>CM035126.1:17579190-18179190 GCA_020205555.1 Panax stipuleanatus | reverse complement strand
GATATACCGTCGGGTTTTAGGTTTACACCAGCGGAAGAACTCGTCGGCTTCTTCCTTCTGAATAAGGTGATGGAACCATCATGGGGTGATTTTGATCGTTATATCGAGGAAAAAAACATATACCATGATGGTCCGTAGAATATATTCACGGATAATCAAGATTGGTCCAAACTCAACGATGCCGCAAATAATAAGAAGACACTATTTTATGTGTTCACTAAATTGAAGAACGGAAAAAAGGTTATTAGAAGTAGCAAACACGGCAAGTGGCATGGACAAATCGGAGTCCATTGGGTGGTAAAAAATTCTTACGTTTGAGTTGTTGAAGAAGGATGGAGTAGGGTTTGATAAGTTTAATAAAATTGAAGGGCATTGGATAATGCATGAATATTCCGTAGATAAAAATTTCTTGAAGAAAATGCAGTGGTTAAGAGATGAATATATTTCATATAATTTCTATTTTGTTAGTTCATATATTATTTATGCGTATTGTTAGGTTCGAATATGCAGTAATTAATTTATAAGGGGGTTGAATAGATTAATTTGCTTAAAAAAATTCTTGGCCTTTTTAAATTTTAACTTCATTTCCCTAGGTGACTTTTGTTTAAAATATTTATTTAAATATTTTAGTGAATCAAAGCAAAAGAGATAGGGATAGAGAGATACCAAGCTAAGAACAAAACAATATATCTTAGTTTGCTATATATATATGTGTGTGTGGGCAAGGAAATTGTACCTTACTAGGGTTAGGATTTCGTTTTGGCTGAGAAGGAGAGAAATCCATAAAGAGTACAAAATTGATTGATGAATTGAAGAGGTGAGAAGAACATGTGAACAATTACTCCAATAACACGTGGCAAAACTCTTAGGATCCAAGAGTTTTCTTAGAGTATCAAGGATCCCGAGAGCCTTCTTGAGTGTCTAGGGTTGAGGGAGAATCCACCAGTCTTCAATTTTCTAAAAAGTCCCTTATTCATAGAATGGAAGGAATATTTATAGAGTTTCTTAGAAAGTGGTCAAATTCCAGGCACGTGACCTCAGGAAAATTTTAGAAATACCCTTAGTCATCAGAATAATGCTCAGATCATCCTGTCCTTCTAGCCACCAATCCAATCCCTCAATCAATTCCTAAAATGAGTTGCCTCCATAAGCCTTCTGCCTTGGGACTCATGGAGGCTCCTCCTCAATCTCATGCTTCAAAGTTCATGTTGCTCAAACCATGTGTTCCTTTTCTTCCTTCTTTATTCGAGAATCTCGTCACTGAAAAACCTCGGAAGAACTCAGCACAGGAGCCGCACCCTAGGTTTGAGCTTTCTTCGGTTCTTTTTGTTCGTTTCAGCCTTTCTTGGTCGCTTTTCATCATTTTCTCATGATTCTTGGTCATGTAAGAAACTCTTCTTGTCATGGAGATTCGAAGGCTAATCATTTCTTGGAGTTTCACAAGCTTTAGTTTCTTTCTGTAGTTCGGGATCATTGCACTGTCATTGCATCAATCAAAACCATTCTGACACATAAATCAAGAAAATGAGGTAGCGCGCGCCCTTGGGGGCTGAACCCTAGGAGGTACTTTGACTTTCTTTTGTTCATCTTTTGTTCGTTTTCCTTATTTTGTTCTGACAGTTTTAACCAAATCTAGTCGGGGAAGAGATTGATTTATCTTTTCCTTAAGGAGGAGCCATCTTGGAGTGGTTGATCCTTAGGTTGGCCGAACCCTAGGGGGCCAAAACTCTATGGTTTTTCCCTTTTTGCTCATTTAATGCTTCGTTCATTAATTGCGGTCTTGTTCATTCATTTCTGTCTTTTCCATCGTTCATTTAATTCTTTTTAGATTATAGTATGAACCCAAATTTGAGCATTTAATTCAATTAGGTCATGTGAACCCTAATTTGCACTTGGGACCACATTTATCTGGGCATTACTCTGATGACTAAGGCTTCTTTAACCCATTTTGAAATGTAATCCACTGCTAGCAGTATGTACTGATTATTAAATAAAGATGGGAATGGCCCCATGAAGTCAATGCCCTATATGTCAAAGATTTCCATTTCTAGGATAGTATTGAGGGGCATTTCATGTCTTTTTGAAATGTTGTCAACCCTTTGGCATCAATCACATCGTAGAGCAAAGAAATGAACGTCCTTGAACAACGTAGGATAGTAGAACCCGGACTGTAGCACTTTCGTCGTTGTTCTTTCTCCACCTAAGTGTCCCTCATACTCTGAAAAATGGTAGTGATTCAATATGTTTTCCACTTCTTCACGTGGTACACAATGTCTTATCATATGATCCGCACAAGTTTTGAACAAAAATGGTTCATCCCATAAATACTGCTTAACGTCATGGACGAATTTTTTTTTCTTTATTGAGAGTTTAAATATGGAGGGAGTACATTACTTTCTAGGTAATTGACGTAGTCTGCATACCAAGGCACTTCCGTCATGATTCAAAACAGTTGCTCATCTGAAAATGACTTGTTGATCACTATATCATCCTTTTTCTGAGTAGCAGAATTTTCCAACCTTGAAAGATGATCAGCTACCTAATTTTCTATGCCTTTTCTATCTCGGATTTCAAGGTCAAATTCTTGCAAGAGAAGGACCCATCGAATTAACCTTGGCTTTGCATCCTTCTTCGCAATCAGGTACTTTATGGCTTAGTGATCCGTGTAGAGTATTACCTTAGTCCCAATTAAATATGCTCGAAACTTGTCAAAAGCAAACACCACTGCAAGTAATTCCTTCTATGTTGTGGTGTAATTCAGTTATACGTCCGTTAGAGTCCTACTTGCGGAGTAGAAGCTGTGAAAGATCTTATCCTTACGTTGTCCCAACACCGCACAAACTGCGTAATCACTTACGTCGCACATAAGTTCAAATGGCAGAGTCTAATTGGGAGCAACTATAATCGGAGCCAATACTAACTTCTTTTTCAACAATTCAAAAACGTTAATATAAGATTAATCAATTTTAAACATAACATCTTTTTCAAGGAGTGTGTATAAGGGTTTTGAAATTTTGGAGAAGTCTTTGATAAAGCACCAGTAAAAACCCGCATGACCGAGAAAACTCCTTATTCCTTTCACAGATGTGGTGGAGTTGGTAACTTTTTAATTGTTTCAATTTTTCATTTGTCTACATCAATGCCGGCTGCAGATACCTGATGACCCAAAATTATTCCTTCCTGCACCATAAAGTGACATTTTTCTTAATTGAGTACCAGATTTGTCTCCACACACCTTTTTAGAACTAAAATCAGATTACTGATGCAAATGTTAAAGCTGTCCCCCAAAATAGAGAATTCATCTATGAATACATTCAAATTCTACTCAACCATATCCGAGAAGATCGCCATCATGCATCTTTGAAATGTGGCCGGTACGTTGCAAAGATAAAAAAACATCCTTCAAAATGCGAAGGTTCCATAAGGGCAAATAAACGTAATTTTCTCTTGGTCTTCTAGAGCTATTACAATCTGGTTGTATCCCGAATACCCATCAAGAAGGCAGTAAAACTGATGGCTCGTTAACCTATCCAACATCTGATCCTTGCAAGTTTCCTTGTTCAATTTGCGGTAGTCCATACATACTCTCCACCCGGTAACTGTTCTCGTAGGAATGAGCTCATTATTTTCATTTTTGACCACGGTCATTCCCCTCTTTTTCGGCACACACTGTACAGGACTTACCCACGAATTGTCTAAAATCGGATAGAAAATTTCAGTGTCCAACCACTTAATGATTTCTTTCTTTACCACTTCCTTCATAATTAGATTCAATCTTCTCTGTTGCTCAATGATTGGCTTTGCTACTTCCTCAAGCAGAATTTTATGCATGCGGAACAACAAACTGATTCCCTTTATATCTGCTATAGTCCACTCAATTGCCATTTTGTACTCACGCAACACCCTTAATAGCTTTTCTTCTTGAGATTCGTTTAGGTGAGCAGAAACTATTATTGGTAAAGTGTGGAATCCCCCAAGTAAGCATACCTCAAATGAGTAGGAAGGGGTTTGAGTTCTAGCACTGGTGGCTCCTCCAATGAAGTTTTAGAATGATTCTCTACTCCTCCAGAACGGTCAAGGGTATCATATTGCTTTTTGAATTTCTGAGATACTGGTATTGAATCTAACATCATCACATAATCCATGTAATCCAAGTCATCAAATGCGTCGACACCAATCAAGGCTAGTTGCTTCTAGTGGATCGGCTAAATAATTATCGTTAAATACCTTAGTCACTGCCTCTTCAACTATATCAATCCGTAGGCACTCCTCAACTTCTTTGGGGAACTTCATTGCCTTGAAAACACTAAAGGTGATTTCCTGATCTTGAACTCTCATCGTTAATTCACCTTTTTGCACATCAATTAAAGTTACACCTGTAGCTAAGAATGGGCGACCCAGTATAATCAGTATCTCCTTAATTATCTTCCTCATAATCCAATATTATGAAGTCAACCAAAATGAATTTATCAACATTAACTACGATGTCTTCCACACAATACCTCTCGGATATGTCATTAATCTGTCTGCAAGCTGTAAGGTGATATTTGTCGACCTTTGTTCCTTTAGTCCCAACTGAGTGTAAACTGATAGCGGCATCAAGTTAATATTAGCCCCTAAATCACACAGTGCCCGTCCAGAAAATTGATTACCAATTGTGCATGGAATTGTGAAGTTTCCCGAATCCTTTAACTATGGCAATAACTATTTCTGTAAGATAGCATTGCATTCTTCGGCCAATTACGCCTTGAATTCACCCAATCTCCTCTTTTTAGACAAGAATTCTTTCATGAATTTGGCATAATTGAGCATCTACTCCAAAGCTTCTGCAAATGGGATGTTAATGTGAAGTTTTTTGAACACCTCTAGGAATTTTAAAAATTGCTTGTCTAATTTTGCTCTCTGAAATCTCTTGGGGAATGGAATGGGAGGCACTGTACTGCTTTGCTTACTTCCATTGGGCGTTGCATCCGAACCTGTATCCTTTGTCTTGTCTGCATCATCACCCTCATTTTTCTCTTTAGTTACCTCATCCTCATTCATATCTGCAGTTTTTGGCTTTGAATTTCCTTTTACAAACTCAGGCAGCTCTTTCTCACTTCTTAGAGTTACGACCTTGCAGTGTTCATTTCCATCTGTCTTCGGGTTAATTTCAGTGTCGCTCGGTAATGCTCCTTGGGGACGACTGTTTAATGCATGATCAACTAGCTGACCCATCTGATTCTTTAAATTTTTGATTGACACTACTTGTGTGTGACACCCCCAAATCCGGGTACTTGAAACCCGTATTCGATGCTCCACGATACCAAACACTTATCATAATATAATATCAAACTTCATTAAATTTATTACATCAGATCTTTCTAATCCCAAGTACGATGACCTTTACTTAATACATTACATGATAGTTATTGTAATAACAACACATAAGTCTATCTATTATAAATAACTGTCTCCGATCATTCATTGAGCTTTCCTTTGCCCTTATCTTTACCTGATCCCTTGACGGGGCCTTGCTTAGCTGAAAACATTTATAATAAAGCAAGAATGAATATTCAATTGCTCAACAAGTAATAGCATTTTATAAACATCATAACAAAGAATAAATGTTTTCATAAAGACTTGCTTTAACAGTAGAACAATTATTGTAAAGCTATTAAAACATAATCTGACTTGTTCACTTTCTTGAAATAACATAACAACTTTTGAATAGCTGAGAGGTCACAAGACCATGAACATTCAATTTTTTTCTTTGAAAAGGTTCTATCAAAAATTCGTCTGTGATCCGTCTTGTTTTACGGGCACGGTGGGTGATCAACCCTTTATGCCTTGTATTGATCAATACTATTTTATCCAGAACCATATTCAGGTTCAACATTCTTGCCTTTCATAAAATCTTCCCAATTCATAAACTTGTTTAATTAGCTAACTTAGGTAACTAAGCAAGATTAATTACACTAATGAGGGGGTAAGATTATAATAACCAAAAGCTAAATAGTTTGACTATAGGAGAATAATTGTTGAGTGACCAACTTATAAACTTGCAAAACTATGTTATATATATATATAAGAAAAAGGGGAGCAAAATACTCCCCATTTACTGTATGAAGCCTCAACAACTCAAATGAAAAGGGAGAGAGAGAGAGAGAGAGCCTCAACAGAGCTGAGAAGAGGAAAGAAATCAAGGTTTTTAAGCAAGAGAGCAAGAGAATAAAATAAAGGAACCTAAACTAGCAAAGGTAAATCCTAAACCTACTTTTAATCCGTAGAAAATTTTGTAAATTTTTTTCTTATGAATTTTTTTTTAAAACTCTTAACATGTAAAAATATAAAACAAACAAAGCTAAAAAAACCTAGAAAAAGGAAAGTAAGGGCAATCTCTGCCCTATTTTTTGTAAATTTGATATCTACTAAACCGTAAGAAGTTATAACTTGGATTTTGGATATGTTATATACATAGAAGTTAGCTACGTTTTCTGAGAATTTGAGAATTTTTCTGCTGTTAAATTATTTAGTATAATTTTGGCAAAGTGGCTAGTCTGAAACATGGGCAGAACTGAGTTTGTTGATTGTGTTGGAGTTCGAGGGCACGACTGGCCTTGAATTACTGGGTATTGAAAACTGAAATTACAGGAGAGGTGCTATCAAAAATTTGAGCTTAATCGGAGTTCTAACAAATTAATTAGAAATAGAACCCTTTGATATTAAGGGTTTGTCCAAAATTTAGAATTTTTGGACTTAATTTTGAATTATAATAATTATTGGAAGTTTGGGAAGAAATGGCTATGAAATAAATAGTAAACGTAATAAAAAATTCTGAAAAATTTACAAAAATTATAAAATGTGTGTCTAGCCCTGGTATAAAGGGTTCTGTCAAATTAATCCAGCAAGTATGGCTGGTGCAATGATCGGAGAGCTGAGAAAATTAATAAAAGCGGTTTAAAGTTAGCAAAACATGCCTACTAAAAATTTATAAGTGAGCCATAGGGTTTAAGTTTACAAAATAAAAATAAAAATAAATAATGTTCAAAGTATCGAAATGTAAAAAGGAATAGAAAACGCATTTTAAACGGGCTTAAAACAAGTTACTGGTGTTAAAAATGAAATACGCGAATGTACAGATAGTAACGACTAATTATAACGAGGAAAGTTAATAATTTAACCTACCGTAATATTGTAGGTAGTCCGTGGAAGGAAAAATTAACGAGAACGTATTTACGAGATAAAACATGCAAGTTTCGCATTTTATGCAAATCTTTCTTTTGTACTTTTTCGAAGTAAGTTGTGTTCATTAATTTTATCGCAATAGATTGTTTATGCTTATCTAGATTGAATGATGAGGGAGTTGATGCTATTTGTATTCGGCCATACTCCGTTGTTTAAATACTCTCTTCATTGAGTAATCTTGTTCATCATTTCTGAAAGTCTATGTTATTGTAAATTCTTGTAGCTGAGATAGTTATTTCTCCAAACCAAGTTAACTTCGGAATCTAGAGCTCATGATTAGAATGGACAATTCTACGATGTGAGGGAATTGATTAGGAATGTCGGCGTGCCGACAATACACTATTGAATTACAATGTCAAGATGCTATGTGATCAAACACCGTTGAAGTACGGTGTAGAAAGAAGGAAATCATTAACGCATTGTAAAAATATGGTGTGGATAAGATAAAATGAATAACACACTAACAAAGCACGGTGTAAGAATGAGTAAACCATCAACGCACTACTAAATACAGGTGCAAATATGATAGAAAAATGTTACGCGTAACGAAAGAGTACTAATAGACTGATCACCCATGATATATTAAAGAGGGTTCTAGTCGTTATAACTGTAGAACACTCTAAAAAGATTAATTCTTAGTCTCTACGATGACTCAGTCACCTCATTAATATTATGGTTGTAAAAAGTATTGAAATTCTAAATCTAGAAATTCTTTGAAGCCAACTTTTATTCTCTTTTGATGATATAGTTTATTTTAAACAAAGCTTTTCGTCCATATATACACTATAGTTGTGAATCCGAGACTTTACAGGCTCTTGATGACATACATTAATGAAGATTTAGTAAATCATATCCCATCATGTTCTTAAATCCGAAGCTCTAAAAGCTTTAGAAATGTTTTTCGTCATACAAAAACTTTCCAAAAATACTTTTATTAAAATTGTAGAACTCGCTGAGTTATTTGAAGCTCACTCTTGTTATGCTATATTTTTCAGAACGACGAAGCTGAGGGAGCAGGTGGGAAGGGCAAGGACGAAGGTGTCCTCATGTCCGAGAAGTAATATTGTTCTACTGTAATAGTATAGATGATGGGAAATGTAATAGGTAGCTTAAATAAGTGTAAGACTTTATGTAAAGTAAGGGAGTTATATTTGGTAACGGAGTTTGTATTTGAAACAGGTATTTTGAGGGGTGAGGGGTGAGGGGTGGGGGCTGGGCCGCTGGGGCTGGGGGGAGGGAAACAGGTGAAGTATTAATGTAAGACCTGAGATTGTAATGAGGTTTAATATGAAATTAGTGATTATCGAATCAACTGTAGTTGGTAGAGGGTTTGGAGGGCGTCACAGTCGTCCAAACCAGTTAACCAAAATCCTACACATCTGTGCACTGTTTTGATAACACCCGTACTGCCGTATACACACGTTTGTTTATGATTAAACACAAACCTTGTATTAATCAAACACAACGACAACACGCATGCATATGCTGAATTATAATATAAGCAATTAAATAACAGAATTTATGGGGCCGACGCAACTTTTAGTTAACCAATCAAAACAAGAAGTTTTGCCTAAGGTTTACAAAATGACTCGTATCTGCGGCCATCATTGGCTATCTAGCTTTAAATATACCAAACGTCCTAGCAGTTACAGCCCAACTGCTTAGAATCAGATATTCAAAATTAAAACTATCCAGCAATTCCAACAAATTGTGCCATCTGTTCGAGACAAAAACTGCCCCATAACAGTTTCCAACTACTCCCAGACTAGCATAACTGCTATGTTTGAGTGACAACCAAATTCCCAGCAACTTGACATCACAATCAAGTGTCCCAACACTATTTTGCATTCTAATTTTCTTGTCTAACAAACTGCTGCATTGCACCACCGAGCCTCTGATATATGCACCGTGTTGCCACACGCTTCGCTCACGTGCCCAGCGCCCTGCGTCCGCGCCAAGCTAGCCCATGCCATGCACTAAAGTCTCTTGACTAACTGAACCATGCACCACGCCCAACTCATGGTGTGCACCCAGTGTTGTGCATGCGAGCCCCCAGCCCATGCCATGCATTGGCATGCTAAGCTCTTATCTAAGCTATGCCCAACCTTTGCCAAGTCCTTTGCCCGCAACCTTGGTCTTCACTGCCTAGCTCCTTGCCTAGGCTGCTGCCACCATGCGCGAACCATCTCAGCACAGTAAAGCCCACAACTTTGTCTTCAAAATTTGCCATATATGCTAGCTAGGCATGTGTGCCATTGCGCACGCATAGCCGCATCGATAACTATTAGGATGACTAATGTCACCTCAGTAGATAAAAATTGTCTACTTTACCTAGACAGAGTATTTATGTGTTGTATATGATAACTCATCAATACTTTGTAAAGATAAACTAAACCATTTTTGTCAGTTAACTAGCATTACTCAACTAAAATAGAGTAGACAACTATATATCTTTATGACAACAACAAAATAAGCTACATATGTATGTGCGAATGTAAAATCTTCTAAATTTATTCCCACATTCCTGTAATATATAATACTCTTCCGATAATCCTTAGCTTAAAAAACCATATCAAGAAATGAATCATGCATGCAATAACAGACAAATATGAAAGATTTATAAACTACAAACATCAAAATCTCTACTTGTCCAAATCCATCATTAATTCCCCATATTTTTGGCATATAAATTGCCAAATAAATTAAACTTCAAAAAAAAATTCTTTCACCAAAGAAAACTCCTCCCAAAATATAGAAATTGACAATCAGATTGCCTAAACAACTCCAAACCAAGATGCACCAAAGACCAATCATCACCAAAGAGCGCATGCTGCCTCAACCAAAATAAAATGGAGAAACTGCTGTTTCTTCCTTTTGTAGCCTGCAACAAGAAGAAGCAATTGCTTGCATTATTCTCAATCATCAGTCATATTAAGGTGAATGCATAAATTCTAAGAAATACTTTTAGCAATTTTATGTCCAAATCTGTAATATACGGATTCTTCAGTTTGTCCTAAAATAGCTGTGTCCGACATTTAACACTCAAACAAAGATATAGGTGTTGAAGTACACTTCATTTTAGTGTAAAAAAATTGACAATTAATTAATTAAAGAGTACTCATGTCAGACCCATTAAAATACCATGTCCAATCGAACACTTCATCTAAAAAACCATCGAGAATAGATAGACTTCATCTTAGATATGACAAAATGGTAATTATATATACAGATTATGTAATAATTAAGAAAACTTACACTATTAATCAGGGGAGATAGACCCTGATCATGGTGTCCCTCTTTGTAAGCCTCATCCTACAAATGGGGCATTTTTTCACGCTATCCAATACATCGATGATACACATTTTGCAAAAAATATGCCCACATTTGGTTGTTGTGGGTTCATCAAATGAGCTCATGCAAATCGGACAGGTGCCGGTGCCAGGTCCCCTTGGCTGTTCGGATTCAGTTTCCGAAAGCACAATAGGTCCATCATCCTGTAAATGGAACAGTTCAAATATTAGTGCATTAATCTCATTCATGTGTCTAGTTATATATACTTATTTTATTATTAAACACATCAATATTTGTGTCTAGTGATATATATATATATATACACACACATTCAAGTATTGAACAAAATATATAGACATTACAAGAAAAAAATAATAAAAAATCCAAGAAAAAAACATAAACTTTAATGTTTTGAAATCATAAAAATAAAATTATCATACATCAAAAAAGTCAGTTTTAATACCTTGGCTTGCTCTTCGGCTTCGGCTTCCAAATCAATAATGCTAACCCTAGCAGTCCTTGGTCTTGTTGGAACTCTTCTCTGGCGAATGCGGCCGGAGGAGGCCCTCGCTGTAACACCAATTACAAAATACCCAAAACAATGGTGTTAACTAGTGAATTATTAGTACATCAACCCCAATCTAAAGCATTTTGAACTATTAAACTCTTAACACAACTCTCTATTCAGTTTCAGCCAGCCAGCCCTATCTAATCTATCATTTCAAGATATATATATATATATATATATATATATATATATATATATATTCATGATAAATAAGACACAAAAGCAACAGCCAAGAAACCTGCACGTGCACGTCCTCCTCGCATTCGCACAGTTTCTGTTTGACGGACCACCGTCGGACTGCTTCGCTGCGACTGTTAGCATATTATAACACAGCTTGCACTCGAATATATTTATATATATATATATAGGAAATTGAATTTGCTAAAAAAAATACAAGTTACTTCCTAAACAGGATATATATTTTGAAACCACATACATTTGTTTAATAGTCATCATACCTGAGTGAAGAAGCTACGTCGAAATCGCATCCACATTTCAGCCCCCGTAATAGGCTGTGTATTAGTCAGGACTGCGGCTGAGAACTCAGGCAGATTCCCCGGAGGTGGCAGCAAGTCCGGGAATATGCTGAATGTGGTGGTAGTGTACATATCACTGTTACCTGCCATCTTCCGATCGAGCCTAAGAATTAAAAGTAGTAGTAGTTTCAATAATTAATTGACTTTTGTGAAAAGTAAGAATTGTTAATCCCAATAGACTTTTTAGGGTTACAAAATAAATTCACTTTTGTGAAAGGAAAAAAAAAAGCGTTAATCCGAATAGACTTTTTAGGGTTTCACACCAAGACAAACTAAATTCACTTTTGTGAAAAGTGAGAATTGTTAGGTTAAGCAAAGTCAACTCCTCAAATCTCCTTAAACCACCCGAATTCTACATAAACAATTTCTGAATATAAATATATATTTTTTGAAGAATAAAAAAATTCCCACATCTGAAACAGCTAGCAAACAAGTATTTGAGTTGGGGTTTCTCCCTCTCTAATACAGTAGGAAAAAATCTCAAAAAAGTTGGGGAATTAAAACAAGAAACAATTGGTCTAAAAATAAAATTTGAAAATAAAAGGTGAAAAAACAAGAATTCCCATAGGCGTTTCATGGTTTGACTGCCAGGGAACTAAGATCCCATTCCATAAAAAGTAAAACTTGTTTGGCTAAGCAAAATTGATGCATAAAAATCTTTTAAAACCCATTAAAAAAAAGGGGGGGAGGGAACTGTTTTTGATTGTATGAGCATATTTTCTGTATAAAATTAAAAAAAATTAAGAAAAAATGATCCTGTTTACAAAATCAGAACGAAAAATTTGAAGGGAAAAAAAAACTTAACCAGCCTATGATGAAATCCCAAAACTTTTTTAAAAAATTCCCAAAAACAATTATCTGAGAATTCAAAGAAGCTGGCTAAGTCCGCTTCAACCCTACTGAGGATTGACCAAAATAAAAAAAAAGACCAAAATAAATAGAGGCCAGGTGTAGCACCAAATAAAATAATCGTACAACTAAATATTGTTTGGAAACCCTTTTAAAAAAAAGTAGCTTTATTTGAAGTACATTAAAAAATCATCAACTATCTCAATCATCCAAACTCCAAATATACACAAACATGAATATACATACATACATACAAACGCATATATATATATATATATATATATATATATACACACACACACACACACATTCATGGGAATTGTGAAAACAATGAAATTAATCAAATTTTCAACTGATCAAAACCCAATGAATCAATCAAGGAGATGGAAAAAACATTAAAAAAATCAAATTAAGCTCATACCTTTCTTGGGTATTTGGGAAGAAAGTAAGAGACTTGGTGTGAAAAAAATAGTGAAAATGCTGGATATAAATAAGAACAGAAAGCGAACACTAGTAAATAGTAATTAATATAGATAATTTGATTATGGTAATTATGACAGTGGGACCCTTAGCAAGAAAATCGCTGGGCAACATAATCAGCATTTGTGTATTCTTCTTGTTAAATTTATACAAAATTCCTTTTCTTTAATAATTAAGAGATTTTTTATTGCAAGTAGAAGGAACTTATTTTTGAGGCAATTAATTTAGGTATCGTATTATTAAAAAAAAAAGGATGCCGAACACTCTAAATTGATAGTTACATCCTTTGATATATGGATTTGAGGGTTTGTGTTGTATAACTATGTATACGTTACATATAAGAGTAATTTTATATGTACAACTTATACAAAAATAATTGTACATTTAGCAACAAAAAAAAATTAATTGTACATAAATAATAGAACCCATGTAACGTATACCAATAAGATATGTAAAAAATTCAAATGTTAGGTCCCACATCTAATTTTCTCTATATTTTTTATACTATTTGTGTACAACTTTTTTCTATAGTTTGTGCACATTAAACTAGTCTTATATGTAACATATAAATATTGAAAATTGATATTTTCACAATTTTTTTTAATATTTGTACAACAAAAGTGTCGCTATCGATATATAACGACGGTGAAAATCGTCGTTATAGGATCTATAGCAACGATTTTGTTGTGGAAATATCAATTTCCTAAATATTTATACAACACAACATCTTATCGGACATGAGTCCTACTATTTATGCATAATTATTTTTGTATAGTTTGTGCACATATAATTATATATAATTAATATCACAATCTATGTAGGATATATATTCAACTAAATAATAATAATAATAAAGACAATCAAATTATTAAAACTGTTGTAATCTAATTTTTCTTTTTTAATTTATTTATTTTTAGTATGGTCAGCGAAACCAATAAATGCTCTTGGGACTGTTTGAATAAAAATAAAAAAGAAAGAGAAGAAAAGTGATATTGATTTGAATAAAATTAATACCAAAAAAGAAAAGAAAAAAGAAGAAGAAGCCGATTGGACTTTGCTCAAAATTTTAATTTTAGAAAATTAATATATAATTTTAGCCTTTTAGGTGTTTCATAGTGGGATAAAAAAATTGATAATATATAATTTTAGACGTTTTATAGTCGGATAAGGTCAAAAGAAAAAGTTGCATTACTTGAACTAATTTTGATTTCAAATTATTACTTGAGACAATTTTGGTCCAAGTATACATTTTATGAAATCTCATTACATGTGATGCCAGTAATGAAATTGTGGGTAGTGAAATTAGTCAAATTACAAATACATTTTGAGATATGTCATTTATAAACAAGACCCAAGTTTAATGGTCTTTTAATGAGTTTTATAGGATAAATTAATTATTTGTACAAACATAACAATTTGAGAGTTTTTATGTGCATTACATGTGATGCACTAATAGAGAACAGTACGTGGATCCAATTTATAAATTTTGTTAATAAATAAAGGAATAATTCTACCTCCATTTCATAATAATAGTCATTTTAGTTTCATGCACGTGAATTAAAAAAGTTATTTATTACTAGCATTTAATAATTAAAATTTGTATGAAATTTCTTCACTACTATTTATGACAAGTTGAAAACTACTAATACAAAGGAGAAAATTTCTTAGACAATGAGAAAAGTTAGGGGTGATATAGAAAAGTAAATAATTTATTCTCCTAGAAAGTTGTAAACGACAAATAAATTAGAACAAATTTTTTCTTCTAAAAAGTCAATTATTATGAAATGAAGGTAATAATAAATATAGGAAATTGATATTTTTCACATGACTTTTTGATATTTTCACATGAAAAGTGTCGATATAAATGTATAGCGACGGTAAAAATCGTCGCTATAAGATATATAGCGACAGTTTTCATATAAAAATATTAGTTTCCTAAATATATATTGTGTGTATAACGGTTAGAGCGTAATTAGTACATATAAAAAAAATTCTAAATGTTTATCATAATAAGATTTCAAGTAACCTAAAACCCTAAACAATAAAATTAAATAATAATATGAGCGTCCCTTCATTATTCCCTCAAATTTCATATATCCACATTCCAAAGTGGTCTTATGCTATCTGCCCGTTGTCCCCCAATAATCCTATGGCTATGAAGAACTGTACAATTAGTTAGTATTAAAAAGTGTACAATTAGTTGTTGGGTATTTTTTGCTCCCTCTTTTCTTTTCTTTTCTTTTTTCTTCCTCAAGAGACAAATTCTTAGCAACACTTTCGTCACAAATAAAACCTCTAGGCCATGTTTGTTTTCTAGGATTATAATCCTGAGATTATAATTCATGGGATTATAATCCAAGACTATTAATCTTATGATTACATAATCCTAGTCACATATTTATTTTTTATGGAATTATTCATGAGATAATTTAAAATAATCCCATGTTATGTTTGCTTTTTTTCATGATTAATTAAATGATTGGATTAAAAAATATCGTTTGTACTAATATACACTTACCAATAATAACATATTTTAAACTATAATTTAAACTTATTTATACATCAAAAAATAAAAATAAAAAATTAATTAAATTTTTTTAAATAAGTGGTTATATTATTCAGTAAATATTATTTTTTTTGAGAGGTGGGGGGAGGCGGGGTGGGGGTGGGGTGGAGGGTGGGGGTGGGAGGGGGGACGGGGCGAAGTGGGGATGTATACATTATCAGTAAATATTATTTTTTAATTTTTGTGGGGTGGCGGTGGGGGTGGCGGTGGTGGGGGTGAGGGGGGGTGGGGCGGGACGGGGTGGGGTGGGGGGGTTGGGGGTGGCACGGGGTAAGGCGGGGTGGGATGGGGCGGAGTGGGGATGTATACATAATCAGTAAATATTATTTTTTTAATTTTTGTGGCGTGGAGGGTGGGGGTGGGGGTGGGGGTGGGTGGAGTGGGGGTGGCGGGGTGGGGTGGGGGTGTATATAATTTGTAAAAAAAATTATTTTTTGAGGGGATATGTGGGGGGGGGGTGCGGGGTGAGGGTGTATACATAATCAATAAATATTATTTTTTTGGGGTGAGTGGGTGGGTGGGGCGGTGGGGGACGGGTAGATGGTGTAAGGAGTGGGGGTGTATACATAATCAATAAATATTATTTTGAAAAAATAGATCGACTGATATACAGAAAGGATAGAATAGGATATTAAGAAAAAGGTTCAGGGGTAATTTTGTCTAACAATTTTTAATCCTAAACGGTAGAGATTATAATACCAGGTTGGAGATGGTATTAAATAATCCCGCATCCTAAGCTATTTTATAATCCTAGAACTAATAGTCCAAGCTCAAATTTAAAAACAAACAAAGTCACTTGGGATTAATAGTCCTATCTCAAGTGTAATGCAAACAAACATAGCCCTAATGCTATGTTTGGTTACCATTCCTTGACATGTATGGAATGGCATGACTTAAGGAATGGAATGGCTTAAGGATAGAATGGGAATGGGAATGGAATGGTCATTCTCATTTTTATGTTTGGTTTGTCCATTCATTCCTACGGGAATAAAATTACCATTCTACTTTAGGGCTATGTTTGTTTGCAAGGATTTTAATTCCAATACTATTAATTCTAGGATTAAATAATACTAGTCACATGTAAATATTTTTTTTTAGTGTGGGTGGGTGGGTGGGGGGGGTGGGGTAAGGTGGAGTAAGGTGGTTGGGGTGGGGTGTGTATATATAATCAGTAAATAATTTTTTTTTGAGTGGGGTGGGTGGGGGGGGTGGGGGTGGGTGGGTGTGTGGGGGGTGGGGTAAAGGGCGGGTTGGGGTTGGGGTGAGGTGTGTATATATAATCAGTAATTTTTTTTTAGTGGGGGGGGGGGGGGTGGAGTGGGGGTGGAGTGGGGTAGGGTGGGCGGGGTGGATTTGGGGTAGGGTGTGCATATATATTCAGTAAATATTTTTTTTTTGAGTGGGCGTGGGGGGTGGGAGTGTGGAGTGGGTGGGTGGGGGTTAGTGGGGTGGCTAGGGGGTTAGTGGGGGTGGGGGTGGGGCGTTACGGGGTCGGGGTGAGCTGGGCTGGGTGGGGGTGGGTGTGGGGGTGGAGTGGGGGGTGGGGTGGGGTGGGGTGGGGTGGGGTGGGGGAGGACAGGGTGGGGGTGTATATATAATCAGTAAATATTAAAAAAAATTGAGTGGGAGTGGGGGTGGGTGGGGAATGAGTGGGGGGTGGGGTGGGGGGGGGGGGGGGGGGGTGGGGGTGTATACATAATCAATAAATATTATTTTTAGAGGGTGGGCTAGGTGGGCTAGGTGGGGGTGTATATATAACCAATAAATATTATTTTTTTTAGTCGGGGTGGGTGGGGGGTGGAGTGGGGTTTGGGGTGGGGGTGTATATATAATCTATAAATATATTTTTTTGAGTGGGGGTGGAAGTGGGGTATGGAGGGTATGGGGGGTGTGGGGGTGTACACATAATCAGTAAATATTTTTTTTTGTAAACATAAACATAGCGTTTTTTGTAAGGAAAATGAAATAGCATAAAAAAATGAGGAAAATAAAAAAAAAATGATGCTAGATAGAGAATAGGGGGGGAGGTTGATTAGAAATGAAATAAACCCACCTATTTAGAAAGGAATGAAAAATAGCTTTTAGATTTAGAAGGGAATAACTAAAAGAATGAAATGGTCATTCCAATTGACTAACCAAACATATTTTAAGTCATTTCATAAGAAATGGTCATTCTCCATTCCTAGTCCATTATATTTCATTCTCACCAACAAAACACAACATTAATGTTTTAATACAGAGACGTATCTTAATTTCGGAGCAGACACCTAATTTTGAGACGTAACATACCATGTGTCTATGGATATAACATAACTGTATGTATGTCCGATGCAAATATATATTATCCAGGTTTAAATCTTGCTTTTATGTCCCTTTTCAATAATGGAGGTAAATTTTTCTCTCCGTTTAAATGAATGGTGTACTTCATAGTGTCAAATTGTCATGAAAATAAAATCACAGAACGGAAAATCCGTGCTTTTAAATAGTTGTCTGTTTGTGATCCCCTGAATATTTAAAGCAGAAAATACGTTTCTTTTTGTCAATAGTTGTCTGTTAATTGTGATCCCCTGAATATTTAAAGTAGAAAATCCGAACCATTTTTGTTTTATGGAGATTGAAAATATATATGAAGCCGCTGAACATAATGCGTTTGGATTGAAAGAATGGAATGGAGATTGGAATGATTCATTTCATTCTAGTTGGAATGAGTTATTCCATACTCTCCCTCCCCAAAGACCCTCCCGACTCCATGATAAAAAAAACTACTCGTAAGACTTTGGGCATGAATTCTTGTGCAAGAATGTTAAACTTCAATCAAAAATAGCAAAAAAAAAGGATGATTCAATTCATTCCAATCGCAACCAAACATAATTTTTTTTATTCCATTAGAATGAGTCATTCTATTCCTACCTTTATTCCTTCAATCCAAACGCAGTTAGTGAAAAACAAGATTTAAGAAGCCCTAAAATTTCTCGAGTTTTGGAACTAAGAAGTTATGTAGTATCTATCCGACTATCCGTATCTTAAAAAAATGAATTTGCTTATACATGATGACCAAGATTTTTTTATTATATATAGCGTTTGTACATTAGAGGTTTGTAGATTTACAAAATCCTTGAAGTTCATTCTGGAAAAACAAATCAAATGAAACAACTAATTAAGTGAATGAGACAACCATGCATGCACTTTCATTATAATAACAATAATAATTTACAAGAACAAGTCCACCAACAAATTTTATTTACTGTTTTCCATCACTATATTTATATAGATACATACCAGCTCATATACATATATATTTTCTATTTTCCTAGTATTATTATCATAAACTTAAAAGGTTAAACTTATGTATTATTTATTTTTCTTTATATAAATAGTGTTATATATAATAACAAATTTTATCGATGCTAAATAAATACGAACAGATGCGTGAGATATGATAATAAACATGTGACTCATTAAATAATTAAATTATTTTATCATTTTATGTTCAATATTAATTAGTCATACCCTACATTATATAAAATTGAATTTACGGTTTGGATTTGGTTCTATTTAGCTTTTGTTTAGACAAAACATTATAAGTAAAGTAGTCTATGTTATCAAATTGATATTTAATAATGTGTGATGCTAAATTGTTAATTTAAATTGCATAAAATTTTGTTGTTTCAATTCGTTTTAAAACACTATTAGAATATTGGGCATCTAAAACCGATTTTTAGAGACGGAACTTATTCTAGCAATTTGATGCGGAATTAGAAACCGAAATTTTGCTATGTCTCGACATGTTTTTTTTTAAAAAAATTAAACACGTTTTTGAAACAGATTTGAGACCGACTGTGCTCGTCTCAATTTAATTATAATAACAAGAAATAATAATTTGTGTTTGAAACGGATTAGAGACCGAAATTTCCGTCTTAAATTTTATTTTCCCTCCAAATATTAGTCTCCAATTCCCCCTTATTTTAGAAACATAATTAGAGACGGATATAACCATATCAAAAATTGATTATTTTTTAAACGCATTTTAGAGACGGATATAGTTTGTCTCAGTTTTTTAGTTTCCCTCTAACAATTCTCTCCAACGTCTATATCAACAAAAAAAAGGAAATAAGACTAAAATAGCCTTAGACAAATAAATAAGGATCGACTGCTTACTCCTTACTATTGTTCTGTATCTTCTCTTTAGGGCTGTAAATGGTAACCGAAAAATTCATATTCGTCTACATCTGTATTTGAAAAAAAACGGATATTATTCGCATACGAAAAAAAAATGAATATATCTGTATTGGCTTTAAAGGTATCCGCAAATAAACGGAACATTCGGCCGTAAATATATCTAGAGAATAGAGGATATCCGGAATTCAATATATATTTGGATTCGGATCCGTATCCAAAATTCGTATCTGAATAACTTGTATATATATATTAATAACTTACACACACATATATATAAGTTATTAATTAATGAGTTAATAATATATATATATATATATATATATATATATATATTGATTTACAAAACTATAACTATTAGCTTATTACAAATTTTTTACTTTCAAAACTTACTTGCGATGCCGAGAGAAGGAGCAATGAACAATATAATTTTGAAAAAAAATAATTAAATATTCAATATAAACTTTTGAATCTGGTTATAGATTATAAATATTATAAATTTTAAAAACTATATATATATATATATATATATATATATATATATTCAAATAACATATATATATTAATTTATAAAACTATAGTTATTAGTTTGTTACAAATTTTTTAGTTTGCGATAGCAATTGATCTCCTAATTTTCCCCTTTCGTTTTGGGTGTCCAATTTCCCTTTTCCCTCATTGTTTTGGGTCTCTAGTTCTCCTCTCTTGTTTTAGTTCTACCTTCGTCTTTGATTTCTTCATTTTAGGTCTGCCGATATATTGCCGCACTGGTGCTTCTCTTCCTCCCTCTATGTTCGTTGACTTCTCTCTCCATCTGTGGTCATCTCCTGCTACTCCTACGATTGTTGTCATGTATCAAACCCTAGACCAAATGAGTTACTTACTGCTCTGCATTATTCTGATTTCGTGTCAGGCCCACTCCTCTCTTTATTTCATCAAAAATATGTAAACTGGCTGAACCAAAACCCTAAAAAAGTTGGATTCTGTTATTTTATTTTTACTTCCTCAATCCGAAAACAAAAAAAAACAATTAGGGTTTTTTCTCAACATATTTCAACCTCACGATTAATCCATTTTTTTGTTTTCCATACTTTGGATATTTTTTGTGTTTTCAGGAAACAGATTCGAGTCGAAGCAGATTTGTGCCCTAGCTCTAAATTCATTTCCGATATTGTGTGTTCTTTAGTTGGTGTGTTGATTTTACCTAATTTGTCTTTGTTTTCTCTGATGGTTGATTTTGATTTCTGATGGAACTAGGGTTTCATATCTCCACACCTTTATCCTAATTGTGGACCTAATTAGCGTTCTTGGTCTCCCAATCCAACACCATGCACTGTGAGTACTGACTCCTTAATTACATGTTTCTCTGTTGTGTTTTGGTGGGAGTTGTATAATTTTTTTGAATCAACTTGTTCAATGGGGTTGCACCTTTTGGATTGTTTGCATGGAAAATAGTATTGTTAATCTTTTTATAGGCTTATTTTTCAAGTTGTAGAATTACTCTCTTCGAAAAAATAGCTAATTGTTTCTGATCATGATTAATTGCCCTCTTGCTACATAGTTGAATAAAATGAAGTACTTCTAGTAATTTTTGTTTTTTGTATTTCGTATGTTCCAATTCCTTGAGGTTTTATAGGCTTTTGTTTAGAGTTATATAATGCTTTTTCTTAAGAAAAAAGCTTCCATCTTTTTTTTTGATGATTAATTGTCTGTATGCGACCGTTGTCAAAGTAGTCCAAATTATTTGGTTGTCCATTTTTTTTAAAAAAAAAATTGTTGGTTATTTTTTGTTAAAACAAACATTGTTTAAGACTTATTGGGAGATATACATCTTATGAATGTAATTTTTGTTTATGTTTTGTCCTTTGACCATTGTACTATAGCATGGTGGCAGTAGGAGGTAATGTTAGTAGATGGAAGTATGACTGTCATAATGAGACAAGAATTGTGAAATTGATAAATTATTAATTGGAAGTTTTGCAAAGTTCTAACTTTTACGTTGAGGCAGTTCTTCTACATGAAGAATATACAACTTCATCACTACCAATAGTTTAACAAAAACAAATGATGGTTTGGACACATAAAATGTAATGTTTCGTTCACTTACTCGTGAAGGGGTCTATGGAATCTGCAAGTTGCTCATGTTTGTTCATAGTATGAAATACGTTTTCTTGGTCTTACGCTTAGAATGCATGCATTCATTTCATATATTTGACAAGCTACTTGTAGGATGTTGATGTCGAGGATGAGTATGATGAAGATTCAGGTCATGGTAACGAGGATGGAGACTTGTGATTATATATGCATATATGTTGATCTTGTAGGTAGTTATAAGTACTTTTTAGAAGTTACTTTTGTTTACCATCGAGGATGAAGACGTGTGATTGTGTATATTTTTGAGCTTTAAAGCAGTAGGTTTTAGAAGTTACTTTTGTTGTATTTGGTGAGACTTGTAGTACGTTATCTTTTATAGGATATTTCTAATAGTACTCATCAACAGATGTCTTATCTAGTACTGTCTATAAATAACAGTTTAGTAATATATAAGACCCCAACTTTTTATGAATAAAATTTAATTTTCTTTAAATATTATTCTAAATAGTAAGGTGTTGATTTAATAAATGTTATAGTTATAGATGATATGTGCAAATTATACAAAGTAAACAGTTTTTGAAAAAAAATTGTTTGGTCGGGAAATATTCTTTTTTTCGGGAAATATTCGTACAACGGCATCGAAATAACCAATTATTGGTGGAACTCACAACGGAATAACTGTCAGATATAAAAATCGACCAAAAAAAAAAAATTTAAATTGACGGCGGAACTTTTGCCGTTAACTGTTGAAATACCCGGTGATAAAAGCACAGTAATACACCTTGTTCCACAGTAGTACGTAATATTGCACAGTAAAGCACGGTATTGCACAGTATCTTTGATTATTGATTTAATAATGGCTACAGTAGAAGTCACTCAGTATTTTATTCAATAATTACCACAATAGTTACTGTATAGTATCTCATATTATTGATTCAATAATTGTTACATTAACATCTGTACAATATTTTATATTATTAAATCAATAATACGACACAGTAAATTATATTATTTGATATGTTATTATTAAATAGTTAGCATTATTGACAATGTCAAGAAAATTCTATCAAGAAAAAGGATTAGTTAATTTCGCATTATTTATACGGAAGGCCTCCTCTTTTTTGGAAACGATCTGGTTGTCAATATTATGAGTTTATAATATTAATTGTGAATAATTATTGAAGAATAAATGGTGTTGATTAAGAATAATTATAATATTTTTTGTGTGATGAATATTTGTCCAATTTTTGTTACAAACAAGTGGGCTTAGCATGAGGCGTTTGTTGTAAGTTTGGCTTATTATTTCATGGACCCGCCATTTGCCAATTTGTCAAATCGTCGGCAGAAAATTATATTCAATTTTTGTTTTATTATAATAATAATAGTAATAAAACAGAAAACTTTTTATATAAAACAGAAAACTTTTATAAAATTATTTGTTTTATTAGAATATATTATATTATATATAAAGTTATTTTTTTTATTAGAAAAATTTTAAAAATCAGACGAACAAATTTTTAAACTTGATGTGCCCCTCTGTTTCTCCTGCGAAAATTTTCAAACGAGGTGTGCTGCCATTCTACTATAAATTGGTTGCTTAGTTGAGGTATGAAACTCATACCAGAATAACAAAATTTATCTTGTATAATATTGTGCGTATTTCTTTTGAGTATAAGGATACTTTGAGTGTAGCTTATAGTGCAAAATTTTCTCAGGATAATCTCCTTTATATCAGTCAGATCTAGTCTCCTACTAAGGTAAGGGATATTATTTCTTTCATATTTATAAAAGAATATCATTTCTTTCATATTTATAAGGGATATCACTTTCTTTTATACTCCTAAATCTAAACTTACTATGATAAGTATTGCTTATATAATTCCTGAAATGATTAGAAATACATTGGTGGTTTGCGCTTCATCTAATATCATTTCATTTACCTGAATCTTTTTGTTGAATTTTAATCATTATCTTTGAAATATGAATCTTGAATATCATTCTTGAATTTGAATTCATGTTTTGGTCATCATGTTGACAATTTGGACATTCTTGTACTTTGAATAAATTAAATCTCTAATGTTTATTCTTAATCTTATTATTCCTGTTATTTCTATTCATCTTTTATATCATTGTCAAAATCCTCAGACTTAAATTATGGTGAAAAGTTATCCTTGGTCCGTAGTGCAAATATGGACTGTTAATTGGTATGATTATGACCAGGAATTGTGTATTGGTATAATCATGATATTTGGTGTTACAGATAAACACTTTTGGCGAAAGTTCTCTTTGGCCCATAATGCAAAGATGGACTGGTGTTTGGCATGATCATGACCACTGGTGATACAAATAAATATCTTCGGCTCGTAGTGCAAAGATAAAATGTTGATTTTCATAATTATTGATCGGTGTTACATGGATAAATATTGATAATAGACTTTTAAATCGTAAAAGATAGTAGACATCATTCTTTACTTGACTCTTCTAATGGATTGTTGGTTCCGCTGCAATTATTATTGAAAATTACATTATCATAACGCTCTCATTTATTATTGTTGAAGGTTAAAGATAATTTATTCTTTATTATCTTAGTTATGATATACTTTGCTAGGCTATTTGAGTTCACCCTTTTTCTTTTTGTTCCATTGTTCTTCTCAGAAAATGAGAGTGTAGCTGGAACTAGCCGGGAAATGGAGTGATGGTCTGAAACTGTAGAAGTATCTCAATACATTATAAAATAGTGCGGCAATAATTGTATTGAGAATTTAAGTTGAGTGTGGATATTGTCGTACTAGATACGGTACAATATTTGTATTGAAACTCACAATACGTGTGTTGTCATATTTTGCGCGACAGTTTAATAGTTGTAAATAAAAAAAATTGTATTTGAATTCTGTAGTATGTATTTTGGTGACTCAAAATGGATTGTGTGGACCTATTTTGGGAGCGTCACACGTGGCGTTGAACTACAACTTGGCACGTGGCAAGGCAAAGTGGACTTCTCAGTTGCACAATGAATGACTTCAACATATGGATTTCCTTAAGCAATTTAATATTGTTCCTTTCTCCTGATTAAATATGGTGTTAATCTTAGAGGAAACACCATGTATGGTTCCTACAGTGACCTCGACCAAAGATACTTTACCAAAATTGGGTGTTATGCTTCTCTCCGCTATGCAAGTGGAGAAATGTTTAAAAAAAGGGAGGAAACTTGGTTGGCGACGCTTAAAGAAGATGGAAGCGATGATAAAACTATTCCCCTATCCATCCAAAATGTGTTAGGGGATTTTAAAGATGTGATACCACTCGAGTTACCTAAGAAACTTCCACCTAGGCGTGAGGTGGATCATCAAATTGAATTGGAGTCGGGGGCAAAGCCACCTGCCAAGGTGTCATATAAGATGTCGCCCCTAGAGCTGGAGGAGGTAAGCCATCAACTAAAGGAGCTTCTGAATATTGGTTTCATTCATCCATCTAAGTCATCTTTCGGTTCACTTGTATCGTTCCAAAAGAAGGCGGATGGGTCTCGACGCATTTGCATCGATTATCGGGCGCTAAACAAGATAACTATAAAGAATAAATATCTTATTCCTCTTATAGTTGACCTCTTTGATCAACTAAAGAAAGTCAGATACTATATATAGCTCGATTTGAGGTCGGGTTATTATCAAGTCCGGATTGCCGAGGGAGTCGAAGGCAAAACTACTTTTGTTACTCTCTATGGTGCATTTGAGTTCCTCGTGATGCCCTTCTGCCTAAATAATGCCCCAACAACATTTTACACTCTAATGAACAAGATTTTCCATCCTTACTTGGATCAGTTCACAGACTTCATGTGTGAAGCATATGGGTAAGAAGGACACTTCTCCGTCAGAAAGGAACTTATCCCCCTGAATCTTCGCTCGGTGCTTAGCTGTACAGATGCTCACCGATTGGAATACCCTTTCTCCTATGTTTTTATTTCCGGCGAGGAGGACTTCTCTAAAGTAAAGTACAAACTATCATTCGATTATCTTGATCGGAAAGTGTCTTGTCTCCAATGAGAAGGAAGGCTTCTATTATATAGGTATTGGAATAGTAGGGCATACGGCTCGAATACTCTACTTCCATGAGATAGATTCCTTTCCGGATAGACTAGATTGATGGTACTTGGATGACATTGTCATCTATAGTAACACTTTGGAGGAGCATGTCGAGCACCTACGAATTGTTCTCAAGGTTCTCCAGGAGAAGGAACTTTATTTTAAACGGTAGAAATGTTCCTTTGCCAATGAGGAGGTAAATTTCTTGGGGCATGTCATCAAAGGGGGCAAACTCATGATTGACAAGAATAAAGTTAAAGCAATAAAGGAATGGGAACCTCTGACAAAGGTAACGGAGCTAAGATCCTTTCTGGGGCTAGTCAATTATTACTGATGTTTAATCATTACGGGATATTCGGCGCTAGCAACCCCACTCACCGACTTGCTCAAGAAAGACAAACCATGGGCATGGACCACACAATGGCAACAAGTTTTTGAGGGGCTAGAGAAAGCAATTATAATTAAAGGAATAGGTGTTGGCAATACCCGATTGTGCGAAGACATATGAAATGCACACCGATGCCTCAAACTTTGCTATTGGTGGTGTCTTAATTAAAGAAGGGCATCCTATCGTCTATGAAAGCCACAAGCTCAATGACACGGAAAATCGTTACACGGTCCAAGATGATGACAATTATACATTATTTTCGTACTTTGCGACATTACTTGCTTGGGTCGAAATTTATTGTGCACATAGACAATGTAGCCACAAGCTATTTCCTCTATCAAAAGAAACTCAACTCAAAGCAAGTTAGATGGCAGGACTTCTTAGCCGAATTTGATTATGTTCTTGAGCACAAATAAAGAAAAATCAATTTTGTGGCGGACACTTAGCCGAAAGGCGGAGTTGGCGGCTATTTCCAAGGTCCATATGAGTTTTTGAACCTTGTCAAAGAAGGGTCAAAGCATGATCCATTGTCCAAGCAACTAGTGGAAATGGCCAAAGAGGGGAAGAAGACCAAGCACTTTTGGGTTGAAGATGGCCTACTCCTTATGAAAGGGCATCAGATATATGTTTCGAAATGGGAAAAACTCTGAAATAGTGTCATGACACTAAGTGGGCTGGTCACCCAGGACAACGGCGTACCCGAGCCTTGTTGGAGGCAAGTTACTTTTGGCCTCATATGCGGGATGAGATGGAGATGTGCCTAAAGACTTGCCTTGAGTGCCAACAAGACAAGGTTGAGAACCAAGTACCCGTAGGACTTTTGGAGCCTTCACCTATTTCGAGACGGCCATGGGAGAGTGTTAGCATGGACATCATCTCGTCTCTCACTAATTTAGATGGCTTTGGGAGCATTATGGTCATTATTGATCGATTTTCTAAATATGGCACGCTCTTAGTGGGTCCAAGGGATTGTAAAGCAGAGGAGGCATGCCGCTTATTCTTCAAAGGCATGGTGAACTATTGGGTCTTGCCTAAGACAATTATAAGTGATCGTGCCCCGCGATTTACGGGGAAGTTTTGGACATAGCTCTTTAAGATCATGGGTCAGTTTATATTTTCTACAAGCTTCCATCCACAAACCGATAGGCAAACCGACCGGGCCAATGCCTTATGGGAACTATATTTGAGGCACTTTGTTAGTGCCAATCAAAGGGGTTGGGCGAAGTTACTTGATATTTCCCAGTTATCTTATAATCTTCAGCGTAGTAAAGCTACCAACAATAGTCCATTTGAGTTGGTGACAGGCTAACAATCCCTTACTCCACAAACCTTGGTGACAAAGTACTTAGGGAAGTGTCCGACGGCGTTCAAAGACTAAGTCATGGCATGAGCAAGCTGACATCGTCCGATCCTACCTTGACAAAGCTGCCAAGAAAATGAAGAAATGGGCTGATACGAAGAGGTTGCAAGTGAAGTATAATGTTGGGGACTTAGTTTTGTTAAAGCTAAACGCCGAGCAACAGAAGAGATTACGTGGGCTACACAATCTCCAGCGGTACAAGGGACCATTTACTATCCTTGCCAAAGTTAATTGGCAAGGCTTCTTATAGAGTGGAGTTTCCACCTAAGCTTATGTTGCATCCGGTCTTCCATGTAAGTTGCTTCAAGCCATATCATGGCGGATCTTGTCATACGGAAGAAGCATCACCCTCCAAGCTATGAGTACTTAATGAAATGAAAGGGTTTGCCGCAGAGTGAAGCTAGTTGGGAGCCTAAAGAAGCTTTATGGCAATTCGAAGACAAGATCAAGGTTTTCCCCGATGACTCGACGAAGACGTCGACGACTTAGGTGGGGGAGAATGTCACACCCCACTTGATTTTGGTCGAGGTTATGTTATGCAAATCAATGACTTGGCTATTAATTAGTGGATGCTTACGCAGCACTTCGTTGGAATTTTGCATGGGACGACCTCCAGAATATTCTACAATTTTTTTGTATATTCCTTACTTTCTTAGAATAATCTAGATTTTGGTCAAAATTAATGTGTAGAACATGCATGTACATGTCTAGAATCTTGTACCTAGAACTTTCTAGGAATTTACTTATACTCGTAGGATCTAAAATCATTATCCCTTAAGGAGGTGGGATGGCTATAAATAGGAGGTAACCCTCATTTGGCCAACCATCCTAGACAAAGTATTTTCTAAAACTCTCTTGTAAAGTTTTCTTGTGTGCAATACAAAGCATTCTTTCTTAAGTGCTCTCTTGTTCTTTAATATGCTTCCTTTTTAGTTCTTGTTGGTGAAAGACTTACATACTTGGTAACATTTTAGGGAGATCGTTGTCTAAGGCTGCACGGTGGAGCTTAGAATTCTCTAAGGTCGTGACAAGTTGCTTAAGTTAGATTAGGCATGAATTATTTATAATGTTTTTATATATAATTATTATTATTATGTATATATATATATATATAAAGCATTGTTAAGCTCATACAAATTAAGAAGAAAAATAGTTGTTTCTCCACAATGTTTCTTGACCTGCGTATGGCTTGTAACATAAAGAAATAGAAATGTTAGGACCAACAAGAAGCATTTTGCCCGCTTACTAGAGCATATTTTGCACAATACTCAGTTGTACTTTAATCAATTATATCAAATAAACATTATTTACGTTAATTACGCCATCTCGGTAGAATTTATATAAATGTATATTTGTTCAAGGTTCCATAAACAAAAGGCTTATTTAAAATTTTCAAATATTAGTAATGTATATTTATTTCATGTTTACGTTAAAAAAAAGAAGTTGTTAATTAGTTTAATAATAATGACTTGATAATAAAATTACAAAAACAAACTTAATATTTGTAAAAGCTTTATATAAGCCAATATTACAGGAGCAAGCAATCCAATGACAAATTGATATGGCAACATCAAAGATTCAAAAAAAATTGTTTATTTATTTATTTATTTTTGTATCTTTACTTAATTCTTTGTCATTAGTGACAAAGGATACATTGTATCTTATGTAATAAATATGTATTGAAATTTTGAGAAAAAATTTATTTTTGAGCTATTGAGTTGACTTTTGAAAATACAAAAATTTATGACCAATAAGACATGAAAAATAAATTATAAAAAAATACTTTTAAATTACCGAGACATTAAATTTAAATTGCTGAGTTGACTTAAAACCAACTAAAAATACTCGGTTACAAATATGACTTTTGATAAAGACAATGAGGGATGGGCTACCCTACCATGTGTAGCTCTAACTTAATTTCTATGTTATACTAGTTTATTTTATGTGCAAAAATAAAATATTTTCATGTACTCCATCCTGTTTCAAAAAAAAAAAAGAGTTTTCATTTGCCAAAAATATTTCAATAGAAAGAATCTTATTTTTATTGATAGTAGTATAAAATGACATAATATCTCCATACCATTAAACTAATAATAACTTATCATTTTAAGAATAAATATGGAATAATATATATATATTCTTAGTATTTTTAAATTTTTTAGTGAAACTCTTATTTTATTTTTTATAGGAGTGTAACTTAGAAGTATATGCTTCAAAGTTGACGGGAGGAGAAACAAAATAAAGGGAACTGAAATTTTCATGCAAGTCCAAGTTACTACTATTCATACGAAGGAAATCATGTAAAAATATCAGTTTTCTAAAATGAAGTCTCTTCCTTTTTTTTGGTAGGTAAAAGAATCCTCTTCTTTTCTTTGATAGGTAAAATATGATCAGGAAACTCCAATATTGAACTAAAACATTGAATTTGAAGTCATATTTCTTGGCACATATCTTATTAATTTAAGAGGAGAATTGACGGGTAAATTTGATACTTCCACGTGTTACTCCTCCTATGAATAGTAAGTGGAGTCCACCTCATTTGAAAAAGAATCTTTCAGAACAACTATCAAATTTACTTATAGAAATATCAATAACATAACATAGCACGGAAAACAATTTAATATATACTTCAGTAGTTTCTTCTGATAAAGCAGTCAAGTACTAATGGACTCAAGATTCTGAATGTAGAATAAAAAGAACCTGCATTTGGGAGTTTTTCTCACCATATAACAAGCTTATATGATGTCCAAAGGGCAATTATGCACTCGAGAGAAGAAGAAGAAAATCAAAATGAACCCGAAAAATGGGACAAGAGATATATATACCTATTGGCTATTGCCAAAGCAAAGCAAAGATAAAGAGCAGCATATATATTTGTAGGATACATGACTAATTACAATGATTCACAGCAGCAGCGTTTCGTTTTGCAGGAGCTGACATTGCTTTTTTGTCAATAGGAGCACCTTCAAAAAGGATGGGTGTTTTTTTCCTGTCCAAAGTTTAGTTTTTTTTGGTAAGACTGAAAGCAAAGTAGAGAGGATGCACTTGCTAAGCTATGATAACCTTGGGAACTATACGAGTAGTATACACGCTCCACGCACTTTCTTTTCATCTAAAACATCTATTTTCTGCCCCATGGAAAGCATCCGCAGCCCTGAAATAGAAATATGTGGGTCGGAAAATTTGATACAAACAGTGAACTAATAAGTTTCTCACTAGTCCAAATCAATACTTGGAGAATAACAAATTTTCAGAAAATGCACAAGAGGGTGATATTGCACGCTGTTGGTATATAAGTTTTAACGAGTATGGAGGAACTGAGTTGAATAGAATGAATTCTTTGTACCTTTTGATTGTCATTCCCATATTGATTTTGACCATTTGAATAATAAGTCTCGGTTGTTATGGCGGGTACTTTTCCCGTGCCACTCTGTTTCTCCTCTAGCACTCTATTGAATATATGAGTGTATCCTTCAGCTGCTGCAGGGTCACTTTCATCCCAATCGCCAAATTTTGGAACTGCAGGGACTTGATCAGGCTGTCAAAATATCCAAAATCAAGTCAATACTCCTTCAATAAAAAGTCATAACTTGCATTTTGTGGAGGTGTCCAATTAAGTTTGATAAAACTAGCAACAAGCAAATAATATACGAGACTTTTGGGTATTGGAGACCCCAACATGTTATTCACTGAAACTCCCGTTTTTCAACCTCTTTCAGTGGTCCAACAAGTGTCTTAAACTATGAAGCTATACAATGCATAAATTTGATGATATGTTAATGGTAAAATTTATTGTCTAGAAATTACTGTAGATATGGAAAGGGAGAGACAAGGGTGCCAACATTGCTCGAGTAACATATCCTCATTCTAAAATCTCAAAAGGCTCCGGGGGCAGTGATAAGGGAAACTACCTTACTCATCCAGTTTTAAGACTACTTTAATAATAAAACTTTCTCAGTTCTGCCTTCTTATTCTACAGAATCCTCCATTTGATTGCTAAAAAAATTGAGAACGAGAGAAAACTTGGTCCTTTTTGGCAGGATGCGGTTGGCCAAATAATCGTTTTTTAAATTTTTAGTTTCTCATCAATCAACAAGAACATCCAAAGAAAACATATCAAGCTACTACACCTTTTGCAGTTCTGTAAGTGAACTAATCAACACTTATCCAACTTGCATATATAATGAAAGTTTCTCTCACCATTTATGCAAATTGATTAGGCTGGTAAATGAGATGTTAGAGTAGAGATATTACAGTTTCATCGCCTCCAGTAACTGATCTCAATCGGGATCTTCCTGGAGTGAACGGAGCTAGGCCATGGCTACCTTCAGAAGAACCCTTTCTTTCCCATAAGGGAGAAGAAACACCACTGCCTTTGTTTCCAATCCTTGCCTGGTGATTTGGGTGCAGTGGTGCCTGTTCAACGCTACGGTCAGAGCCCACACCCTGCCTAGAAACCCTTTTAGGACTATCAGTACCTATGCCACCGAGACGATGATGTGGTGAGTCAACAGTGGCTTTCCTGCCAACAGCGTCAGGGCACAATGGGGAATCAGTTGGTCTCCTTAGGTCACCTTCTTCCCGGCTCAGCCGCCGCTCATGCTTTGGTCTATATGCATCTGGGCCCTTGGGTGCCTCAGATTCAGACTTGCTGCTTTCAGATGTCAGACCACCATGACTTTGATGAGAGGAATCGATATCAGCTGTCTGAATTGCCGTTAGTTCACCATCTTCTCGGCTCATATGACGCTCGTGCCTTGGCCTTACTGTCTGTGGTCCCTTTTGGTCTTTTGATTCATCCTTTTGTTGGAAGGAAGGGACTTGAGCTGGAGATTTGTCATTGGAAAGCATATCAGGATTATTTTGATTCATCTTAGTGCCGCGTCTACCCTTTCTCGCGTTCTCAAAATAGACAGTGTAAGGGACATTGTCTTCACTTTCCCGGATACCAAACTTTGGTAACTGTGACCTTTGCTACAAGAACAAGGAACTAATTAATACTGCACATGCACAAGAACAAAGAAGACCATAAAATATATGAAATTTTGTAGTTTCACCAAGCGTAGACTTATAATGTTTGATACTACAATTAAGTAAATGAAAAAGACATTGCTACACTGACACTTGTGTTCAGTGTTGGAGACTGATATGTTACTGAAAAGAAAAAAAAGACTAGAGTCTGTTTTTCCTCTGGTGTACAACATGTTTTCCTTTAGAAATCATAGATCATCATCCAAAAAGATCGACAAGCAATTTTCTACATTTTATATGCTAACCATCTTCCATCAATATCTTACATGTGCACGCGATGAATTCCATGAACCCATAACAGGATTTTTAACATAAAAATTTTCTAAATCCTTTTCCTCTTTTTGTTTAATGGCAGCCATTAGCCAAGTCCTAAATAAGTTTTGATACTAATCAGATACTATTTTTTATTTCAAATACCATCATCCATGTTTCTACACAACCACGTTCACATGAAGTGAAGCCTTGCACCGAGGCCAATGTCCAATCCCTGGAAAACAGTTTTCTTCCATTGACAGTGTCCTATGTAGTTCGCGCAATAGTAAATTAAAACAATGGTGGAACTAGGACTAACTAAAGTTCATGTTAAGTGCCTATATTTGTTATTGCTTAGAATCATACAAACATACACTTTCAGTTTGGAAAAAGCATGCTCATTTATCTATTTGAGCCCAAGCAACTCTTAAGAAAGGCTACAACACATCGGCCCATTTATCCATTGATCGAGGTGGAGAAAAACTACTAGCATATCACACTTATACAATCAACTTACGCCTAAGCTAGGTAAAAAGAAAATTATATATTTCAACATACAGATCATCTGTTCTGCTACTGCAGTACTGAAGCTGCTATCACTCTGTCAGCACGTATCTCAGGAATGTTGTTGGAATTTTGCATTCTCGGTAGCTTAACAAAGAGAGGAGAATGCTATGAAAATATACTTCAGGATTTCCTTTTAAGAAGAAAAAAAATATTCCAGCTGTTTCCCTTCAAGAACCCCTCCAGGTTTTGCAGCTTAAAAAGGGAAGGGGGATGGATAATATGACATATCAATTTTAATGATTACATCTTTTATGATCTCTGGAGCAAAAAAGAATAATAAGAGCGTGTACGTAGCATAGAAAATTATCAAGAATTATAACGTACAAAGACAAATACTTTTGAATTCATTTTAAACATGTGAAAGCAGGGACTATGAGAGAATAACTACAGAAACATGTGTGCTCATTTTAAAACTAATTGGACTTGAATTCTAAAATGTGAACTACTAAAGTACATCCAGTGAGATCAAACTGAATACTTTGAATCAGAATAATATATTGGGAAAGAAACTCCAAACTGTATCTCTCTAAGTATCATTAAGAGGACAAGAGGCTCATCTTTCTTTGGTCAGGAGGTTCATCATTATTTTACATCTAAAATATAAAATTAGTAAAATCATAGCGCGTGGTTTGCTCCTGGTTCAAAAATTCATGGTTCAACCAACTAATACTGTCATGTTTTTTCTACCAGGGTCAAATTAAAAATTAAACTCACACTTCAGTAAATGAAGTTTGAGGCACCATACAGCTCTCTGAAGAAGTATGCAGTAATTGATATTTGGTATCATGTTTATTTGTTTGTCTGTGTGCAAATAGTTAACAACTTGAAAATATTTCTATTATGCAAAAAATAAGCCTTAAGGGACAGCTTGGTAGCTGCACTTAACATGCTAGCAACACCAATAAAAGCAGCTCATTACAACACCAACATTACCAACAAAATGCATATACATAAGGATTTAGAAAAATAGAAAGAAAGATATGTGCACAAATGCACACACAGTAGGCAGAAGGATGAGTACATTGCAACATCTTCATTAACAGGAGGAATATCAGCAATCATTCTCAAATGGGGATAACAAAACTGGTTACATTTAGTTTTCTCTTTTTACTAGAGAGAAACTTTATGCATCGTGTTCAAAACATCACCCTCATCCAGTTCAAGGACATCATACATTTTGCTCTAACAAACTTAATGGCAGCAAATGTATATGATAGAATAGTCAATAAATTAAGCACCCAAGCGCAATCCCCATTAGTTTATGCTCATTTTTAGCACAATACAGACCCAAAAAACTTGTGTATGGGAAATATGGTATTTCTAAATAATAATAACAGTAACAAATAAACCCGAGATTAACATAATTTTTGTATTCATTAAAATAAATTCCATTGACCCAAGAACCCATCCAAGATCCCAAATCAAGATAGAGAATCACTAACCAACCAACATCAAATCTTTAGGTTACACAAAAGATGCTAAAAATTCAGATCCCAAAACAATATATATATATATATATATATATATATATATAAGTAGACTTACAGTCTAAAGTAAGTGCCAAAACTCAGATCCCATTGATGAATACATAATTAAGAACTAAACAGAAACCTAGTCCAGAATTTACAATTCCCACCAAACAAGCACACACAATTTCCCCACCCAAGAATCAAATCAATCAAATTTTCCAATTCTATGAGAACAAATTAAAGAACAGCAGCTCAATACTCCAAGTCTCCAAAACAATCATTAAGAAAAAGTTCACATACCAAACATAGCATGTAAATCAAAAATCAAAAGAAACAAATAAATCAAAAAAGATTACAACTTTACAAATAAAAAAGGTTCAAAAGCAGGAAATGAAAAGGACCCATCAATATTTCATCATTATTCGTTCCAAATAAGGATAGATCAAGAAGAAGTGAAACTTACTGTCATTATTCTTGAAAGAGCTCTTTTAGCTGAACCAAAAGTAAGCAGGAGGAAGACCTTTCAGTGGGTTCAAGCTTTTTTTTCTTCACAAATCCCAACAAAAGAAGAGAGAGAGAGAGGGATGACCGGTTGACCGGCGCCACCAGTGACATGGGGCCAAGTTTCTTGTGATCTGCTTTCACATTCCATATTCAATTAAGTCACTGCACGTGGTTTTTCCGGTAATTTTAACCTTCTGTCTTGTTGTCTCCTCTGTAACTAACGATGCTCCACTGTAATTTCTTCAAAAATATTCTTCGTACTGTCATTTTCTGGTAAGTAGTATGATCTCCTACTTGTTTAACACTTCAATTAACTATTAGGTGGAAACATGAGTTTCACACACACACACACACACACAATTAGTAAAATTTTACTTAAAAAGCATATACTACCTCCATTCTATAATAATTAATTTTTTTTAAAAAAAAATATTTTAATTTATTTGTCATTTATAATTTTTTAAGAAAATAAATTATTTACTTTTCTGTATTACCCATAGCTTCTCTTTTTCTTTTTTGGTCTAGACCACATGTGTCCCCACACCTTGGTGCGGGACTAATCATGTTCGAGCCGGGTTGAACAACTCGGGTTACAAAGCTCTCCTTATCGAGATTTAAGGTATTGTCCCAAAAAAAATTGAATAATGATAGAGAAACAACTTATTTTACAATTTGCTGATGTGGCATACTCCACCTCAGCATTTATGTTGGGCCGAAGACTACATTGAAATAATTTGTTCATCAATATGTTGAGATGGAGTATGCCACATCAGCAAATTATAAAATAATTGTAGAATAAGTTGTGTCACTAGCATTACTCAAAAAATTTATCCCTTGTATTTAGTAGTTTTCAACTTCCGATAAAGAGTAGTGATGAAATTTCATACAGATTTTTATTATTAAATGATAGCATTAAATGACTTTCTTAATTCATGTGCATAAAGCTAAAACGATTATTATTATGAAATAGAGTAAGTATCATTTTATAATATACTCGTTCTAAAATTAGAAATATATTTTTCTATTTATTCTATTTCAAAATTAGAGATACATTTTTATTTTAGAAATATAAAATATTTCTAATTTATTATTACTTTTTTATTATCATTTTTTTATATTAAACCACCACAGCTAAATTACTAGCTAACACAAAAATTATATTTGAGAACATAAAATTATCATTAAGTCATTTTACAAATGTATCTCTAATTTTGGAACAGATAGAGTATTTTTTTAAAATTAATTTGTGAAATTTTAAAATTTAAAATTTATCGAATTTCCTTAATTCTAATAAATTAAATATTTAATATACTCAAAAGTATTGCCAAGTAAAATTATTATTACCAAAATAAACATTCTAAGATTTCACAAACTAACAAAGACTAAAGTCAAATTAAACCATTTATATGAAGGTAGAATGTATATTTAAAGAAAGGAAACTGATAAATTCACAATAACAAAAATGATATTTTTACATAAAAATTGTCGCTATAGATTTTATAGCGACGGTTTTCGTCGTTTCTATATAACGACACTTTTCATGTGAAAATATCAAAAAATATTGCGAAAATATCAATTTCCTTAAAGAAAGTCTATTTCAAAGGACACGACAAAAGAAATAAATATGAGTAATAAGGAAGTGGTTAGCATGAAGTTAATTTTGATCAATTGACTAATACAGCGTCGACATGCAGGCGGGAGGTGATCTATTTCTCTGCGTGTCAATATTATATTTGTAAGACCCCAACTTTTATGAATAAAGATTTAATTTTCTTTATATATTATTTCGAAATAGTAATGTGTTGATTTGATAAATGTGAAAGGTTATGGGTGAAGTGTGCAAATATTTTAAAATGAGCAAGTGGTTATAAAATATTCATTGTTGTCAGGAAATATTCGTTTGGTCGTGAAATATTCTTGTTGTCGGAGAATATTCGTACGACGGCGCAACTATTTGTGGGCTCCACAACGGAATAACTGTCGGATATAGAAAGCGACAGAAATAACCTTTTTATAAATAACGGTAAAACTATTACGGTTAAACTGTTGAAATACCCGGTGATAAAAATACAGTAATACGCGTTGTGCACAGTAGCACACGGTATTGCACAGTATTTTGAATTATTGGTTTTTACGTAAGAAGTCACTTACTCAATAATTGTTACAGTAATTACTATTTAATATTTTATATTATTGATTCGATAATTGCTACGTTGATATTTTATATCAATAATTGCTACGTTGCTATGATTGATTCAATAAGTGCTACCGTTGATATTTTGTATTATTGATTCAATAACTGTCACTGCACAGTATTTTACATTATCAACTCAATAATTCATATTATTTGAATAATATTATTAGATAGCATTATTGACAATGTCTAAGAAAGTTTTGTCTATGAGGGGTTATTTAATTGCACGCCAGTATGGAGAAATTCTTATCGAAAGACCCCCTCTTTCTTAGGAACGACCTGGTTGTCACTATTGTAGTTCTGTAATATTATTTGTGAATAATTAATTATTGATTTATATGATAAGAAAATATTTATTTTGTGAATTTCGGCCATTTTCGGTTGGAAATTTGGAAGGATTAAAAAGCGTTGATTAATTGTGTAATGAGTAACATAACCATTAGAGGAAGTTATGGTGATATGTGGCATTTTGTAAGTTGGGACCCATAGGTCATCATCTAAGAGTCACTTTCGTAAATAGTAACTCAAATAGTAACTTGTCTCTTTGTTTTTTCAAGAGTTACTTGCCTCTTTGTTTTTCAAGAGTTATTTGCCTCTTCGTTTTTTCAAGAGTTATTTGTCTTTTCGCAAATAGTAGTTGCCTCTTCAATATTACCAGGAGTCATTTTGGAGATTCGTTAAAGTCAAGGGCCACTTTCAGTTCTTCTATAAATAAAAATTCAATTCTTCATTATTTCTCACCACCAATTCACAGAGTTATACAGAGACAAGCTTTAGAGAGAGAATAAGAGAGAAGAAGAAGAGTATTCTGCTGTTATACTATTGCAGTATCCAAACTTCTACTAAGGTAAGGGGTATTATTTCTTTCGTATTTGTAAGGGATGTTATTTTCTTTCGTAAATGATATTATTCTTTTCAATATCATTATACCAAAATATTGTCATGAATTTTATTATGAAATTTTTATTTTTTCTGTCGGAGTTACTATTCACGTGTACGACACTATTCACGTATACGGCACTATTCACGGAAAAATTAAATTTTCTTCTATATGTCCAAGTTGCTTGTTAAGGTTCCTATCTTTAATTGGATCCAAGTTTTGAGCTTTATTCTTGAATTTTGCTCCACAAAATATTATTATAGAGTATTTTTAAACTTGGATAAATTAAACTGCGAATCCTTAATCTTTGTCCTTTATCTTACTGGATTCGTTAATTATATTATTTTTCATCATCCTCAGTCCTAAATGGTGATATAACTGAATATCTTTGGCCTGTAGAGCAAAGATGAATGATTATCTGACGAATATCTTTGGCCGTAATGCAAAGATGACAGGTGTTGAGATGAACATGACCAACTGATGATACAAATGAATATCTTTGGCCCATAGTGCAAATATGAATATTTGATTCGAGATGTATATTGATTGATGTTACAGGGATAAAATATTGATGATGGACTTCTAAATCATAGAAGATAGTAGACTTCATTCTCTACTGAACTCTTCTAATGTATGGTTATTTCTGCTGCAAATATTGATTTAAAACTTGTTGTCCATAATATTTTATCTGAATAGGTTGAAGACTAACGATAATTTATTTTTTATTATCTTAGTCATAATATTTTTTACTGGGCTAATTGAGCTCATCCTTTTCATCTATTGTCCTCTTCAGAAAATGAGAATGTCGCGGGAACTAGTCGGAAAATAGAGTGATGGTTCGAGTTAGAGCAGTAGTAGTCTTCACTATTTCTAATAAATAGTGTAAAAATAATTGTAATGAGGACTTAATTTGAATGCTAATATTTTGTACATATTTGTATTGACACTCACAGTTGTGTGGTCGTATTTTGCACGACCGTGTGATATAAAGATTAGTATTTGAATTCTGTACCATGTATTTGACGACTCAGAATGGGTTGGATTGACTGGACCTATTATGGGGGGCGTCACAATATTGGTCAATTGATTAATTTATCATAAAGTTAATTTCATTGTAACCTGATCCGAGTAATAAATAAGAAATTGTTAAATCCACAATAGAAAGTATTATTTCCTCATCAAAAGTGTTATAGATTCTATAACGATTGTTTTTGCTGTCGCTATATATTTACAGAGACACTATTGTTGTGAAAATAACAAAAAAATATTGATATTTTAACAATTCCCTAATAAATATCCGTGGGACATGTTAGTGTTTTTAATCACAAGAAAAAATTAATAATCATTGTACTGAATTAAATTATTGGCGGTGTAACTGATATATGGTTTAAACGTCATGTCAGTCACATCTCGGTGGTGTGTCAATATTAATTATATTATATTTTATACTTATATTATTAATAAAAATAAAAATAGAAGGCTAATGTTAACTCGGCAGAAGTGGGTAGCATGAAATTTATTTTTGAGTAAATTGGTCAATTGATCAATAAAATACTGACACACAGGCCAAAAATATATGTGTGTCAGCATTCTATTAACTAATTAACCAATTTATACAAAAATAAATTTTAACTCGACACAATAAAAAGTAAATTCACACGCACATAAAAGTTTTCAATACATGATATCAAACTTTTATCTAAGGCCCTGTTTGGAAACTTATAAGTTTGTTCAAACCAATTTATAATTTTTTTTTTTATTAAAGTATTTGATAACCACTTATTTTTTAACTTGTAAATTAAATTTTAAGTAAAAAAAAAAAGGAGCAATTATTTGTGAATTATTTAAAAATGACTTAAAATTCATTTTAAAATAAGTTAATTTAACTAAATATAATGTCTATTTTGTTTCTCTTTTTATTAATATCCTCTTTAGCAACGAACATCATCATAACCTATTTTAACTTAATTTCTGATTTATAAGTCAAACTGATACCGAACGCTTTTACTTATAAGTCACAATTTATAAATCAACTTATAAATCATTTTAAAATAAGTCATTCCCGAACAGGTATTTCAAAACTAAAAAATCACTTCTTAGAAATAAGAGAGCCTAACATGCATCATAAATGATGCAGTAGTAAAGGTTTAATTTTTTTTTATAAATAAAACTATTAATTTAGTACATATAAAAATTTAAAAAAATAGAATAAATGGGGCACAGCCCCCACACCCACCCCCCCCCCCCCCCCTCTTCCTGTGCAGCTCACTTGAGACATTTAATCTTCTTTCCAAGATTTATGATGTTTTGGCTCCTTTCTGGGTGTTTTAGCTTCAACAGTTTACTAAGTTGATTAGAGGCTTCAGGAAAACTATCTTCCTTGATAGAATTCTCCGTATTAAGAGCGAAAATAACCTCATTGACATCCACTTCAAGCTGAAGGGAAAATAGGCTGCTAAATACCTGAAAAGAAATTACAATACAAATAATTACTCACCACCAAAAGTAAGGCTAAACCAGTTGGCTACTTCCAGGCATGGGGCTGGCTAGACCTAGCAAATGGGTCAGGCTGGCCCAAACGGACCGAATCATTGGCGGGCCGGGACAAAACGGCTCAGATTTTGATGAGCTGAAAAAGTAAAGCCCGGCCTGTGACAGGCGGGCACGAGCCTGGATTGATTTATGCCTACATTTTGACACATTTCTAGACTTGGCCCAAACGGACCAGCCCAAAACCGCCCAAATTTTGATGGGCTGAAAATATGAAGCCCAAAGTCCAGCCCGCGGACTTCGGCCTATTTTGCCAGGTCTAGGACTGCCTAACCTTATTAGCACAAACACTTGACAATAGGGACCACAAGGCTATGTTTGTTTACAATTATGTCGACTATTTTTTAACTTCTTTATATTACCACTTTTTTATCCTTGAATAAGTCTAAAGATGGACTATTTTTTGTTTCCAAGGTAATTTATGAAAACTATATAATCTCAAGGAGGAATGTGGTATTAAATAGTATCAAATGACCCTAGGAGTTAAAAAGTAGTCCACATTGACTTCATAAACAAGTTAAAAATAGTCGGAAAACCCAGGTGAACGTTAACAGTAACCAAGGTCATACGAAGAAATAGTTAATTTATTATATTATAATTCTGCCAGCCTTTTTTATTTATGCACGAATTACCAAAGCTCGTGGATCTTTGGTAACGCGGCAGGACTGGACTCTGTAAGCCAGCCTGGTTATTGTGACTGAATTTCAACATTCCTACGCTATCTAGGATCACATATTCACAAATGTCGTTTAATCTAAAATCTCTTCTCCTAAACAATTAATCAAATTCAAGACCAAAATGAAAGGCCGAGTCAGGTAGCTAACCAGGCCCTTTCAAAAAAATCTATCAGAAAGAATATGCGAGAGCAAGACATAGTGAATAAGTTCAGTTCCTCACCTCTTTCATCCTTGAGACAACCAAATCCTTGGTAGATTGTGACCTTGACACCAAATTAACAACAAAAAGACCTTCCTCAGACAAGGAACTTTTAACGGTCAATAGAAACGACTTCTCCACAAAATCGGGGGCAGGGCAGGTCATTCCAGAGCTGCATAACAAGAGTAAAACATAAAATAAATCATATACACCGACTCTGATTCCTTTATTTTTAAGAACTGTTACCAACACAATGTGGTTAAAATAATTCCTTTTACCTCGAGTCGGATGAGTCTACATCAACTATAAGTATGCCAATTTTGTTAGTCCATTTCCCTGCTGCTTCAGACGTATTGCAACTTCCATTGGAAAGAGGCTTGGTAATTCCATTACTGAAGGTCACCCTATCAACTGCCTCAAAAGTTGCAACATCCCTAACAAACTGGATCCCATCAATGATATGCACCTGAACCATCATCGTACAAAAAATTGAATTATGAATGAATGTGATACACATACAACCTGATACTTGAGGTTTATAAGAGAAAATACATGACATGTTATAACATAAATTTTAAAATATGCTTTTCTAACTTCTAAAATATTTTTTCTTCTCCATTTTTTCCCACGTGCATCTATAGAGTATAGACTTGTTTCTAAAGGACTTGTACTTTCTTTGCTTCTAGAATCAGTTTTTCCCCCATTTTGCAATATCCTTTCTAGAAGCTAAATTGCAGAAGATTTGAGCTGGGAGCAAATGGTCAGGTGTGGATTAAGGAGAAAATAAGAAGTGCAGTATATAGTCTCCCCCTCTCACCTTCTTTGTCCCCGTTTACAACCCACAAGAGCTCCTATCGTAAAATATTGCCTCATGCTCAGTAAACTTTTAATAAGCCGGAAATTTCTCACCCCAAATTCTTTAAAAAAAATTATTCTTTCTTCCCTGTTTCTACCCACAAGAGCTCCTATCAAAAATACTGTATACTGCTTGGGCAATTTCGTAGTAAGACAGATTTTCCAATCCAAATTCTTTTCTTCCATTTTGCACTCTAAACAAATGACGACAAAAAACTTCCAGGCCCAAGCCATTAGCAAGTGAAGAAACAGACGGAAGGCTCACCAAAGTCTAACAGCACTAATATGCCGTGTTCAGCAAAAAAATACTGCAGAGTATTAGAGCTTGCTTGACTGTTCCCTTCGTATTTAAGCTTGCTTGATCTAGAAGCAAGAACTTGCTTGACTGTTCCCTTCGTATGCATCGATGATTTCTGTTCTTCAATGATGCCTACCACCCACTTGGACTAATTAATAACTCAATTTCATAATTACATTGTTACAAGATGTTCTAGTCTTTCTTAAAGACAAAGATGTCTTCCACTTACTGAAATTTCACCATCACAACACAGTCCCAATAGTATGCTAGTAATAAAAAAAGATGGAGAGAGACTGGAAAATACCTTCAAATGTTCATTTTCTCTAAAATCAAAGTAATCCCTAGCAAGATCAAGGATAACAGGATCTAACTCCACTACCTGAAAATATCAGAATTATCCAAATCAATTACATTATGTCACACAGTATCATGATAACCACGGGGACAAGTAATTACCTCGATGCTTAAAAATGAAAGGCATCCATGGAGAAACATAGGAAGCAGTCCAGCTCCAAGACCAATTACAACTGCTTTAACCTATGAAAGAGGCAGATCTCAAAATACCATCTTTCAACAGCCATCAAAAAGACACAATACCACCCAAAATAAAATTTGTCGCTTAGAAAAATATGATCATCTTGTTTTAGACATAAGGGTGTCGCACCAGAAAAGTAGCTATAGGGAAAATAATTTTCCTTGTTGCATGGAAATCTCAAACAAGCAATCAATTAATGTTTGGTTACTAGAGCAATATTTATAAATGCAGAATTAACAAGATAAAAAATGCTCCTTACCGTTCTTCCAGCAGATGCCATACTTTCCAGGTATGAAGATATCAACATAAAACCAGAAACAATTCCAGTATGATAAGAACTAGCCAGATAGTCGTGATCAATTTTCAAATCATTGCTTGATTCTATAACATGGAAAAAGAAGAAGTAAAAGACACAAAAATGAACAACATATTTTCATTGGTGACATTGCAAAGAAAAGAAATTGAGGAACACGCATAACTAGATAAGGTAAAATATCAACGAACTTATCAGCAATAAGAAAGTAGATTATTGACATTTATAAAAGTCCAACGGGCAGACAGGATGTTTGGCCTACAGATTAATTCTGAAGGATAAATTATTACCAAATTAATTCAGTGGGGATTATTTTCAAATTTGTCTTTGCGTTGGACAGGATAAGAATAATTTATACTATGTCTATATCAAATTGGAATAGAAAAGTGTTTATTGTGCATTTGACCTTAAAAAGAGGAGCAGGCAAATGAAGGGCAGCAAGTATACTTTTTAATACAAACTCATCCCATAGTTCGAGTACTTAGTTGCAACCCCCACCTTCCCACAATTTAGTCCCACCAGATATAGGTGGCTCGCTTGCATAGTCATATAAATACAATACCGACAAGTGTACAATTTACTTTGTTAAAGTGATATGTACCTGTACCACTGTACTGTTGTACGGTCTCGAATTTTTTTTGAAAAATAATAATTATATATGTAGATAAATATATAAACTTATATATTGTAACAAACAATATGGTTATGTACTCCTTTTCTAATATGCTACAACTTTTTAAATACAAGCAACCGAATATTATATGTTATAATACTGCTTGCATAAGTATGTAACCCGTAAATTATATTAGGAAAAAAGAAAAGCATAGCATGAAAATCCATAATATTAAACAGTAAATAACATGAATGATACTTAAAAGTGACAGAAGTAGGAACAAAATGCAGCAACCAATCTCTCTCATGTTATGTCTAAATAAAAAAGTACAGGTCAACACTGGCAGCTCGGTCAAACATACCAGCCAATACAACTGGTATAGACTAGTAATTTAGCAAAGAAGCTACAAAAGCTTCTTATACCAAACTACCCCAAAAATGTCATGTAACATACCTTGCTGATCGATTCAGTATTTATAACAATAGTCGCTTGACAGCTTGACTACATTAAACACTCCCGTGATTAAATTTGAACCAAACATATATGTGGGCCAGTTGAGATAAAGTCCATTATCTACTCTTATCCCGAAACATATGCCCAACTAAATGGATAACCAGAAACCGGTATACACTATCATTTGGTTGAGAATATAAGTGGTGGGGTATGCAAGCCTGACGCAAGCAATTAAAAATGGAAGCCTGATGCAAGCAATCATACATCACTTATTTTAATTGATACACACTCAGATGGAAACAAAGTACCTCAGAGACAAGCACCTTACATGAGGTAGTCACAACAAGAAAAGGAAAGGATTTTTGCCTGATTCTTCCAAGATTAACAAAAAAAATCAAATAACTTCATCAACAGATTGCAACCTTTCAAGAAGTTTCCACCCCCAACCAACCCAATAACAAAAATTACAAAAAAAAACATAAAGGGAACATTTCTGATAAAAGGTCATAAGCAGTGAATTACTCTATAATAGAAAAGAACAGATAGAGTCATCACCATTTATTACTGAAATATTAGAAGAATTTCCTCTCTGATTCCCTCTCTTCTTAGATTTTGAAGATGAACGAGTGTTCTTGTGCTCTTTCTCACTTGTTAGCAAAGCTTCCGATTGAACCAAATTCTTCGATCTTTGGAAAGTAAGGCGACGAAAAATCAATTCTTTTGACCGAAATAAACAATTAGCATCATCATCAACACTTTCGTAGATTACATCATCTATGATAATTGGACCAGTCAACGCGGAAGCAACCTATAATAAGCAAAACTAAGCCTCAGATGGTATGAGAAAATAACTAAGATGCTGATTGCTTTTTTAAGTAGCAAGAAGAATATAAGCTTATAATGTCCCATCAACATAAATTAAGTCAAATTGAATAGCGTTGAAAGAGTTTTGGACCTGGTGAACAACTTTACGTTGCTTGATCCCATCGCTAGCAGCCATAAACCTGCAGACAAACAAGACCAATGAGTGGTGCAGAAGATCAAACAGAAATTAGGAATGCCTTGCACGTTAGTAAATTGTGGTCCAAATACGTGGTAAATAACTGTCTAAGTACTTGATAAGCATTTAGTATCAGTTTCATTTTTTTTTCTCGATTTATATAAGCTTAACAGAGTCTAGCATTTTTTGCTTCACATCTGTTGAATGAAAAAGTCAAAATTACAATTGACAGCATTGAAAGGAGGACAGTAAAACAGTTGGGGGAGCATAAATAAGCAGCTAATGGACTCAAAATGCACCCAGGTTGTAGTATCATACCCAACACAATACAAGCAGATTCATAACTGATCTATAGTCAAGGTCAAAAGTAGACATGCTAGGCGTAACTTGCATGATAAATCAAAAAAGAGCAACTTACGGAATTTGGGCTCCAGATTCATTTTGCCCCGGTTCCAACTGTTTAACCAGAGGAGATAGGTCCTTCTGAAAGAGAAAACTAGCAAAAACATGTCAAGTTCAATATATTGTTAGTTGGCATACCACAGAAGTGGGCCCCATCAGTACACAAACAGAAGGAAAAAAGCACCTGTATATCATCTATGCTGGCATTAGCATGGCTTGAGTCTAGTAATACCTAATTTTAAAGTATTAAACAATATCTTAGTTCAGATGTTGAAGAACAGGAAATACTTTCAAACAATGGATTCTAAGCTGCAGAAAAGCCTGAAAAGGTACCATTATCAGACGAGCTGCCTTTGAGTTTTCAATAATTGTCCATTGTCCTTCTTCTGACGTGAAGATCCATTCATGAGCACGAGCCTGAAATCTAACATTTAGTTACACATTTTAAACAGAAAATCATGATACTAGATGCACAATTTTGAATAGAACTACAAAATGAAACAAACCAGATAGATCATTGTGTGACAGGAATAATTAGAATTTTCAAATTCTGCTCACGCAGCCAATTAAGAATGTACAATGTAAAGTTCCCAAGTTTAGAGGAAGTGGAAAGGGAAATTACTAAATAAACACTTTATGTACACATAAAACTCATGACTAGATGGTTTCCCATCCTTTGACTTCTAGTGGTAACTCCTCACCAATCAATTAGGCAAATTTCTATTTATATGAAAATAAAGGAGAATACCCCAAATATTAACAAGGTACATACTTATAAATATATGTTGTTTTTTTATTTTTTATTTAATTTGACAAAAAGAGTACATGCCTTCTAAACTTGGGAACTCTACATTGTTGTACATTCTTAATTGGCTGCAAGAGCAGAATTTGAAAACTCGTGACTAGATGGGTTTCCCATCCTTTGACTTCTAGTGGTAACTCCTCACCAATTAATTAGGTAAATTTCTATTTATATGAAAATAAAGGAGAATACCCCAAATATTAACAAGGTACATACTTATAAATATATGTTGTTTTTTTATTTTTTATTTAATTTGACAAAAAGAGTACATGCCTTTATTCACCTATACCATTAAGGTGTCGAAGAGAAGATCTTGGAATTTATCAAGGGCACACGCAATGATACTACAAATGAATCTATCACAACTGAATCAACTGCTCCAAAGTTCAAACAGATTGGTGCAAAATTCAACAAACTTTATTATAATGACAAGCAACTGCAACTGCAACCTCACTTTGCATTTGAAAATCAGTACACCTAAAGACAACTAAAACCAGAATTTGAACATTGTAGTAAAATCAGGGGAATTGATCAAATTCATTAACAGTGTATTGTTATAGTTGGTTGAAAGATTAAACCATATATAACTTCAGAAATATTAATTGCAGAGAAATTTCTAAAGACCACATGCTCATTAATGTTATACTGGGTAAAAAGAGACGGTGTGCACCCTTATGAATTATCTAGGATGGGTATTTGATGAAGAAGATAATTCCTATTTGACCTTACACATTCAAACCGCAAAATAAATATGCTAGGACACAAATTATCTTAAAGGGTTGTTTGCTTGCCCGGTAAGGGTGCGTGATTAGTAAAAAACTAATATGTTTTGGCCTTACAGGTTAAAGGGGTATAAGTGAAAGGTTTAATATGTTTTGACCAGGATATTGCTGATTTATTTTGAATTTTTATACCATGCTTTGTTTGTTGGAATGGATAAGTGGACAATTGATCATCATGTGTTTCATTTAATTATTTCCTCTTGACTTAAAAGAAATTGAACACTGAAGAGCATACAAGAAAATAAAATACGCTAAACTAACCATGGGAACAAGAAAAACCCCGCAATGATACACGAATGAGCCAGAATGTTGCCGAGCATCAAGAAGCACAGCTCTGTAAATGAACCAGGAGCACCCTGGTTCACCCAAGGTAAGCTGGATTCGACGTCCTGGGCTAAGTTCTGAAAGGTCCCCCTTAGCTCCTAGTTGCAGATCCTCTAGCGAGTACAATATATCAGAACCATTCAAGTGTTCTGTACGAAAGGTATTCTCAGTTTCAAGTGCTTTGAAGAGTCCACGAGCCTAAAAATATGAGTCAGCATCTATTAATCTTAAAAGATATGAAGTCGCTAGGATGACAACACATGGCATATCCACACAACAGTCATTCCAAAGTTAAACAGTACATAGTTGTAGAATGTGGAACTTTATTCCTCAACCCCTCACCCTCCTCCAAACCCCAAGCTTAAAAAGAAACCCAAATTTTTTACCTGGTCCCCATGGCAATCAATAGATGAATTTAATGATGATGATATTTGTTGCAACACTGTTGAACTGTCTTTCTTAGCAATCAGCATAAAGGTTGTTAGACTAGGTTTTTTAGAAGGCTTCTGAGGTATAGCTTGAAGACTCATACTCCACCCGCACCGGAACTTGGGGAAAAGCAAAGCTGAAGAGTGACAGAAACATTTGATTAAAATAAAGAGCCATTTGTCATCAGCACAACCACTGACCAAGTGATATAAGATGAAAACAAACATAGCAACTCTGAAACAGTGCAAAACCCCTAGTTCACCCATTAACAAGTTAGTTATCAGTTTTTCTGTTCTCTTATTCCTTCCAATAAATTTATTTGATCTCACTTTGAACTGATGCAAGCTGAGAAGAAGATAAATCACATGTAAAACACTCAAACTCATCCGCATAACAAAATTTAAGAAGAACAATACCCAAAACATGAGCTTCTGCTAAGGTGAGACAAATAAATTTCCCCCCATCTTTTAGAACTCTCTTAACCTGGAGATGCACAATAAACCATGTGAGTCCTTTATAAAATTACAATCATGCATACCTGACAGATATATTTAAAACTACACTCAAACTTGACAGTGAATGACACCTCTGATAAGTACTGATTTCCGAGCTTCAAACCGAGCTCTGGCTCCATTAAAGCATCTAATCCTCCCTTGTCAAGAACAACATCGAAGGCCTCATCTACAAACTGAAAATACACAGTTGCATAGGATTAAAATGAACGGAGAATCTCTGTTTTTTGGACGAATAAAAGTTGAAAATGGCATCTCAAAAAAGAAAGGTTATCATCTTTTAATGATAAGGTCATACCAATTAGTCGATTACCAACAAAGACATGCATGGTGAACTGTCAAGGATGGCTAGATCTTAATTTCCTACGAGGAATTTGTATATCTTTCCTTCTAAAATTTTGTTCTGGATTAATTTCTAGTGTTGTATTTTGTATTTTGGGTCTGTATTCCTTTATTAAGCTTCTTCCTTATTTTTTGCAGTAATATTGTTTGTTACCAATACAAGGAAGAAGCTTAGAAGAGCGGAAGCTATAATAATTTTCACTAATATAATCAAGATTCTCACATCTATAAGATATATATATATATATATATATATATATATATGCGTGTCTGCCGTGACAACTTAAGCCAACTTTTTACCGAAAATCATGATTTTCAAAGTTGCTTTAACTATCAATCACCATTCACGACTAAATGAATTTAACCAACTCCCAAATCCCTTCAAAACAAAGAATTTAAGATATTAAAAGTCTATTTCGAAAAATTAAACTACCAAATCCTAAATTGTTCCAAATTAACATCTAAACGCATTATATCTCAGCATGTATATGTGAATATTATTGACTCAAAATTTAACTTCCAGTCATGGACATCTTTAAATTTAACATCTGAACTAAACATTATATAAAATATGGATGTGATCAACTCAACACAAAAAAGCCTTTTATCCAAGCTACTTGGGGAGGCTGAAAATGAATCCCACATAAAACAAGGAATATCAAATTAAGAGTAAGGAGTAAAGAAAGAAAGGAAGGAAAAAAAGGAGGGAGACACTAAAAAGCGATAAAAAATATAGATGTGATCAATAGAAATAGAGAATTGTTAAATCCACAACATTTTTTGTTATTTCCACAACCAAAAGTGTCGTTGTAGATGTATAGCGACGGTGAAAACTGTCGCTATAGGATCTACAGCGACACTTTTGTTGTAGATTTAACAATTTCCATAGAAATATAAATTTAACTGATCAATTGACCCTTAAAATATGGAATTTTAGTCTAAGGACTTATTTCATTTTATTGCACAGTGTGCAGTAGCTTATATAGTCTACCGGACAATAATTTATCTGATACAATAAAAATGGTTGCGGATTTTCAATACAAAAAATTAAAGGAAACGGCCAGTAAGGCATACTAATAACAGCATATCCCTTCCTTCGGATTTAGAGCCCAATTTTAAAAAGCATACATTTTCAAATATTTTATCACTTTTTAGTTCCTACATTGCTTTTAGAAAGTGGACTCTCTTCTTCGGAAATTCAAAAATGGAAAAGAGGGACTCCCATCTTGAACTGATTAGCAAGTTGAATATAGCTCAATAACTCAGCAACGTAAACTGAAATATTACATGTGTAAGGAATGTTGAAATGGAAGTTTTTAGAAACCTGCATGCTAGTCATATCCATGACGCGCCACCGCATACCGGGACGGGACCGCACATTTCTCCTCAACATATCCGAAATCACCACCTTTGAGAAATCAATATTGGTTACGTCACGAAATCCAGCGTCGTATAGGTGCTCAGAGAGTCGGGAATTGCCACAGCCGGGAACCAAAATCTGTACTCCGGTGGTGGCGGTGCAGCTAGTGGAGGCGTCCTGTGGCGGCGATGGTGTCTCCTTGTCGGAAAGGTGGGAGAGAAGGGGGCCACGAAGCTGAGGCCACTCGGCGTACCACTCGAAGGAGTCATCAGTGCCTCTGATGCTGAAGAATTTGTCCCAATTTTCTTTACTGGTGAAATCTCCTAGGGTTTTTAGAAGCTCTTCTTGTTGTTGCTGATCTTTCTTCCCCATATTCGTTCTCTGCCTCAGAACTCAGTCTAGGGTTTTTTGAGGGTTTTTGACCTTAAAGTGGCAACTGATAAACCAGAATAAATCAGCTACTTGGCTAATTTCAGTGTGACCGGAGCTCTTGTTTTTCTTTTTCTTTTTTATAATAAATTTCATATAAATATTTTCTTTTATTTATTACTAATTATGGTATGCACTGTTAATAGCGGGAAATAGAAAGAAATTGATGGTTTTACTTTCCTTTTCATTTTTGTTACTTATCAAATTCAAAAAAATAAGAGTACTTCACAATATATTTAAAAATTTTAAAGAGAGTTTTTTCTGTTTGTCATAAATTACTATAAATCATTGTATAAATATTATTTATTTTTAAATAAAACATCTCGTGCACAGACAAATAAGTATTGGTGTTTGTATTTTCAGTATTACTTGCCGAGAATTTAAAAAGTAATCTGTTACCATAAAAAAATAATTTACAAAATTCACACTTTTCTATCTGCAAGCTAATAATAGTTTTTCTCCCAAGAATCAAGCTTTTACCCTTTTCAAAATTCATTTTATTTAATTATTTAAAAGAAAAAAAATCAAAACTTATTTAAGATCGCAAGAAGTAGTGCTTAATTACTACCAAAATTAAGAACTATGTTTACATGTTTTTTTTAGAATTTCCAACTAAACTAATAGGGTAAAAGAAAAAATGTTCAGTTCCACCTAAAAGCTCTGGGGGAGACCTATCTATCGTATTGATCCATCAGAAATCGACGAGACCTTACAAACTCCGGCTGATGTGGTGAAGGGCAAATCTTTGTAGCAGGCGACCAATTCCTTGTCAGTGTGCAGATCTGGTTGAACGCATTCCCAGACCTTCTTCTTAGGGTTCAGCACATCATCGGCCTTACCTTCAAAGCCAGAAAACCCAACTCTCTCCCCAACAAGAGCAGATTGTGGTGGATCAACCAATTCAACCTGAAATTGCACCAGCATCGTAACATTTTGAGCAGTCATGTTTTACTCAATATTATTTCATTCATTTAATTTCTTAAACAATAAATGATAATTAAAACTCAAACTAGTTATGCTGAAGTTAAGGTAGTCCTGATCATTTCTTTTTATGTAGTTATCTAGTAGTATAAATATTACTAACTACAACTTGAGAACACCTCAAACTCATTTCATGCTCGTCGAGCTCCTTCACTTATATATGTGCCGCGCTTAAAACATAAATTCTATGTCATACATATACTAAAGGACCCAAATTTGAACAAGAGTGAGCTCTGCAAGGCTCACAGTCCATTTGCGGCTTAAACACAAATGAAAAAAATGTAAGTGCATTTATTACCTTGGTGTGATCGCTATTGGATACAGCAAGAACCATTGCATGTGATTTTATACCCCGCATGGTTGCTGGCTTCAGGTTGCAAAGAACACACACTTTTCGGTTCTGCAAAAAAAATATGCTTGTCGTGAAAAAACTACAACACAGAAATATACTCTTTTGCAGAACTGGGATATGCAAGCTAAACTATATAGACATATATATATATATATATATATGCACACGCAAACACACGCGCACACGTCTGAGATCTGTAGACTCTAGTATACTGTAGGGGGAAAAAACCTGCATTTCTTCAATAGGAATATAATTGACAAGCCCGCTCACAACTGTTCGAGGATGGCCTTCACCCACATCAATTTCTTCCACGTATAAAGAATCAGCATCAGGATGTTTCTGAACCTTTGTGATAAGACCAATGCGGATATCAAGTCTACTTATTGAAATTTCTGGTTCAGCTATGCCCTTAGGTTTGCTTTCAGGGGCAGATTTTTTTGGTCGTTCTTTCTTTACATTTCCATCTGTTACAACAATGGCAAGAGTCATATTAAATGAACTGAGGAGAGAAAGGTATACCACATAATGTTTCAAGTCCTAATGTTATAGTATTCTACTAGTTGACACTTTTATGTATCTACATCTTAAATCAAGTATCTGGAATATCAACGCTTGATTAGATGTTTCGATTCCTTGCATAATTCACAACCAGAACGGTTTGCATAATCTATCTGGATGAGATGCTGTTACAAAAGTGTAATTAGACAAGTCAGAACGTAATCTCCTATTAAAAGAAGCTTATAACTTTGGTGTTTCCAAAGTTACTGGACCCTATATGTTTCCATTTAAACCACAAACTCCAGAAATAACACATCTTTGGTGTAACATCCGGTGCAGTACAAAAACCTATTCGGAATGACTAAGCCAATTAGGGGAGGGGGCCAAATAGAACAGCAAATAATGCTTTAAAGAAGATAGATATGAGCAGTCAATCATACCTTCCTAAAACGTTTCAAGGGGAAGGGGGCGAGGAAAAAAAACAGTACCTGTATTTGAAAGAAACAAATGCATTAATACATCTACGAATTGTAACCTGAAACCTTTGTCCTTTTTAGTTGTTCAGCAATTTGCTTTGCTTCAGCTTCTGCCTTCACAATCCTATCAGCTTGACTTCCGGCAAACTTTACCCTGAAGAACTCCACATCCTTGTCTGCCTACATGTACACAATGAGAATCAAATAAAAAGGATATCAACCAGATGCATTGCCACATCACCCACGCATGAAATTTGAAAAACAAAAGACAATATGGTGCAACAGAAATCACATTACCAGTTCCTTAAACAATGGCACAGGAGTTCCAATTTTATGACCGACTGGTAAGATCTCCCAAGGTCTTTTAGCCCTTTCAATATCACCTTTTTCATTTGTAAGTGAGACTTGGGTATCGGGTGGCATATTGAGCTGCTTAAGTACCTAATGGCAGTGAAAACAATAAGCATGGATGAACTGTATTAGTGCATTACTTTAGAGAAACATAATGCATAAAAAATTGTCACCTAATATACCTCCAGGGAGAAAGATGGCATAAAAGGTTCTAACAGGCAAGCAAGAAGATAGACTAGCCCCGCCGCAGTTTTCATAACTATAGAACAGCAAGGTTTGTCTTCTTTGTAAAGCTTCCAGAATTGGCTTTCCTGTATAACATTTTACATATGAACAGTCTTAAGCAATGATAGAAGGGTAGCCCTATAGCTTCCATAGTGACTAATAATTTGACAGATTTTTTTTCAAACATGAACAAAAAAAATTCAGTAAAAAGAGCCCAAGAAAAGGGCATGCTAGTACAGGTTTTTATAAAATAGAAAACTAAACAAGTATCCAAAACAGAGTGCTCTTGACTATGCTGTTTCCTTACTTGCAGGTATGCATTTCCCTCCCCAGAAACGCTCATTGCAATTTTCAACCCTTGCTTTAGCTTAACCTAAGTCAGAATAGAAACAAGAATGTTATTCCTATGCAGACGAAGAAACGAAAGAACACAATATTGGAAAATATGTCATCAATCACCTTCTCCATGGCTTCTATATATTGCTCCACAAAATTACCAACTTTCTCTCCCAAATTTTTTGTAAGAAGATGTGATTCTGCACCTGGAGCGTCAGGAATGATGCAGTGATATCCTGAAGCTGTCCATATAAATTGTCATTATAACAATATTGAAGATGCATTTACAAGAAAAACCTAATCAACCCATCCAATATGATGTTCCTCTAGCAGACCAGCAAGATTCACACAACATCCTCCACTTCTTAAATGAAAAAAAGCACATGAAAAACAAATGGACAAGAAATAGTGAAATACACTACTAGCTTATTATCTAGCAATATCCAGGGTGGCAAGTGGAAGATCACATAGATGCTAAAGTATTCGCAAAGGGGAATAATAGCAAGATCTTTTGTTCTGACATACCACTGATGAAACAAACACCCATCAATCTTCAAAATGACAAACTGCCTCTGTTCTTTTTTTTTTGTGCGTGCGCATGTGTGGGTGGGGATTGAAGGAATTGATACTAAAAAATTTAGAAAATGTATAGTGGATATAACATGAAACAAGCATAAACATTGCTTAAAATAGTGATTGACTCGTGCAAAAAAGATCATAATAATCCTAACATATAAAACAACAGATATTTTCCTATACTGCATGTTTTGTTCCCTCAACCAGCTACTAACCTTGATCCTTAGCAATAAAGCTCAAGACGCGATTGATGAAATTGCCTAGGTTATTTAGCAATTCACTGTTTAGCTTTGCTTGCAAGTCCACCCATGTAAACAATGTGTCTGATACCTAAATATTAAGAAACACATTAGATTTAGAATCTGTAGATAAACATATATATCAACGTATATATATATACAGAGAGAGAGAGACGGACACAATGTATAATCAGATATTGTAGCTAGAACCTACCTCTGGCCTATTAGTTAGCAGGTAATATCTCCACACTTCTACAGGAATGTTTGTATCTTTAGCATCGTTTCCAAAAACTCCTATGCCCTTACTCTTTGAGAACTTCCCTGAAAATGTCATCAAAATAATATTAAGGTTATCAAAAATGTCAAAAAGAAATGTAAGGAGAGTAATTGTCACTTGGACACTCAAAGCCAGGAAAATTCAGCCACCTCCTTTTCTGTTAAAAAAACAAACCTGATTATTAACTTACCTGTTTCATAGTTCAAATATTCAGTAACACTAATAGTTTTCATCAAGGTCCAATTTTCACCAGTTCCAAGAAGCGTGGACGGAAACATCACCTAAAAGATATTTACACCTAAAGTTAAATATCTTACACTCACACAACACTTCAAACAATTTAGAGGGCATTAAGAGGAAGAGTTTCTGCATAGCAAGCATAAGAAAGTCCAAGATGATGCATAATCCGCCCTTAAAACAAGCTGAAAAGACTTTCCAATGGAGGATAAGAATGTGAACTGCTAATGTAGATGTGCAAACCAAACAATTAATATCACTTGTCACCAATACAAACTTCAGCTCCTAGATACACAGAAAAATCATTAAAATTGCCACCAGCGAAAGCTAAAAACTTGTGTGGTAATTCAGATTCAACAACATACACGTGCAAATTGGATTTTGGCCAAACCCTTTGGCTGAAAATTGCACTTTAGCATAAATTTTTATTATTTTCCTCGAGGTAACGAAATTTTGGAACATCAAAATAAGAAAAGCATGACAATCAATCTGGGAGAGAGTAATATTCAAAGGTTGATAGTAACAGACCTAATGACTATCTTAGGAGAGACAAAGGACCTTGTGAGAGAGGCCCGGCGAATGGGAAGAAACTAACCAGCATTTTAAGTATTGTTACTCCTATTATCAATGCTTTACCAGCTATCAACGAGAACAATCAGTTGGATAACTCAAACTTAAGTTGAAGTAGAATGGAAAGAAGAACATCAAGTGTAACAGTAAAATTCATCTTGGCCTGGATAAGTTGTAATTGCATAGTAAATCTAGGAATTTTACAAGTATAGTAATTACACAATAAATCTAGAGCATTCTATTAGAAACCATAATATGTAAAAGAAGATCGTAGGGAATGCCACCTAACATAACCAACTGAACGCCTTGTTCATGCCATGTAATCAATGATACAGAGTAATCGTGATGAAAATGCGCTTGTTGTGACACTACGCTTAGAAACAACTCAACTAGTTTTAACTATATCTCAACTAGTGTTAACTATATCTTTTTAGAAAGTTATCCTAGCATACCACATTCCTAATAAATTTATTTTGTACCAGTTAAGTGATTCAAAAAAACCTACCCCTCCGTACTTCGTACCACAAAAAGTGACATTTTCCATTTCCGATTTTGTTCCATGTACCGCATTGAACCATGATCTAGGTAACGTAAGTACTGTTATTCTCCAACAGTTTCTCACATAAATAGATGGACTATTAGCAATCAATAGTGCACTTAGCTTGTCAAAAAGAAATGAGGAGTCAAGAAGTTGCAATAAATTAATCACAGCCATGTTGCGACAATAAAGTGATTAAATCAATAATCATAATAAATGATTCACTGCAAAAAGAACAGAGGGGAAAACAGGCCAGAAATATTTAGCATTGTTTTAATTGTATAAAAAGGTACATATTAATTAAAAAGGAAATATTCAAGAGAATTATACTTACGGTGTGGAAAGGCACATTATCCTTGCCCATAAACTGATACAGCTCTACATTTTCAGGATTCTTCCACCATTTCTCCCATTCTTGTGTGTAACATGAAGTGATTGATACGTATCCAATTGGTGCATCAAACCAAACATAGAAAACCTGGCAATCATAAAGTTGAAAAGAACATAATAATTTGATAAATAGAAAAATAGGAAATATTATTCTGCCTGCTTTGCTATGATTGACAACTTTTAGAAAACCAACCAAACACAAAACGACACTACGGGTAGTAATACCATAAATAAACTACGTATTATTAACCAACCTTGTCCTTGAATTTCTCATGTGGAACAGGAACCCCCCACTTCAAATCCCTAGTAATACATCGTTGCCTCAGCCCTTCCTTAAGCCATGCATTTGTTGCTTGAATAGCATTCTGACTCCATGATCCAGCCACTGACATGTTGTTAATGTACTCCTCTAGTTTATCCTTCAGCAGAGGGAGCTCAAGAAACAAGTGGTTTGTATCACGAATGCGTGGTGTGTTCTGACAAACCTGTATACAAAGTATGGTTAAATGATTTGAAATACATATGAAGCTGGAAAATTAGAAAATTTTATACCACCAATGAATTTCAGTTTTGACGTGTGGAGAAGCAAACTAAAAATGGCTGATCTCTCAGCAAACCTCTTATGTATAACTATTTTTGTTTTACAAGGAAAAAAAATGTGACTTACGTAATTAAGAACCTTGGAAATGATTACCAATCAATCAAGGGTTGTTTTTACGAAAATGTAGAAATTCACACACTTGATGAGATTGCACTTAAAAAGCCTCTAAACTAATAGTAAAAAAGCGAAACACTAAAAGCGTGCATGAACCTTGCATTTAGGACTTTGTAGTTCTGTTGGGTTTAAAAGCTTCCCACACTTCTCACATTGATCTCCTCTCGCAGAATCATAATTACAGCCTAGTGTGGGGCAAGTACCTTCCACGAGCCGGTCAGCCAAAAACCTTTTGCATGTATCACAATAAAGCTGCATTGTAACAGAGAGATACAATTGATAGGTATTAATGTGACATATATGGCAAAGTCAAATGTGATACAACATCCAATCTATGATCCTAACCCGCTAAACAATACATAACACAAAAGATAATGTCTATAGGAGCACAGAACAACCTTTATATGCCATTAGCCATTAGGTGATGTTAATGACTAAGTATAACATAACTTCATACCTGCTGCATAGTGTTTTCAGAAAGCCAATTGTTCTCCAGCAGTTTCTTGAAAATGGCTTGGCAAACCTCAGTCTGCTGTGGGGTTGAAGTGCGTCCAAATTCATCGAAACTTATGTTAAACCATTTATACACCTCCTTATGAATCGCATGATATCTACGAAAGCAACAGAACAAGCCAAGGAAACGACTATAAGATATGTGATTCATCTGTTTATTGAAATCAAATATGAAAAAAAATTACAAAAAGCACAATTCGTAGTCATCTTCAATTTTCCTTTTTCCATTTTTTTCTAAATCTAAACTTAAAAGATTGCATAACCACGCCAAAACCATGTCAACGACCCTTTATTAGCCTGTTCGAAAAGTGAAAATCTTTATCCGTTAATGTGCTTGTCAAAACAACTATATAGCCCACATCATTCTCTTTCTCTCTCTTCTTTTTATAACGTGTTCTCTCTACAATCTACATCTATATTTATAATAAGCACCACATCATTGCAAGTACCATGTTTTTAGAAAATAGCAATTTTGAGAAGCCAAATATATAAAACTTCAAAATGTACTGCATACACTATACACTTACACTCGGTCTTAGCGGGCACACAAAATTGATTTAATCTATATAAACTGGAGAACGTTTCGATATATGTAGCTTATATTAATAGTAATGGCAGTTGTTTCCTATCCAGTACATTTCTAATCACTCCGCAGTATAAGACACCAATTAAAACCTCTTCAGCATAGAAGCAACAAATCCAATAAAAAAACAAAATTTCATATAAATATAAACTTTCCTACAACAACATACTTGCCACAACTCTGTTACACTGAAAATTCTCACCTTTTTATTTAAGGAACTCCTTTTTCTTCCTTTAAGGAAGTACCCTTGATTAATTGCCTATCCTCACAACTCATAAGAATAATACAATTCCATCTTTTGTGAGTCTAATACAATTCCTATAAAACCAATCAATCCAATTCACAATTCTAGTTTAAATAAATCAGACTAAAAAACATATAAAAGAACACACAAAACCATAAACTTTACTACACAAAGAAATTCAATTACTTGTCACAAATCTCCTGAGGTGTAGAATTCTCTTCCAGCGCCTTCGTCTCGGTTGCCGTCCCGTACTCATCCGTTCCGCATATGTATATCGCATTGTAGTCACGAAGCCGGCAGTACCGAGCAAACACATCCGCACTCAATACACCTATAACATGTATTTAACTGTACATTTCGATTAACTATATATATATATATATATATACACACACACACACACACATATTGAGAGCAGATAACATTACATCCGATGATGTTGCCGAGGTGAGGAACGTTGTTAACGTAAGGCAAAGCGCTGGTGATAAGGATGTTTCGTTTGCCGGGAATTGGAAGCTTTAATGTTTTCCGATCGCCTGAGCCGTTGGAGAGGTCTCCCATCGGTGAATTTTAGGGCTTTTACAAAATTGGTAACTTGATTTCAGTCTTAGAGAGAAAGAGAATGTATAGTAACAGCAGAAAGAAGCTGACAGTGTCTTAGGGCCAGACGAAGGGAAATGATTTAGTGAGCTCGTATTTGGTTTCTATACGAGTTTATTGACCAATGAAAATGCAGTATTTCAAATAGGGATGCACAAAAGGGCCAAGCCCCCCGGCATTGATCCGGCCTGGGTCCGACCTGATCAAAATCCGATTTTTTTAAGGAATGACACGGTCAGATCTAGTCTGAAAGGCTTGAAAAGGCCACTATTTTTAGATAAAAATATGGCATGGCCTGTAAAAAAGTCATTATTGTAATTATTCATCAATAAACTATAAATCTTTACTTATTCATTATTGTAATTTATAAATTATAATACATTAGTTTTAATTAATACATCAATAAAGTTTAAGATTTTAATTATTCATTCTTGATTTCTTGTAGATACATTTAATTAATATACATCTTCAATGAATATAACTAGTTAGTATATTAAATATTAATAATAAGTTGGTTAGTTGATTAAATATTAATAATAAGTGAATTTATTATAAATACTACTAATATTTAACAATAAAATGTATTAATATTTATTGTCACTTTAATGTTAAATATTAACATTAATTAATACATCAATAAACTAACGTTTAATATTAAATATTAACAATAAATTAGTTTCTTGTATACTCAAGTTCTTCATGAATTTGGATATGCTCAATTCTTAGGGTGATTTATGATTTTGGTTATTTTTCAGATATTCTGTTGTACCAATTTAAAAAAATAATAATAAAGCAATTAGAAAACTATTTAAAATTAATACTTGAGATATAACTATGTAAGTGTTTAATGACCATAAATGAAAAGATATGTGTATTTAAACTTTACAAAATATATGTCCAACCGATCATAGTACTATACGAAAATAAAATAGAAACTAACTTTATATTCAAAAAATAAAAGTGTAAGCTACAGTATTTTATACGAAGTGCATAGTAAACAACTATACATATATTTAGAAAATAAATTTATTTTATATTCCAGTTACATCTAAAATATATTTTCTTTTAATTTAAGAGAAATATATTTATTTTTGTTCTAATCATTCAACTTATATTGGTGTGTAGTTGTAGCGCCCCCAAAATAGGTCCAGTCAACCCAATCCATTATGGGTCGCCACTAATACACTCGATAAAAATCCAAATATAAATATTCAAATTCTAATTTTTAAACTGTCGTACAAAATACGACCACAGTTAAACTGTGAGTTTTAATACAAATACCACTGATACCAAAATGTAACTCTCATGGCGCTTCAACCTTGGACAACACCTTACCCTATTGGGTTACCAAAATCAACAGTTAAATGGTGTATAAAACACGACACATACATTTAAAGTTCTCAATACAATTATATATCGTCATGCTATTTTATAATGCATTGAGAAACTCAACAGTCAACGACCGCTACTCTAGTCCCTTGTTATCCCCGCTCGACCCAGCTACACTCTTATTTTTTGAAAGGAATTGTGAAGCAAAAGGATGAGCACAAATAGCCCAATAAAGAATATCATGACTAAAGATAATTAAATTATCAATAGTTTTCATCAGTAATAAATCAGAGATTTATAACATATGGTAGATGATAAAAATTTTCAACCATAGTTGCAGCGGAACGAACAATCCATTAGAATAGTCAAATTGTAAGACCCCAACTTTTATGAATAAAGATTTAATTTTCTTTATATATTATTTCGAAATAGTAAGGTGTTGATTTGATAAATATGAAAGTTATGGGTGAAATGTGCAAACATTTTTAAAATGAGCAAGTGGTTATAAAATATTCTTGTTGTCGGGGAATATTCGTTTGGTCGTGGAATATTCTTGTTGTCGGGGAATATTCGTACGACGGCGCAGCTATTTGTGGGCCCCCACAACGGAATAACTGTCGGATATAGAAAGCGACAAAAATAATTTTTTTACAAGATAACGGCGTAGTTGTTACCGTTAGTACTGTGAAAATACCCGGTGGTTAAAATACAGTGATACACGGTGTTGCATAGTAGCACACGGTATTGCACAGTATTTTGAATTATTGAGTCTTACGTGAGAAGCCATTACTCAATTATTGTTACAGTAATTGTTGTTCAATATTTTATATTATTGACTCAATAATTGCTACGTTAATATTTTATATTATTGACTCAATAATTGCTGCATTGATATTTTATTGACTCAATAATTGCTACGTTGCTATTTTTTTATGATTGATTCAATAATGGCTACAGTTGATATTTTGTAGTATTGATTCAATAATTGTCGTTGCACAGTATTTCACATTATCAACTCAATAATTCATATTATTTGAATAATATTATTAGATAGCATTATTGACAATGTCTAAGGAAGTTCTGTCTAGGAGGGGTTATTTAATTGAGCGCCAGTAAGGAGAATCCTTATCGGAAGACCCCCTCTTTCCTGGGAACGACCTGGTTGTTAATATTGTAGTTCTATAATATTATTTGTGAATAATTAATTATTGATTTATATGATAAGGAAATATTTATTTTGTGGATATTAAAGAAGGAATTGGCGCTGATGAGTTTTTATCAATATTTTGGTGTGAGAAATTATCTGTTTATGGATTTCGGATAATTTATGTTTGGAATTTGGAAAAACTTTCTTCTGCAAAGTTGTAGAGAATTAAATTTCTTATGAAAGGACATAAAATTTGTATTTTTCTGACAAAGGGGCTATTTGTTATGAATTATTGAAGTTTCGGAAAATAAATATTATTTAATGGGTGGGACCCACTTTTGTTGGAAAAAAAATTTAGCCGCCAGGCGGCGGAAATTTTGAAAAAATAATATTATTTTATTATTTTAGTCTCCTTTGGCATCCTAAGCTTTTCCTATAAATAGGGTGCTTAGGTTAGAATTGAAAATCACACCAGAATCAGAAGTTTTCTCTCTCTATAATATCGAGCGTATTTTTGTGAGTATTTCAATACTTTGAGTATTAGTATTCAGCGCAAATTTTCTTCGGTATTATATCCGATATTCCAGTCAGAGGTACTATCTTTTTGAGGTAAGGAATGTTATTTCTTTCGTAAATGATGTTATTCTTTTCAATATCATTATACAGAAATATTGTCATGAATTTTATGTTGAAATTCTTACTTTTTCCGTCGGGGTTACTATTCACGTATACGGCACTATTCACGGAAAAATTAAATTTTCTTCTATTTGTCCAAATTGTTTGTTAAGGTTACTATCTTTGATTGTATCCAAGTTTTGAGCTTTATTCTTGAATTTTGCTCCATAATTGATTATTACGAGTTATTTTTCAATTGGATATACTAAAATACGAATCCTTAGTCTTTGTCTTTTATCTCACTGGATTCGTTTTGTTTAAAATATTTTTCATCATCCTCAGTCCTAAAAGTTGAGGTAACTGAATATCTTTGGACTGTAGAGCAAAGATGAATGATTACTTGATGAATATCTTTGGCCTGTAGAGCAAAGATGAATGATTACCTGATGAATATCTTTGGCCTGTAGTGCAAAGATGACAGGTGTTGAGATGAACATGACCACTGATGATACAAATGAATATCTTTGGCCTGTAGTGCAAAGATGAATATTTGATTCGAGATGTATATTGATTGATGTTACAGGGATAAAATATTGATGATGGACTTTTAAATCATAGAAGATAGTAGACTTGATTCTCTGCTTAACTCTTCTAATGATTTGTTATTTCCGCTGCGAATATTGATCTAAGATTGGTTGTCCATTATATTTTATCTGATTTGTTGAAGACTAACGATAATTTGTTTCCCATTATCTTAGTCATAATATTCTTTACTGAGCTAGTTGAGCTCACCCTTTTTATCTGTTGTCCTCTTCAGGAAATGAGAATGTTGCGGGAACTAGTCGGGGGACAGAGTGATGGTCCGAGTTAGAGCAGTAGTAGTCCTCACTATTTCTGATAAATAGTGTGATAATAATTGTAATGAGGACTTAGTTTGAATCTTAATATTTTCTACATATTTGTATTGAGACTCACAGTTGTGTGGTCGTATTTTGCACGACCGTATGATATAAAGTTTGTATTTGAATTTCTGTACCATGTATTTGGCGACTCAGAATGGGTTGGGTTGAATGGACCTATTCTGGGGGCGTCACAGTTGGTATCAGAGCTTAGGGATATGATCTCTGGCGGAGATCGGGGAATAGAACTAGGAGAGGAGAGACGAGTAAATTCTTCGCTAGTGTGTCCTACCTAAGCTTATGTGGTATTTAATTAGTCAGTCGGAGCATAGGGTTAATATGTGATATGTTGATTTGTTTAATTAACCCTTGTTTTATGGCAGTATTTGAGAATGGCAGCTGAGAATGTTAACAACGAAGTGAATGAGACTGTGGAGACACCTTTAATCGTTAACCAGGAGAACATGCAACAAGAAGGCAATGTTCATCCTGAAAATAACGCTGGTCAGACGATAAACGATGAGATGTTTAGAAGTTTTTTGCAGTTTATGCAAAACCAGACGAGGGAGACTCGTGTGCAACATACAGGTGGAGATAATAACAACACGCGAGCTGTCACTGCTAAGCAGTTCAAAGAATTGGGACCACCAGAGTTTCTGGAAAAGCCAGATCCGATCAAGGCGGAGACGTGGATTAAACAAATTATCAAGATATTTGATGTCTTGGGATGTACAGGGGAACAGAAGGTTCCATTCGCCACGTTTATGTTCCGTGGAGAGGCAGATTACTGGTGGAAATCCGTAAAGCGTACACAGCCTGCCGCACTCCAGATGTCTTGGGAAGCGTTCCAAAAACTGTTCAATGACAAGTACTTTCCTGAAAGTATTCGTCATATGAAGGAGGTAGAGTTTATCCGACTGGAACAAAATAACATGACGGTATCCCAATACGAGGCTAAGTTTGCGGAGCTGTCCAGGTTTGCACCTCATTTGGTGGAGAATGAGGAACGTATGACGCGGATGTTTCTAAGAGGTTTGAAACCCAAAATACGTCAATACCTCATTTCTCATAAATTTTCTCTATATTCGGATGTAGTAAATAGGGCCCAGTTATTAGAACGAGATAATGATTATGTTCAACCGAAGGACCACAACCAAGGTCGTACTGGTGGCAGCAGTCATCGGAGCAATGACAACCAGCGAGGAGGAAAGTATGACAGAAACGGTAACCATTCCGGTGGTAATCGTGGCCATGATAGTAGAAGAAGCGAATCGGGAGGAGATTTCAAAAAGAGAAGGTATAACAATGAGAACGCGAAGATGTCAACATCAGCACCAGCATCACTGTTTCGAGGGGAGGAGAACGACCACCAGTCGTATGCTTTAAATGCGGGAAAGAGGGACATATCAGCCCAAACTGCCCACAACAGTTCAAAGGATGCTATAACTGTGGAAAAGAAGGACATATAGCTCGAGATTGTCCTGTTGCGAAACCAAGTTCAGCGGGGGTGGTGATTCCAAAGGCGGTTGCAGACAAGTCAAAGTCGGTGATTCCTGGTAGAGCATTTGTCGTGACAGCCCAAAACGCGAGGAATCCACACGAGGTGATTACGGGTAAGCTGATCATAAACTCTTGCGAAGTTTACACCTTGTTAGATACCGGTGCTACCCATTCCTTTATTTCACCTGCTTGTGCTCAACGTTTGAACTTGACTTCTGATAAATTAGACTTTGACTTATCTGTTGAAAGTCCGTTAGGAGAAACCTTGTTACATCTACAGTTTACAAATCTTGCTTGATTCAGATTGGTACCCTTACCTTACCTATTGATCTTATATCTTTGAAAATACTTGCATTTGACATGATTTTAGGAATTGACTGGTTAACCACTTACCATGCCAAAATTGATTGTTTTCGTAAGGTTGTTAGTTTTCATATTCCTAATCAACCTGTTGTACGAATTCAAACCACCAAACCACTAAAATCAGTCAATATCATTTCAAATTCCAAAGCTATTCGTTTATTGAAAAACGGATGTCAAGCTTTCTTAGCTCATGTCACTGATCTAAATCAGAATACATCAGATTTGAATGATATTTCCGTTGTTAATGAGTTTCCTGATGTATTTCCCGAAGAACTTCCCGGTCTACCCCCAGAACGTGAAGTTGAATTTTTTATTGACCTTGAGCCCGGTACAAAGCCCATTTCTAAAACCCCATATCGAATGGCTCCTATTGAACTTCAGGAGTTAAAGATTCAATTACAAGAGTTGTTAGATATCGGTTTCATTCGTCCTAGTACGTCTCCTTGGGGTGCTCCTGTTTTATTCGTAAAGAAGAAAGACGGGAGTATGCGACTTTGTATTGACTATCGGGAGTTGAACCATGTCACCATCAAGAATAGGTATCCGTTACCTCGTATTGATGACCTGTTCGACCAGTTGCAAGGAGCGCAATTCTTTTCAAAGATCGATCTTCGTTCTGGATATCATCAGTTGAAGATTAAAACTGAGGATATTCCAAAGACTGCTTTCAGAACACGGTACGAGCATTATGAGTTCTTAGTCATGTCTTTTGGATTGACTAATGCTCCTGCTGCTTTCATGGATATGATGAACCGTGTATTTAAGGAGTATTTAGATCAATTCGTTGTTGTCTTTATTGATGACATTCTCATCTATTCTAAAAGCCGTGAAGATCATGAACACCATTTGAAGTTGGTACTTCAAAAGTTTCGTGAGAACAAGCTATATGCTAAGCTGAAGAAATGCGAGTTTTGGCTTGAGGAAGTAGCATTCCTTGGGCACGTGGTATCGAAACGTGGAGTATCTGTGGACCCGACGAAGATTGAAGCAATACAAAGCTGGGAGCAACCTAAGTCGGTGACCGAAGTACGAAGCTTTCTGGGCTTAGCTGGTTACTATCGGAGGTTCGTAGAGGGATTTTCTCGAATCGCTACTCCATTAACTCAGTTGACCCGGAAAGATACAAAATTCGTTTGGAGCGAGGAATGCGAGAAGAGCTTCCAAGAGCTCAAGAGGAGACTTATTTCGGCACCTGTTCTGACAATACCATCTGGTTCAGATGGATTTGTTATTTACAGCGATGCTTCGGGCAAAGGGTTAGGATGTGTTCTCATGCAACATGGAAAAGTCATAGCCTATGCCTCGCGACAACTCAAAGAATATGAGAGGAATTATCCTACTCATGATCTAGAGTTAGCAGCTGTCGTTTTTGCATTGAAGATCTGGAGACATTACTTGTACGGAGAGAAAGTGGAGATTTATACGGATCATAAGAGCCTTAAATATTTCTTCACTCAGAAGGAACTCAACATGCGGCAACGACGTTTGCTTGAGCTGTTGAAAGATTACGATCATACTATCCAATACCATCCTGGAAAAGCGAACGTGGTAGCTGACGCGTTGAGTAGAAGATCATATGTGGGAACGAATGCGATGATGTCAAGTATACGCGTAGAACCAGCTTTGATTGATAAAGTTAAAGCTGCTCAAGCTACGGATGCGGAGCTGATGAAGATGAAGAAGAAGGTGCAAGAAGGTGCAATTCCAGAAGCGAGAATCGATGAAGATGGAATACTTCGAGTCAACTCCAGACTTTGTGTTCCTAACGATTCCGACTTGAAGTATAGAATCATGATGGAGGCACACAACACACCGTTTGCGATCCATCCTGGGAGTACTAAAATGTATCGTGATCTTCGACATACATTTTGGTGGGGCAATATGAAGAGAAAGATCGCGGAGTTCATCTCAAGATGTTTAACTTGTCAACGTGTAAAGGCGGAGCATCAAGTGCCGAAGGGTCCATTGCAACCACTGGAGATTCTGAAATGGAAGTGGGAACACATTACGATGGATTTCGTTACGGGTCTTCCCAAGGTTTCTCAAGGCATAGATGCGATTTGGGTTATTGTTGATAGATTAACCAAGTCTGCTCATTTCTTGCCGATACGAGAGACTTATTCCCTTGAACGTCTTGCTCATATGTACGTGAATGAGATTGTGAGATTGCATGGCATGCCAGTATCCATAGTTTCGGATCGTGATCCCAGATTTACTTCATGATTTTGGATCAGTTTGCAGAAAGCTATGGGCACGGATTTACGATTCAGTTCGGCTTATCATCCTCAAACAGACGGACAATCGGAAAGGACTATCCAAACTCTTGAAGATCTATTGAGACTCTGTGTTCTAGACTTCAAAGGGAGTTGGGATAAGTACTTACCATTAGTGAAATTCTTCTACAACAACAGTTATCAGGCAAGTATAGGCGTAGCTCCATTCGAAGCGTTGTATGGGAGAAAGTGTCGTTCTCCAGTATGTTGGGATGAGGTGGGTGAAGCAACATTGTTGGGACCAGAGTTAGTACATATGACTACAGAAAAGATCCAAATAATCCGACAACGTATACAGACGGCACAAGATCGACAAAAGAGTTATGCGGATCTTCATCGAAAAGACGTGAAATTTAACGTTGGGGACCATGTATTGTTACGTATTGCTCCGTGGAAAGGAGTTACAAGGTTTGGGAAGAGAGGAAAGCTCAACCCACGATTCATTGGTCCATTTGAGATTCTTGACCGAATAGGAAATGTGGCCTATAGACTCGCTTTACCTCCAAGCATGTCTCGTGTTCATAACGTATTTCACATATCCGTGTTACGTAAATATGTGAAGGATCCAAACCGCATTATTGAGTTAGAACCAGACGAGATAGCTGAAGATTTAACGTACGAGGAGGTACCTGTCAAGATCTTGGATAGGAAGGAGCATGTCCTGCGCTCAAAAATTATAACTCAAGTTAAAATTTTGGGGAGAAACCATGCAATTGAGGAAATGACCTGGGAGTTGGAATCGGAAATGAAAGCGAGGTATCCTCACCTTTTCGACATACCAGGTACGTACGTCAATTTCGAGGACGAAATTTCATAAGGAGGGGAGGTTGTAAGACCCCAACTTTTATGAATAAAGATTTAATTTTCTTTATATATTATTTCGAAATAGTAAGGTGTTGATTTGATAAATATGAAAGTTATGGGTGAAATGTGCAAACATTTTTAAAATGAGCAAGTGGTTATAAAATATTCTTGTTGTCGGGGAATATTCGTTTGGTCGTGGAATATTCTTGTTGTCGGAGAATATTCGTACGACGGCGCAGCTATTTGTGGGCCCCACAACGGAATAACTGTCGGATATAGAAAGCGACAGAAATAACTTTTTTACAAGATAACGGCGTAGTTGTTACCGTTAGTACTGTGGAAATACCCGGTGGTTAAAATACAGTGATACACGGTGTTGCATAGTAGCACACGGTATTGCACAGTATTTTGAATTATTGAGTCTTACGTGAGAAGCCATTACTCAATTATTGTTACAGTAATTACTGTTCAATATTTTATATTATTGACTCAATAATTGCTACGTTAATATTTTATATTATTGACTCAATAATTGCTGCATTGATATTTTATTGACTCAATAATTGCTACGTTGCTATTTTTTTATGATTGATTCAATAATGGCTACAGTTGATATTTGTAGTATTGATTCAATAATTGTCGTTGCACAGTATTTCACATTATCAACTCAATAATTCATATTATTTGAATAATATTATTAGATAGCATTATTGACAATGTCTAAGGAAGTTCTGTCTAGGAGGGGTTATTTAATTGAGCGCCAGTAAGGAGAATCCTTATCGGAAGACCCCCTCTTTCCTGGGAACGACCTGGTTGTTAATATTGTAGTTCTATAATATTATTTGTGAATAATTAATTATTGATTTATATGATAAGAAAATATTTATTTTGTGGATATTAAAGAAGGAATTGGCGCTGATGAGTTTTTATCAATATTTTGGTGTGAGAAATTATCTATTTATGGATTTCGGATAATTTATGTTTGGAATTTGGAAAAACTTTCTTCTGCAAAGTTATAGAGAATTAAATTTCTTATGAAAGGACATAAAATTTATATTTTTCTGACAAAGGGGCTATTTGTTATGAATTATTGAAGTTTCAAAAAATAAATATTATTTAATGGGTGGGACCCACTTTTGTTGGAAAAAAAATTTAGCTGCCAGGCGGCGGAAATTTTGAAAAAATAATATTATTTTATTATTTTAGTCTCCTTTGGCATCCTAAGCTTTTCCTATAAATAGGGTGCTTAGGTTAGAATTGAAAATCACACCAGAATCAGAAGTTTTCTCTCTCTATAATATCGAGCGTATTTTTGTGAGTATTTCTATACTTTGAGTATTAGTATTCAGCGCAAATTTTCTTCGGTATTATATCCGATATTCCAGTCAGAGGTACTATCTTTTTGAGGTAAGGGATGTTATTTCTTTCGTAAATGATGTTATTCTTTTCAATATCATTATACAGAAATATTGTCATGAATTTTATGTTGAAATTCTTACTTTTTCCGTCGGGGTTACTATTCACGTATACGGCACTATTCACGTATACAGCACTATTCACGGAAAAATTAAATTTTCTTCTATTTGTCCAAATTGCTTGTTAAGGTTACTATCTTTGATTGTATCCAAGTTTTGAGCTTTATTCTTGAATTTTGCTCCATAATTGATTATTACGAGTTATTTTTCAATTGGATATACTAAAATACGAATCCTTAGTCTTTGTCTTTTATCTCACTGGATTCGTTTTGTTTAAAATATTTTTCATCATCCTCAGTCCTAAAAGGTGATGTAACTGAATATCTTTGGACTGTAGAGCAAAGATGAATGATTACTTGATGAATATCTTTGGCCTGTAGAGCAAAGATGAATGATTACCTGATGAATATCTTTGGCCTGTAGTGCAAAGATGACAGGTGGTGAGATGAACATGACCACTGATGATACAAATGAATATCTTTGGCCTGTAGTGCAAAGATGAATATTTGATTCGAGATGTATATTGATTGATGTTACAGGGATAAAATATTGATGATGGACTTTTAAATCATAGAAGATAGTAGACTTGATTCTCTGCTTAACTCTTCTAATGATTTGTTATTTCCGCTGCGAATATTGATCTAAGATTGGTTGTCCATTATATTTTATCTGATTTGTTGAAGACTAACGATAATTTGTTTCCCATTATCTTAGTCATAATATTCTTTACTGAGCTAGTTGAGCTCACCCTTTTTATCTGTTGTCCTCTTCAGGAAATGAGAATGTTGCGGGAACTAGTCGGGGGACAGAGTGATGGTCCGAGTTAGAGCAGTAGTAGTCCTCACTATTTTTGATAAATAGTGTGATAATAATTGTAATGAGGACTTAGTTTGAATCTTAATATTTTCTACATATTTGTATTGAGACTCACAGTTGTGTGGTCGTATTTTGCACGACCGTATGATATAAAGTTTGTATTTGAATTCTGTACCATGTATTTGGCGACTCAGAATGGGTTGGGTTGAATGGACCTATTCTGGGGGCGTCACACAAATAGACCATAAAGTCTACTATCTCCTCCACGTTAAAAGTCCACCAACAATATTGTATCCCTGTAACATCAATCAATAATTTCTGTCCACAATCATGTGAATAATTCATAATCATAATTGTGTTGCTAAATTCCTATTCGCACCTAGAACGAAGATAATTTTCATCACCTGTCTTTACCTGAAACATCAAAGATCATGGTTATACCTAATCACAGTTCCTGTTCATAATCATACTAATAAATTCATCTTTGCACTACGGACCAAAGATATTTATCAACAGTTCATCTTTGCACTACAGGCCAAAGATATTCAACAACAGGTCATATTTGCACTACAGACCAAAGATATTCATATCTCAAAGAAATATATAATTATTTCAGAATTTATATAAACAATAATTATAACCATGTTGATCAATTAACCTTTGCACTTAAGCTAAAGATATTCATTTATAAATTCAATGGTCATGAACATACCAGTCAACAATTCATCTTTGCACTACTGGCCAAAGATAACCCATAGTCATAATCATACCAATAATGTACACATCTTTACACTCAAGTCAAAGAGAAATTTCATCACCATAATTATAAAAATGTTATATATGATAATAAAAACAATATGATCAAAACATCGATCTAATTGAAGAGTAAGATTAATAAATCAACAATAATTTGGTTAGAAAAAGAAACCAATTTTGTCGTAAATAGTAACTCATGCATAGTACCCCGTGCATAGTATCACGTATTCGTAAATAGTATCGTATACGTAAATAGTGCCATATACATGAATAGTGTCGTGTACGTGAATAGTAACCCCGACATGAAAAGTTAAAATTTTTATAATAAAATTCCTACCAATATTTCGATGAAATTATATTGAAAGCAATAAAATCATTTATAAAAAAATAACATCTCTTACCATCCCTTACAAGAAGGATATTCTTACGAATACGAAAGCAATAATATCCCTTACGAGTATAAAATCACATCCTTTACCAAAATATCTTTTATCAAGGTATTTTTTACGCAAAATAATATCATTTACGAAACATAACAACATCCCTTACAACAATGATATCACTTATAAGAATGATATCTCTTACCTCAAAAGAATAGTACTTCTGACTGAAATATCGGATATAACGCTGAAGAAAATTTGCACTACTTAGCAACACTCCAAGTATCAAAATACTCACAAAAATAAGCTCAATAATATAGAGAGAGAAACTTTTGATTCTGGTGTGGTTTTTAAATTCTAATTCAGCACCCTATTTATAGAAAAATACTTAGAACACCAAAGCAGAAAATTTAATAAAATATTATTTTATTTTTTCTTTACAAACCATCCGTCTACCATTCTTAAACCAAAAATTTCCCAGCATTTTTCACAAACTAAAGGACAAAAGTGGGGCTGTAACGCCCCAAAATAGGTACAATCCACCCAATCTATTTTGGGTCGCCATTAATACACTCAATAAAATTCAAATACAAATCTTTCTATTTATAACTATTACAATGTCGTATATAGTACGACAGTATTCGCACCCGAATTATCATAATGTCGTATCAAATAAGACAACAATTATTAGTGAGTTTTAAAACAACTATCATATCCAACTGTGACCCTCATGGCCCAACCTTGGACAGCACCTCATTCTATTTGATTCACCAAAATCAACTGTTAAATAACGTGTAAAATATAACACACGCATTTAAATTCTTAAGTTCTCCGTACAACTATTATGCCACCTTGTTCTATAACTTGATGAGTACCCCAACTAATTCGAAACACCACTTTATACCATGTCCTCTCTGCTAGTTCCAGCTACACTTCTATTTTCTGAAAGGAATTGTGAAGCAAAAGGGGTGAGCACAAATAGCCCAGTAAAGAATATCAAGACTAAGATAATTAAATTATCAATAGCATTCATCAGTAATAAATTAGATATTTAAAACATATGGTAGACGATAAAAATTATCAACCATAATTGCAGCGGAATCAATAATCCATTAGAAGAGTTAAATAGACCAAAATGTCTATTATTTTCTCCATATTAAAAGTTCATCATCAATATTTATTTCATGTAATACCCATCAACAGTTCTTTGTTGTACCCAAGACAAAGAGAACTTTCATCACCTGTCTTTACTTGAAACACCAAAAATCATGGTTATACCAATTCACAGTTCCTGTTCATAATCATGCTAATAAATTCATCTTTGCACTACAGACCAAAGATATTCATCAATAGTTCATCTTTGCACTACAGGCCAAAGATATTCATAAATCAACAGCTCATCTTTGCACTACAGGCCAAAGATATTTATCAATAGTTCATCTTTACACTACAGGCCAAATATATTCATCGATCAACAATTCATCTTTGCACTACGGGCCAAAAATGTTCAACTGTATACCAATCAACATTTCATCTTTGCACTACAGGCCAAAGAGAAATTTTACCACAATTATATATAATAAGATACAAATAGATCTTTATTGATTTTCAACTTAATCATCCAAAGTCTAAATTACCAACACGATATCCAGAAAATCGATTAGAATATAAAGTTCAAGTAAGTGTAAAGTTACCATATTAAACATAATAACTTAAAACTGAATAGAAAGATTCAGGTCAAGATATTAGATGAATCACAAACCATTAAGGATATTCTAATCATTTCAAAACTTTTCACCATTTAATAATATGCTGAAGAACGAATAATAATCTCTTAAAATAATATGGAGTATGAAAGAAAATGATATTCTTTTATCATATTAAGAAAAAGTGATACCCCTTACCATATCACGCGACTAGATGTTGCTTCCTATTAAAGTGATCAACCTGAACAATGCTTGCACTCTTTATCAACACTTGGAGTAACCTTACACTCAAAAGAAATACTCACAATATTATCCTCACAATATTGTAACAAAAGAATATATATATATATATATATATATATATATATTTGGTGAAGTCATCGTGTGTTTAGTTACTCAATCAAGTAACCTATTTATACTAAAAATCGAGGAAACAACTAGCACACCAACTTTGATAAAATAACCACATGAGCTGTATAAAAACACTTATTGTGAAATTTATGGTTCCGCAAAGAAAATTAAACTTGTGACACCCCCAAATTCTAGTATTTCGTTTCCACGTGATTTGGTGTTCACTTTCTAATATAACATACATCTACCCAATGAATAATGTAAGATAAACTACAACTTAAATTAAAATAAATAAAATCTCCCTTAAAACAAGGATTACAACCTTTATAAAAATCCTGGGTTACTATAACCCTGACATTAATATAATAAAGTGCGAAAATAAAAATATAGCATTCAAGTCTTATTACAATCATTCTCAATTAAATAAAATAAGTCTTCACTTGCTTTGCTTTTCTTTGCCCTTACTTGTAGACGGAGCATCAACATTATCAACCTTTACTGAAATTATTATTTAATGCAAGAGTGAGCAAACCACAGCTCACTGGAGTTTAACAATAATATAGACATGAAATGATATGTTTAAAAGAATCTGAACAACTTAGCTTGCTTCAATAATAAAGAATTAAATAATAATTTTCTATCAACATTAAAATTCGAATATAGAATTTATCTGAGGGTCATAAGACCTTTGAACTCTTGTCCTAGGTTATAAATATTTCTATTTAAATCTTTAATAGTCAATAAGACTATGGACCTTAACTCGTACTTAGGGGGATCAACCCTTTATACCATGCATTGTGCACAAACATCTTAACGCTATGCGTAGTAACCTCCCCTAGTAAATAGGGTTGTTCAACTCAGTAATTTGAATTCGAGTCCGCACCAAAGAAAGTTTGGTTTGGATAAGCTTACAAGGGTAATTTAGAATTCACGTTCATCAACTAAGGATTAGTTGAATCGACTTCCAATAATTCATAATAAAAGAATTATGAATTAACATATGCTTTAGAAGTAAACTTAAAGCATTAAAATAATAATTGGATCTTACTTGAACAATAAGTTAAGACCAATTAAATAAACAATTTTTCAATACTGAAATGGAAAGGACATTCTCAACAATGAATATATGAATTCAAGAGATCTTAAAAAATTAATACAAGTTTAGGGTTTAGAAGACTTGCATAAAATTAACGAGTTGAGGGTTTAGAAGACTTGCCTCAAGCGCAAGCTATTTAACACAATTCACGTACTTTAATACTTCCTACACATATATATTCAATCACAATAACCTAAATTAGTTAACACGTAACTAATTCACATAAGTGGTTAACCCTCATGGTTAACTCACTCTAATTACATAATAATACTCAACTATCACATAGTTAATTACATCACTTACATATTCACACAATTAAATCAATTATGTATTTAACTAAATTATAATTAAATAATTATAATTCAAACACTTAATCAAATTATAATTACCTTTTAAATTATAAATAATTTATAATTTATAATCAATTAAACCACATTCATGCATTTATAATTACACGATTTATAATTAATCATGTCTTTATCAATTAATTAAACTATAACATGTATTATAATTACACAATTTATAATTAATCATGTAATTATCAATTTAAAATCCACAATTAAACATGCATTTATTAAATTATAATTACATAAATTATAATTTAAATTAACTTCTAATAAATCAACCTTTATTCATTATAATTTAACAAAATTATAATTTAAAATAAACATTTACTTTTGATTATAATTATTTAAATTATAATCATATATCACATTTAAATAACAATTCAAATTATACTTTAAGGTTTTCAAACCTATTTTCTTTTCTAAATATAAATTTGTCAAATTTATGTTAACAGCATGTTGTAGCAAGTAGATACATGCTCATTGTCATAGCATAATTAAACTAGGTTTAAAATCAACACTACACAATTAGCTAACCTTCACTGCCTAAGTACTGTGTCCAGCGCAGCTGCGCAACCAGCTGCCCTATACCCGGCGCAGCTGCGCAGGGAAAGATTTTGGGATAGGCCAGTGGCGCAGCTGCGCTGCTCTTGGCCTTGCTGCTGGCGCAGCTATGCAGCAGCTCGGCCAGACGCAGACAGCCACGGCCCCCTATTTAACCGACCAACCCAAACAAGCCAACAACGCCAAAAATACAGTACTATAGACTCTGTAAAATATATATACGCTATTACACATATGTAAAGCATGCTTCCAAAATCCAAAATCATTTAAACAATGATAATCACAAGTTTTTAAAATTCAATTTGGCCATTTTCATGAAAACTCATATTTTTCTCAAAATAATCTACTGTAACTATTTTTCTCCATCAATTCGAACTTATATACATGCATTACATACGAAGTTGAAGATAGCATCCAGAAATTACTTAATAAGCATATTAACACATATCAATTGCATGAATTTCTCAATTAAAATTAACCATACTCATTAAATTCCATATGAACTCATATAAACATGAATTTTCTGTTAAAAATATATTTGTACAGTAATTTGATTTCTAAAAATCCTCTTATGTCATACAATTACCACAATCAACACATGAATACCATACATATATATAAAATTCATGATTACATAATTTCATGAAATTCACAGAAAACTAAATTTACAGAAACTCAAAACAATGAAGAACAACTAATCACAATTCTTTAAAACTATAAAATATTAATTACCTTTTTGATGATTGGAGAATAATACAATGACTAATTCTAGCCTTCACAAGTTTCTTATTCCTTATCTTCTCTAACTTCTCTGCTTTTCTTTTCTTTTTTTGTTCTTAGCTTTACAGACTAACTTCTAATCTAACGTAGTATAGATATATTATAACTGATATAATATACGTATACTAATGATATATATGTAACTACTAATTACTTAATATATATAATAAATACATTTATTATATAAGTTACAAAATTCAAAAAAACACATGTGTGTATGAATAACTGATTGGTCTGATTAAGTGATTAGTGAACATGTTATTTGTGAAACAAGAGTTGGAAATTTATGTATATAAAAGCTTTCTGCAACTTGTGTTCTATAATTAATTAATACATGTGTGTATGATTTTCAGATGATGTCAATGGATCTTTTAAATGATTTGCATTTGGTGGATGATACAGACGAGCCTGAACATGATGCAATTGGAGATGGGAAAAAGTTGGGTGGCAATGTTCCCACTAATAAAGAGACCGAGCCAAAGGAAACTAATCAAACCAGGTCAAGTACAAAGACTACAGGAGGACAATCAGAAAGTGTTAAGATGCAAATAAAGAGGATGGCACCTAGATCCAAGGTGTGGACTGAGGGGCATTTCATCCCAATTAAAGATAAAGATGGTATTATCATCAAAGGTAAGTGCATTTACTATGGAAAAGAATTAGCTGCTGATACATCTTCTAACGGCACTACTGGTTTAAGAAATCACTTTAGAACTTGCAAAAAAAATCCTAGCAACATGGATAATTCTCAACCCCAACTTGTAGGGATTACAGAGGGGGAGGGAGGGGCAAGTGAGAGTACACTCACCGATTGGAGGTTTGACCAAGAAGCTGTTAGGGCAGCCGTTACTTTCCATCTCATTGTTGATGAGCTTCCTTTCAAACGTGTTGAGAAGCAAGGTTTTAAACGACTTATGCAAGTTGCATGTCCTAGGTTTCAGTTGCCTTCACTGTTTTACATTTGCTAGAGATTGCATTCGTTCGTATGATAGTGAGAAAATTAAGTTAAAAGCAATCCTTAGAAAAAATTGTGAACGTGTTTGCCTCACTACTGATTCTTGGACTTCCAATCAACGCTTGAATTATATGTGTGTTACTGCACATTTTATTGATGAAAATTGGAAATTGCATAAGAAAATTTTAAATTTTCGAACCATCACAAGTCATAAAGGGAAGGACATTGGGGAAATGGTTGAGTGTTGTCTAAAAGAGTGGGGACTTTCTAAGGTTATGACACTCACTGTAGATAATGCTAGCTCAAATGATACTGCAGCGGCTTACTTGAGAGATAGATGTGCTTCTTGGAAAACCAATGTCTTGAGTGGTAAGTTCATTTACATGAGATGTATGGCTCATATTATTAATCTTGTTGTCAATGATGGGTTGAAGTTGATTGAGAAATCTGTTCAGACAATTAGGCGTGCAGTGAAGTATGCAAAACAATCTCCGGCTAGACTAAAGTCATTTAGGGTTTGTATTGATTATTGTGGTCTTGAAGACAAGAAAGGGTTAAGTCTAGATTGTCCAACTAGATGGAACTCTACTTACTTGATGTTAAGTTCTGCCTTAAAGTACATGGATGCTTTTGATCGGTTTGGATTTGAAGATCGTGGCTTTGAAAAAGAGATGGGGGGGGGGGGGGAAACATTCCAACGGACTCGGATTGGAAGAGGGATAAATTATTTGTGAGATTCTTAGAACACTTTTATAATCTTATTGTTCGTATTTCAGGGTCATCTTACGTCACATCAAATAATGCTTTCATGAAATAAGTGACACTTATATTTTGTTGAGTGAGTGGGAAAGAAGTAATTATAGAGAATTACAAATAATGGCCAAAGCAATGAAAAGAAAATATGATAAGTATTGGGAAAATGTTTCAAAGATGAACATGTTGTTGTATATTCCCGTTGTGCTTGATCCTCGGTATAAGTTGAATTTTGTTCAATTTGGTTTAGAACAAATGTATGGAAATAGTGAAAGTCAAGTTGAAGATCCGTTAGAGGGCATGGAAATAGATCTTCATTTTGACATTGATAATGAAGATAGAGATTTAGAATATCAAGCAATTAACACCACAGCCACGGGGATGGAGATTGCCGATGGTGTCAAGAGAGCAATGGAGGATTTGTTTAATGAATACAAAAGAAAATTTTCTAATCAAGAAAGTGGAAAATCAAGTTCAAGTAATATGTCATCCCAATGTTCTATTGTAATGGAATCACAACATTCAAATAGACTTGCAGATAAATTCAAAAAATAAAGAACTGGAGGGGTACTTGGAGACAAATCGAAATTGGACAAGTACCTAAATGAAGATATAGAAGAAGCCGATGATACTTTTGACATTTTGGGGTGGTGGAAAGTTAATAGTGCAAGATTCTCAATCCTTGCACGTAGTGCCCGTGATGTGTTGGCTATTCCCATTTCTACCGTTGCTTCGGAGTCCGCATTTAGCACGGAAGGGCGCATTCTTGATGCATTTAGGAGTTCATTGTCTCCTAATATGGTTGAAGCTCTCATATGTGCTCAAGATTAGATTAAAATGAAGAATAATATTAATGTGGAGGAAGATAACGACTTTGTCGATAAACTTGAGAGTGGTAATACTTTTGGTTGTTGTATTTATTGAATTAATAAAGCAATTTGCAAATTTAATGTGTTTACAATTAATATGTTTTCTCATTTTCAGCAATCTCGAAGTTGAGCCTTGCTCCTAACGATGCAAATGTTTACGTGACCCAACTTGATTAATGAGGTAAATAATCTGTGTTTATAATGATTTTCCTTTCTATGCTCTTCATAATCTGTGTTTGTTATTTCAAAGGTGTTCTGTCCTTCTGGATGGTGCAGGGTTTCCTGCTGTAGTAATAGCCCATTTTGTACAGACTTTTGAAGATGGAGACATGGCATTGCTAGACATGGGAGCTAAATTAAACATGTACAAAGAGGTACAGATTTAACCTATTAACTGCACTCATTTAATCATTCAAGTTTCTGAGATGATGATATGGAATGGTGAGCATCAAATTATCTCAGGTGTTGCCTTAGCAGACCCTAAAAGAGTTGGTTTTCATCTTTTCTTATTACCTAATAGCTACTTGAGCTATTTTGTATAACGGATTGTGAATAGTATGGCGTCAAACTTGATGTTCGACTTTAGAATTACTGATATAACTGCTATTGGACTGCTTGCTATTGGGCTGCTTTAATGAAATAGATTCTACTAATGGCTTTTCATATATCCTACATACATGCTTGAAAATGTTCAAGTAAAGACTCGCCTGTGTGTATTCTTGTAACTTTTTCTATATCTTTGTAAAACAACTGCACAAATGAATCTGCAACTCATCAAATTGGGCTGCTGTAGGACCTTGGTTGTCATTATTATTAGGCATTCTGATTTTGAGAATTTATATAGTCAACAACGTCTCACTATCACTTATGGGCCAGTTTGATTCATTCTTCTATTGTAGTAGAAGCATAAGTGGAGGCTCGAAAAAAGATGAATTAATAATTAGTTGAAGCATCACAGAAAAATGCATGTATTGCTGCCATATTTGTTGAACATATTTAGGTTGTAATTTTTGACTTGTTATACAAACATATGATCATTTCTTTGAGCTGCATTTTTTTTTCTCTCTCAGATTACTTTATTGTATTATATATGTAAAAGTTTTATTACAAGTTTACATATTCTTAGACATATTTACTCTCTCGTCTTTTAATTATTTCTAAATATGTATCTATTAAAGTAAAAGAATATTAGATCTCAAACAATATAACACAAAGTTAACTTCCCAATCCTCTGTCTTTGTGTTTGTGCTTACATACAAGTGCTCTTTTTGGTTGGGACTTGGACCAAATGTCTCATGGCCTTTTATTTATTTGATGCTTCTGACCAATTCTTTGCAGACTGTTCTGGATGCTCATAATGTTGTTATATCTACAATGAGGCCTGGAGTAAGCTGGGTAGATATGCACAAGTAAGACTGATGTTGCTGTTTTTGGTTGTTGCATGTTGTTGTTGGGTTGCTGCTGGCCTGTTGCTGTTAATATGATGCTGAGTACTGACTGTTGTCTGCTACTACTTACTAGAAGTCTGCTCTGTTGCTTCTGTGGCTGCTACATGTTTCTTGACTGTTAGATTAATTAGAATTTGTTAAGTCTGGATTATGTATTATAAATTTTAAACTATTAAACTTTGTTAAGGTTAAGGTTATGAATTATTATGGTTATTGATCAATTCATTGTTAGTTATTGATTGAAAACTATAGTATTTCCAATTTAAAATGAATAGTAAAATGGAGCATAATTTCGGTTATTAACCGAAATAACCGAAATGCAAATTTGGTAATTCGGTATTCGGTTATCTAAGAATTCGGTTAGTTATTCGAATAGCGAAATCTAACAAATTTTGGTATTCGGTTATATCCGAATAAGCTATTTGGTTCGGATATAACCGAATTGCTCACCCCTACCCGCTTCCCCTTCATGCACACGTCAATGTGATTCTTACTGCATGTAGCACATGCTTCGAACTTTCTCTTCTGCTGACTCCCAGCAGAGGTGTTGCCATTCCATTTCCTCTTCTGGTTCACAGCGCTGCTACCCCCAGTCTTGGTTTCTACCTCATTCTTCTTCTTCTTCTCTTGGTTGAACTTCGTCACCGCTTCGCTTCCTCCTTCAGCAAGTATGGCTTTCTCCAGTACCACTGCAAAGGTATTCAGCTGGAACATGGAAACCTTGCTGTAGAGCCATGGCTTCAGTCCCCGCTCAAACCTCCTCGCTTTCCTAGCGTCAGTGCTGACCTGGTATGTAGCGAACCTGGCCAACTCGTTAAACTTAGCGGCATACTCGGACACCGTCATCCCTCCTTGCTTAAGTTCTAGGAACTGGACCTCCATCTGGTCCCGCGAACTCACTGGGAAGTACATCTCGTAGAACATCTTTTTTAACGTTCCCACGTTATGACTCCTTCTCCCTCTCTAGTCTTATTCACCTGCCACCAGAAGCTAGCATCTGACTTCAACATAAAAGTCGCAAATGCCGTTTTCTGGTCTTCACTGACCCTAGCCACGTCAAATACCTTTTCTATTTCCATAATCCACGTCTGAGCATCTATAGGGTTTGTCGATCCCTTAAATTTCGGCGGTCCTACTGCACTTGCTGCTGATTCGCTATTGCTCCTGCCAGCAGGTTCACTAATTGTTGAACCGCGTTAGGGTTTGTTGCATCGTTATTGTTGTTGTTCGTCGAACCCTCGGAGTTTTGACGTGTTACTCTTCTTCTAGGAGGCATTTTCTGTTAAGAAAATATTATTATTAGATCCTTTATTCAACTATTAAGTATTCAAGTTCATACTTAAACGTTCTAGACAATTCAGTTCACACAGAACACCAAGAACGTCAATAAACTTCTTTTATTCATTAGTCGTAGTTTAAAAACATCAATCAGATAGCATTTCTGCCATTTACATCATCCTTCCTGAACTGGAAAAGTTACAGGATTATATTATTAACTTATTCCATTCTTATTTCAAATTATGGGATTTACTTTATTTACGACAAAAAGCAACACATAAACAAAACTCTACTACTGCTACTACTGCTACTGCCACTACCTAGGCATATTAATGCGTCTCACAGCCTCTCTGCGTTCCTCTTCCATTACCCGAAATATCGTTCTTCGGTCCACCACATACCACGGTAAACCTTGGAACTGAGCTGGGTAGTAGAAAATACGATCCTGAGCTCTCTCTATCGCTGTATGAAAAGCATATTCTGTTTCCTTCAGCTTGGCCCTCTTGGCTTCAGCTTCACCTTCGGCTCGATCGACTCTTTAATTAGCCCTCAAGCTTGACTCTTCAGCTCTAGGCATGCTTCCTCGACTCCTCCTGGATGTCTTGCTTCAGCTTTGCCAGTTCAAATCGAGCAACATCTCTATCAACCTCCATATGTATCAGGTTCCACTGTGCATCTCCTAGGTCACTTGCCATTTCCTCGATCGTCTCGTCTCGCTGCTGAATAATCTCCTCGAGATCTCCTACGCGTCCATGAAGTTCCACATTGCTATCAGTAGATTGCCTCATACATCTCAGCACTAGTAGAGTGAGGTGGGAATTCCTCTTCATGATCCTCTTCCTCCTCTTCCACCTCTTCAGACTCGTCCTCATCATCTGGAATAGCCCTCAAGCTTTACTCTTCAGCTCTGGCACGCTTCCTCGACTCCTCCTGGATGTCTTGCTTCAGCATTGCCAGTTCAAATCGAGCAATATCTCTATCAACCTCCATATGTATCAGGTTCCACTGCGCATCTCCTAGGTTACTTGCCATTTCCTTGATCGTCTCGTCTCGCTGCTGAATAATCTCCTCGAGATCTCCTACGCGTCCATGAAGTTCCACATTGCTATCGTAGACTTCCTCGTACATCTCAGCACTAGTAGGGTAAGGTGGGAATTCCTCTTCAGGATCCTCTTCCTCCTCTTCAGACTCGTCCTCGTCCTCATCCTCTGGAATATGTGTCAGCTCACGCTCCCGACCAGCTATGGTGATCACTGGAGATGGCTCTCTCCTAACCAGCTGCTCCCAGACAACATGTATGTCACGGGGCTCCTCCTCTCTAGGCACCTGAGGTACATCCTCTATAGCCTGACTAGGTTCTCCAACAGTTCGACATCCTGACAAAAGAATTTTAAAGTTCATTATTACGCGATATCGAGTCGTCACTCTTCGAATACTATAATGTAAACACGTAGCACATAAGGTAGTTTATTATCTTTTATCTATCTCATCTATCTTTTCGATCTTACATATAAGGCTACTACCTAAGGTTTTTTCCCACCTAAGATTTCATAACCTATAGCTTTGATACCAACCTGTGACACCCCCAAATCCGGGTACTTCTTTTTCACATGATTTGGTGTTCACTTTCTAATATAACATACATCTACCCAATGAATAATGTAAGATAAACTACAACTTAAATTAAAATAAATAAAATCTCCCTTAAAACAAGGATTACAACCTTTATAAAAATCCCGGGTTACTCTATCCCTGACATGAATATAATAAAGTACGGAAATAAAAACATAACATTCAAGTCTTATTACAATCATTCTCAATTAAATAAAATAAGTCTTCACTTGATTTGCTTTCCTTTGCCCTTACTTGTAGACGGAGCATCAACATTATCAACCTTTACTGAAATTGTTATTTAATGCAAGAGTGAGCAAACCACAACTCACTGGAGTTTAACAATAATATAGACATGAAATGATATATTTAAAAGAATCTGAACAACTTAGCTTGCTTCAATAATAAAGAATTGAATAATAATTCTCTATCAACATTAAAATTCGAATATAAAATTTATCTGAGGGTCATAAGACCTTTGAACTCTTGTCCTAGGTTATAAATATTTCTATTTAAACCTTTAACAGCCAATAAGACTATGGACCTTAACTCGTACTTAGGGAGATCAGCCCTTTGTACCATGTATTGTGCACAAACATCTTAACGTTATGCGTAGTAACCTCCCCTAGTAAATAGGGTTGTTCAACTCAGTAATTTGAATTCGAGTCCGCACCAAAGAAAGTTTGGTTTGGATAAGCGTACAAGGGTAATTTAGAATTCACGTTCATCAACTAAGGATTAGTTGAATCGACTTCCAATAATTCATAATAAAAGAATTATGAATTAACATATGCTTTAGAAGTAAACTTAAAGCATTAAAATAATAATTAGATCTTACTTGAACAATAAGTTAAGACCATTTCAATTAAATAAACAATTGTCCAATACTGAAATGGAAAGGACATTCTCAACAATGAATATATGAATTCAAGAGATCATAAAAAATTAATACAAGTTTAGGGTTTAAAAGACTTGCATAAAATTAACGAGTTGAGGGTTTAGAAGACTTGCATAAAATTAACGAGTTGAGGGTTTAGAAGACTTGCCTCAAGCGCAAGCTACTTAACACAATTCACGTACTTTAATACTTCCTACACATATATATTCAATCACAATAACCTAAATTAGTTAACACGTAACTAATTCACATAAGTGGTTAACCCTCATGGTTAACTCACTCTAATTACATAATAATAATCAACTATCACATAGTTAATTACATCACCTACATATTCACATAATTAAATCAATTATGTATTTAACTAAATTATAATTAAACAATTATTATTCAAACACTTATTCAAATTATAATTACCTTTTAAATTATAAACAATTTATAATTTATAATCAATTAAACCACATTCATGCATTTATAATTACACGATTTATAATTAATCATGTATTTATCAATTAATTAAACTATAACATGTATTATAATTACACAATTTATAATTAATCACGTAATTATCAATTTAAAATCCACAATTAAACATGCATTTATTAAATTATAATTACATAAATTATAATTTAAATTAACTTCTAATAAATCAACCTTTATTCATTATAATTTAACAAAATTATAATTTAAAATAAACATTTACTTTTGATTATAATTATTTAAATTATAATCATATATCACATTTAAATAACAATTCAAATCATACTTTAAGGTTTTCAAACCTATTTTCTTTTCTAAATATAAATTTGTCAAATTTATGTTAACAACATGGTGTAGCAACTAGATACATGCTCACTGTCATAGCATAATTAAACTAGGTTTAAAATCAACACTACACAATTAGCTAACCTTCACTACCTAAGTACTGTGTCCGGCGCAGCTGCCCTATAACCGGCGCAGCTGCGCAGGGAAGGATTCTGGGATAGGCCAGTGGCGCAGCTGCGCTGCTCTTGGCCTTGCTGCTAGCGCAGCTATGCAGCAGCTCGGCCAGACGCAGGCAGCCACGGCCCCCTATTTAACCGACCAACCCAAACAAGCCAACAACGCCAAAAATACAATACTATAGACTCTGTAAAACATATATACGCTATTACACATATATAAAGCATGCTTCCAAAATCCAAAATCATTTAAACAATGATAATCACAAGTTTTTAAAATCCAATTTGGCCATTTTCATGAAAACTCATATTTTTCTCAAAATAATCTACTATAACTATTTTTCTCCATCAATTCGAACTTATATACATGCATTACATACGAAGTTGAAGATAGCATCCAAAAATTACTTAATAAGCATATTAACACATACCAATTGCATGAATTTCTCAATTAAAATTAACCACACTCATAAAATTTCATATGAACTCGTATAAACATGAATTTTCTGTTAAAAATATATTTCTACAGTAATTTGATTTCTGAAAATCCTCTTATGTCATACAATTACCACAATCAACACATGGATACCATACATATATATAAAATTCATGATTACATAATTTCATGAAATTCACAGAAAACTAAATTTACATAAACTCAAAACAATGAAGAACAACTAATCACAATTCTTTAAAACTATAAAATATTAATTACCTTTTTGATGATTGAAGAATAATACAATGACTAATTCTAGCCTTCACAAGTTTCTTTTTCCTTCTCTTCTCTAACTTCTCTGCACTTCTTTTCTCTTTTTGTTCTTAGCTTTATAGACTAACTTCTAATTTAACGTAGTATAGATATATTATAACTGATATAATATACGTATACTAATGATATATATGTAACTGCTAATTACTTAATATATATAATAAATATATTTATTATATAAGTTACAAAATTCAAAAAAACACAATGCCTTGTTTGGCAAAACAAGGTTATTTTCAAAAATAGATTTTTAATGCTAAGGTATTGTTTGGTAACAGTTTATTTAAAAATAGCTTTTGATAGTTAGGGCCCTGTTTGGTAGAAATAGGTTTAAAACAATTACAAGGGCCTTGTTTGGCAAAACAATTTAAAACCTTTTCTTTATTTTAACAAATCATTTAACACATACTTTAATGTCACATTTTATGTCACATTTTAATTAATTAAATATTAATCAACTAATTTAATCAATTAAAATCTAACATCAATTAATCACATAAAATTGCCACATAATTATAATTACTAGCTAATTATAATTCATGCAACACTTCATCATATATCTCATATAATTTAATTATCTCAATTAAATTAGAATTATAATATAAAATTAATATATATACATATCAATTAAATAACATTTATTAAATTAATTTGTAACACTCAATTAAATCATTTCCATAATTTACTTAATCTATTTATTTACTCAATAAATAATTCACATAAATATTTATTTAATTCAATAAATATTTAAAATTAAATATAAAATCTCAATCGTTACAAAACCAACTTGTACACGTTCAACAAAATTTGTTAAATAATAGAGTTGTGGTCCATACTACTTTAGAAAAAGTAGAGTCTCGGCAAGTTCTGTCAAATTTACTTTCTTAACAAAAAGAAAATAATTGAACAAATATCTGTATATCATACTTATCTTTAATTAACACATTTTAACCATCAATTATTCACACCTTTTTAACCTTTCAACAATTATTCACCATCATTATTATAGACTCACAATACTTTCAACTAATTTTATAATATCGTAACCGTTATTTATTAACATATGTAATAAATAAGTAAATGCATGATAGGGAAAAATAAATACATGATCCTTAAAAATTTAGAGGCCTTAGTGGTGTCTTCATCGGCACAACTCACTTACCCCCCAATAAATTCAGGGCTCAACTTACCCCCGAATAAATTCAGGGCGTGAGACCACTTGAGCATATATAGAAGTTTACCAAGACTCGAACCCACGTTAATGGAGATTTCTGTCCGACTTTTCACCATTGAGTCACTATCTCAAGTGATGATAAAATACAATAATATAATTACATAAATATTTGTCATAACTTATTCGTTACTTGTGCGTTTACATCCAGACACATCATGAGCTTACTAACCCTTCAAAAATATTTAAAATATTATTCTGAATTTTTCAAATAACTTTCACATTTTTCGGATTATCCAAAAAAATTCTATAATTTTTCTATTTATAAAAACTATCATTTAATAGCTTCAAAATAGGAATACTAACTCCAATTACTTTTATATATTTAAAACATCATCAATATTAATCTTATATTATTATAAGATTTTTCAATAAACTTCATAATTTTCCACAATTCATAGAATTTTTCATTAATTTTCTCTATTTTTAAACTAACTATAAATAGCTTAAAAATATAAAAAAGTATTTATGTTACTCAATAAATTTCCAAAACTGTCCAGAAACTATAAAATAATATTATGTGATTTTTCACCAAGTTTCATAATTTTTCATCATTCATAAATTTTTTATGAATTTTCTCTATTTTTAAATCAACTATAATTAGTTTTAAAATACCATAACTACTTCTACTTTTCAATAATTCATCAAAAATTTACAGAAACTCTAAACTGATATAATAAGATTTTTGTAAAAATATTTTAGCCCAAATAATTTTTCTGATAATTTAATTAAAATTTTTAATATTCAGAAACTTCAATAATTCATAGTAATTAGTCCTTTTATCAGAAAATTACAGATCTTATGTCCTTTTCATGTAAAATTTAATTCTCCACAACTTTGTAGAAGAAAGTGTTTTCAAATTTCACATCCAACATATAGAAATAAGCTTACCGAAAAAGTTTATCGAAAAATATTTCTATTTTGGAAGAAATACCAGATCAGTCACCTCACGAAATTCATAACAAATTATACGTTAATCTTTAACGGTTTAAAATTTGTGTACATGTACTAAACTTATATATGTATAACATATCCAAAAATTACAACGATCCAACGGTCGGATTAAGAACTATAATTCCCGCAATATAGCTTAAGAAACTGATTTTTTGGACTATAAGTCCTACGGACTAGTTTCCTTCAAAAAGTCACCACGAAAAATCTACAAGAAATTTTCTGGTGATTCCAATTTCTGTAATTAGCTTACTTCCATACCTTCGTTTTGATATATGGCTCACTTTCTAACTCATTATACACAAAGAGTTATAGATTTTACAAAATCAAGTAATAAACTAATTTTTCTGAAAATTTCCATATTTTGTTTTTCATTTGATTTCTTGATTTCTCTCATTTAATTCATGTTTATGCAAGTTTAAATCATTCAATACATACATAAATATGTATTCTTTACATAAAATTCATAAAAACTTAAATCTAAGAATAAATCAAAGATTTTTAAACATACCTTTTAAATTTTCTTAAGCTTTTCCATTACACCCACTAGTTTCTTGGATGTTTTAATGGATGAAGATGAATATGGTGATCATGGAATGATTAAGGATGAAGATGATATGAAATTGTGGGTTTATGTGACGCCCCCAGAATAGGTCCATTCAACCCAACCCATTCTGAACCGCCAAATACATGGTACAGAATTCAAATACAAACTTTATATCATACGGTCGTGCAAAATACGACCACACAACTGTGAGTGTCAATACAAATATGTAGAAAATATTAACATTCAAACTAAGTCCTAATTACAATTATTATCACACTATTTATCAGAAATAGTGAGGACTACTACTGCTCTAACTCGGACCATCACTCTGTCCCCCGACTAGTTCCCGCAACATTCTCATTTCCTGAAGAGGACAACAGATGAAAAGGGTGAGCTCAACTAGCTCAGTAAAGAATATTATGACTAAGATAATGGAAAATAAATTATCGTTAGCCTTCAATAAATCAGATAAAATATAATGGACAACCAATCTTAGATCAATATTCGCAGCGGAAATAACAAATCATTAGAAGAGTTAAGCAGAGAATCAAGTCTACTATCTTCTATGATTTAAAAGTCCATCATCAATATTTTATCCCTGTAACATCAATCAATATACATCTCGAATCAAATATTCATCTTTGCACTACAGGCCAAAGATATTCATTTGTATCATCAGTGGTCATATTCATCTCAACACCTGTCATCTTTGCACTACAGGCCAAAGATATTCATCAGGTAATCATTCATCTTTGCTCTACAGGCCAAAGATATTCATCAAGTAATCATTCATCTTTGCTCTACAGTCCAAAGATATTCAGTTACCTCACCTTTTAGGACTGAGGATGATGAAAAATATTTTAAACAAAACGAATCCAGTGAGATAAAAGACAAAGACTAAGGATTCGTATTTTAGTATATCCAATTCAAAAATACCTCATAATAATCAATTATGGAGCAAAATTCAAGAATAGAGCTCAAAACTTGGATACAATCAAAGATAGTAACCTTAACAAGCAATTTGGACAAATAGAAGAAAATTTAAATTTTTCGTGAATAGTGCCGTATACGTGAATAGTAACCCCGACGGAAAAAGTAAGAATTTCAACATAAAATCCATGACAATATTTCTGTATAATGATATTGAAAAGAATAATATCATTTACGAAAGAAAATAACATCCCTTACCTCAAAAAGATAGTACCTCTGACTGGAATATCGGATATAATATTGAAAGAAACTTGCGCTGAATACTAATACTCAAAGTATTGAAATACTCACAAAAATACGCTCGATATTATAGAGAGAGAAAACTTCTGATTCTGGTGTGATTTTCAATTATAACCTAAGCACCCTATTTATAGGAAAAGCTTAGGATGCCAAAGGAGACTAAAATAATATTATTATTTTAAAATTTCCGCCGCCTGGCGGCTAAAAATTTTAGATTTTTCAACCAACAACAAAAGTGGGGCCCACCCATTTATTAAAAAAAATATTTATTTTTCGAAACTTCAATAATTCATAACAAATAGCCCCTTTGTCAGAAAAATACAAATTTTATGTCTTTCCATAGGAAATTTAATTCTCTACAACTTTGCAGAAGGAAGTTTTTCCAAATTCCAAACATAAATTATCCGAAATCCAAAAACAGATGATTTCTCACACCAAAATATTGATAAAAACTCACCAGCGCCAATTCCTTCTTTAATATCCACAAAATAAATATTTCCTTATCATATAAATCAATAATTAATTATTCACAAATAATATTATAGAACTACAATATTAACAACCAGGTCGTTCCCAGGACAGAGGGGGCCTTCCGATAAGGACTTCTCCTTACTGGCGCGCAATTAAATAACCCCTCCTAGACAGAACTTCCTTAGACATTGTCAATAATGCTATCTAATAATATTATTCAAATAATATGAATTATTGAGTTGATAATGTGAAATAATGTGCAACGACAATTATTGAATCAATACTACAAAATATCAACTGTAGCCATTATTGAATCAATCATATAAAATGGCAACGTAGCAATTATTGAGTCAATAAAATATCAATGTAACAATTATTGAGTCAATAATATAAAATATCAACGTAGCAATTATTGAGTCAATAATATAAAATATTGAACAGTAATTACTGTAACAATACTTGAGTAATGGCTTCTCACGTAAGACTCAATAATTTGAAATACTGTGCAATACCGTGTGCTACTATGCAACACCGTGTATCACTGTATTTTAACCACCGGGTATTTCAACAGTACTAACGGTAACAACCACGCCGTTATTTTGTAAAAAAGTTATTTCTGTCGCTTTCTATATCCGACAGTTATTCCGTTGTGGGGGCCCACAAATAGCTGCGCCGTCGTACGAATATTCCCCGACAACAAGAATATTCCACGACCAAACGAATATTCCCCGACAACAAGAATATTTTATAACCACTTGCTCATTTTAAAAATATTTGCACATTTCACCCATAACTTTCATATTTATCAAAATAACACCTTACTGTTTCGAAATAATATATAAAGAAAACTAAATCTTTATTCATAAAAGTTGGGGTCTTACAACCTCCCCTCCTTATGAAATTTCATCCTCGAAATTGACGTACGTACCTGGTATGTCGAAAAGGTGAGGATACATCGCTTTCATTTCCGATTCCAACTCCCAGGTCATTTCCTCAATTGCATGGTTTCTCCACAAAACTTTAACTTGAGGTATAATTTTCGAGCGTAGGACATGCTCCTTACTATCCAAGATCTTGACAGGTACCTCCTCGTACGTTAAATCTTCGGCTATCTCGTATGGTTCTAACTCAATAATGCGGTTCGGATCCTTCACATATTTACGTAACACGAATATGTGAAACACGTTATGAACACGAGACATGCTTGGAGGTAAAGCGAGTCTATAAGCCACATTTCCTATTCGGTTAAGAATCTCAAATGGACCAATGAATCGTGGGTTGAGCTTTCCTCTCTTCCCAAACCTCGTAACTCTCTTCCATGGAGCAATACGTAATAACACATGGTCTCCAACATTAAATTTTATGTCCTTTCGATGAAGATCCGCATAACTCTTTTGTCGATCTTGTGCGGTTTGTATACGTTGTCGAATTATTTGGATCTTTTCTGTAGTCATACGTACTAACTCCGGTCCCAACAATGTCGTTTCACCCACCTCGTTCCAACATACTGGAGAGCGACACTTTCTCCCATACAATGCCTCGAATGGAGCCCCGCCTATACTTGCCTGATAACTGTTGTTGTAGGAGAATTCCACCAATGGTAAATACTTATCCCAACTCCCTTTGAAGTCTAGAACACAAAGTCTCAATAGATCTTCAAGAGTTTGGATAGTCCTTTCCAATTGTCCGTCTGTTTGAGGATGATAAGCCGAACTGAATCGTAAATCCGTACCCATAACTTTCTGCAAACTGATCCAAAATCGTGAAGTAAATCTGGGGTCACGATCCGGAACTATGGATACTGACATGCCATGCAACCTCGCAACCTCATTCACGTACATATGAGCAAGACGTTCAAGTGAATAAGTCTCTCGTATCGGCAAGAAATGAGCAGACTTGGTTAATCTATCAACAATAACCCAAATCGCATCTAAGCCTTGAGAAACCTTGGGAAGACCCGTAACGAAATCCATCGTAATGTGTTCCCACTTCCATTTTGGAATCTCCAGTGGTTGCAATGGACCCTTCGGCACTTGATGCTCCGCCTTTACACGTTGACAAGTTAAACATCTCGAGATGAACTCCGCGATCTCTTTCTTCATATTGCTCCACCAAAATGTATGTCGAAGATCACGATACATTTTAGTACTCCCAGGATGGATCGCAAACGGTGTGTTGTGTGCCTCCATCATGATTCTATACTTCAAGTCGGAATCGTTAGGAACACAAAGTCTGGAGTTGACTCGAATTATTCCATCTTCATCGATTCTCGCTTCTGGAATTGCACCTTCTTGCACCTTCTTCTTCATCTTCATCAGCTCCGCATCCGTAGCTTGAGCAGCTTTAACTTTATCAATCAAAGCTGGTTCTACGCGTATACTTGACATCATCGCACTCGTTCCCACATATGATCTTCTACTCAACGCGTCAGCTACCACGTTCGCTTTTCCAGGATGGTATTGGATAGTATGATCGTAATCTTTCAACAGCTCAAGCCAACGTCGTTGCCGCATGTTGAGTTCCTTCTGAGTGAAGAAATATTTAAGGCTCTTATGATCCGTATAAATCTCCACTTTCTCTCCGTACAAGTAATGTCTCCAGATCTTCAACGCAAAAACGACTGCTGCCAACTCTAGATCATGAGTAGGATAATTCCTCTCATATTCTTTGAGTTGTCGCGAGGCATAGGCTATGACTTTCCCATGTTGCATGAGAACATATCCTAACCCTTTGCCCGAAGCATCGCTGTAAATAACAAATCCATCCGAACCAGATGGTATTGTCAGAACAGGTGCCGAAATAAGTCTCCTCTTGAGCTCTTGAAAGCTCTTCTCGCATTCCTCGCTCCAAACGAATTTCGTATCTTTCCAAGTCAACTGAGTTAATGGAGTAGCGATTCGAGAAAATCCCTCTACGAACCTCCGATAATAACCAGCTAAGCCCAGAAAGCTTCGTACTTCGGTCACCGACTTAGGTTGCTCCCAGCTTTGTATTGCTTCAATCTTCGTCGGGTCAACAGATACTCCACGTTTCGATACCACGTGCCCAAGGAATGCTACTTCCTCAAGCCAGAACTCGCATTTCTTCAGCTTAGCATATAGCTTGTTCTCACGAAGCTTTTGAAGTACTAACTTCAAATGGTGTTCATGATCTTCACGGCTTTTAGAATAAATGAGGATGTCATCAATAAAGACAACAACGAATTGATCTAAATACTCCTTAAATACACGGTTCATCATATCCATGAAAGCAGCAGGAGCATTAGTCAATCCAAAAGACATGACTAAGAACTCATAATGCCCGTACCGTGTTCTGAAAGCAGTCTTTGGAATATCCTCAGTTTTAATCTTCAACTGATGATTTCCAGAACGAAGATCGATCTTTGAAAAGAATTGCACTCCTTGCAACTGGTCGAACAGGTCATCAATACGAGGTAACGGATACCTATTCTTGATGGTGACATGGTTCAACTCCCGATAGTCAATGCAAAGTCGCATACTCCCGTCTTTCTTCTTTACAAATAAAACAGGAGCACCCCAAGGAGACGTACTAGGACGAATAAAACCGATATCTAACAACTCTTGTAATTGGACCTTTAACTCCTGAAGTTCAATAGGAGCCATTCGATATGGGGTTTTAGATATGGGCTTTGTACCGGGCTCAAGGTCAATAAAGAATTCAACTTCACGTTCTGGGGGTAGACCGGGAAGTTCTTCGGGAAATACATCAGGAAACTCATTAACAACGGAAATATCATTCAAATCTGATGTATTCTAGTTTAGATCAGTGACATGAGCTAAGAAAGTTTTTCAATAAACGAATAGCCTTGGGATTTGAAATGATATTGACTGATTTTAGTGGTTTGGTGGTTTGAATTCGTACAACAGGTTGATTAGGAATATGAAAACTAACAACCTTACGAAAACAATCAATTCTGGAATGGTAAGTGGTTAACCAGTCAATTCCTAAAATCACGTCAAATGCAAGTATTTTCAAAGATATAAGATCAACAGGTAAGGTAAGGGTACCAATCTGAATCAAGCAAGATTTATAAACTGTAGATGTAACAAAGGTTTCTCCTAACGGAGTTTCAACAGATAAGTCAAAGTCTAATTTATCAGAAGTCAAGTTCAAACGTTGAGCACAAGCAGGTGAAATAAAGGAATGAGTAGCACCGGCATCTAACAAAGTATAAACTTCGCAAGAGTTTATGATCAGCTTACCCGTAATCACCTCGTGTGGATTCCTCGCGTTTTAGGTTGTCACGACAAACGCTCTTCCAGGAATCACCGACTTTGACTTGTCTACAACCGCCTTTGGAATCACCACCCCCGCTGAACTTGGTTTCGCAACAGGACAATCTCGAGCTATATGTCCTTCTTTTCCACAGTTATAGCATCCTTTGAATTGTTGTGGACAGTTTGGACTGATGTGTCCCTCTTTCCCGCACTTATAGCATACGACCGGTGGTCGTTCTCCTCCCCTCGAAACAGTTGATGCTGGTGCTGATGTTGACATCTTCGCGTTCTCATTGTTATACCTTCTTTTTTTGAAATCTCCTCCCGATTCGCTTCTTCTACTATCATGGCCACGATAACCACCGGAGTGGTTACCGCTTCTGTCATACTTTCCTCCTCGCTAGTTGTCATTGCTCCGATGACTGCTGCCACCGGTACGACCTTGGTTGTGGTCCCTCGGTTGAACATAATCATTATCTCGTTCTAATAACTGGGCCCTGTTTACTACATCCGAATATAAAGAAAATTTATGAGAAATGAGGTATTGACGTATTTCAGGGTTTCAAACCTCTTAGAAACATCCGCGTCATACGTTCCTCATTCTCCACCAAATGAGGTGCAAACCTGGACAGCTCCGCGAACTTAGCCTCGTATTGGGATACCGTCATGTTGTTTTGTTCAAGTCTAATAAATTCTACTTCCTTCATATGACGAATACTTTCAGGAAAGTACTTGTCATTAAACAGTTTCTGGAACGCTTCCCAAGACATCTTGAGTGCGGCAGGCTGGGTACGTTTCACAGATTTCCACCAGTAATCTGCCTCTCCACGGAACATAAACGTGGCGAATGGAACCTTCTGTTCCTCTGTACATCCCAAGACATCAAATATCTTGGTAATTTGTTTAATCCACGTCTCCGCCTTGATCGGATCTAGCTTTCCCAGAAACTCTGGTGGTCCCAATTCTTTGAACTGCTTAGCAGTGACAGCTCGCGTGTTGTTATTATCTCCACCTATATGTTGCACACGAGTCTCCCTCGTCTGATTTTGCATAAACTGCAAAAAAACTTCTAAACATCTCATCGTTTATCGTCTGACCAGCATTATTTTCAGGATGAACATTGCCTTCTTGTTGCACGTTCTCCTGGTTAACGATTAAAGGTGTCTCCACGGTCTCATTCAGTTCGTTGTTAACATTCTCAGCTGCCATTCTCAAATACTGCCATAAAACAAGGGTTAATTAACATATCACATATTAACCCTATGCTCCGACTGACCAATTAAATACCACATAAGCTTAGGTAGGACATACTAGCGAAGGATTTACTCGTCTCTCCCCTCCTAGTTCTATTCCCCGATCTCCGCCAGAGATCATATCCCTAAGCTCTGATACCAACTGTGACGCCCCCAGAATAGGTCCATTCAACCCAACCCATTCTGAGCCGTCAAATACATGGTACAGAATTCAAATACAAACTTTATATCATACGGTCGTGCAAAATACGACCACACAACTGTGAGTGTCAATACAAATATGTAGAAAATATTCAGATTCAAACTAAGTCCTAATTATAATTATTATCACACTATTTATCAGAAATAGTGAGGACTACTACTGCTCTAACTCGGACCATCACTCTGTCCCCCGACTAGTTCCCGCAACATTCTCATTTCCTGAAGAGGACAACAGATGAAAAGGGTGAGCTCAACTAGCTCAGTAAAGAATATTATGACTAAGATAATGGAAAATAAATTATCGTTAGCCTTCAATAAATCAGATAAAATATAATGGACAACCAATCTTAGATCAATATTCGCAGCGGAAATAACAAATCATTAGAAGAGTTAAGCAGAGAATCAAGTCTACTATCTTCTATGATTTAAAAATCCATCATCAATATTTTATCCCTGTAACATCAATCAATATACATCTCGAATCAAATATTCATCTTTGCACTACAGGCCAAAGATATTCATTTGTATCATCAGTGGTCATATTCATCTCAACACCTGTCATCTTTGCACTACAGGCCAAAGATATTCATCAGGTAATCATTCATCTTTGCTCTACAGGCCAAAGATATTCATCAAGTAATCATTCATCTTTGCTCTACAGTCCAAAGATATTCAGTTACCTCACCTTTTAGGACTGAGGATGATGAAAAATATTTTAAACAAAACGAATCCAGTGAGATAAAAGACAAAGACTAAGGATTCGTATTTTAGTATATCCAATTCAAAAATACCTCATAATAATCAATTATGGAGCAAAATTCAAGAATAGAGCTCAAAACTTGGATACAATCAAAGATAGTAACCTTAACAAGCAATTTGGACAAATAGAAGAAAATTTAAATTTTCCGTGAATAGTGCCGTATACGTGAATAGTAACTCCGACGGAAAAAGTAAGAATTTCAACATAAAATCCATGACAATATTTCTGTATAATAATATTGAAAAGAATAATATCATTTACGAAAGAAAATAACATCCCTTACCTCAAAAAGATAGTACCTCTGACTGGAATATCGGATATAATATTGAAGGAAACTTGCGCTGAATACTAATACTCAAAGTATTGAAATACTCACAAAAATACGCTCGATATTATAGAGAGAGAAAACTTCTGATTCTGGTGTGATTTTAAATTATAACCTAAGCACCCTATTTATAGGAAAAGCTTAGGATGCCAAAGGAGACTAAAATAATAAAATAATATTATTATTTTAAAATTTTCCGCCGCCTGGCGGCTAAAACTTTTAGATTTTTCAACCAACAACAAAAGTGGGGCCCACCCATTTATTAAAAAAAATATTTATTTTCCGAAACTTCAATAATTCATAACAAATAGCCCCTTTGTCAGAAAAATACAAATTTTATGTCTTTCCATAGGAAATTTAATTCTCTACAACTTTGCAGAAGGAAGTTTTTCCAAATTCCAAACATAAATTATCCGAAATCCAAAAACAGATGATTTCTCACACCAAAATATTGATAAAAACTCACCAGCGCCAATTCCTTCTTTAATATCCACAAAATAAATATTTTCTTATCATATAAATCAATAATTAATTATTCACAAATAATATTATAGAACTACAATATTAACAACCAGGTCGTTCCCAGGACAGAGGGGGCCTTCCGATAAGGACTTCTCCTTACTGGCGCGCAATTAAATAACCCCTCCTAGACAGAACTTTCTTAGACATTGTCAATAATGCTATCTAATAATATTATTCAAATAATATGAATTATTGAGTTGATAATGTGAAATAATGTGCAACGACAATTATTGAATCAATACTACAAAATATCAACTGTAGCCATTATTGAATCAATCATATAAAATGGCAACGTAGCAATTATTGAGTCAATAAAATATCAATGTAACAATTATTGAGTCAATAATATAAAATATCAACGTAGCAATTATTGAGTCAATAATATAAAATATTGAACAATAATTACTGTAACAATAATTGAGTAATGGCTTCTCACGTAAGACTCAATAATTTGAAATACTGTGCAATACCGTGTGCTACTATGCAACACCGTGTATCACTGTATTTTAACCACCGGGTATTTCAACAGTACTAACGGTAACAACCACGCCGTTATTTTGTAAAAAAGTTATTTCTGTCGCTTTCTATATCCGACAGTTATTCCGTTGTGGGGGCCCACAAATAGCTGCGCCGTCGTACGAATATTCCCCGACAACAAGAATATTCCACGACCAAACGAATATTCCCCGACAACAAGAATATTTTATAACCACTTGCTCATTTTAAAAATGTTTGCACATTTCACCCATAACTTTCATATTTATCAAAACAACACCTTACTATTTTGAAATAATATATAAAGAAAACTAAATCTTTATTCATAAAAGTTGGGGTCTTACAGTTTAACTCTTCTTCCTTTTCTAGCTTCCCGTACCTCTCTATTTTCTCTTTCTATTCTTCCCTTTCTCCTTCTTTTCCTTTTCTTTTCTTCCATTCTCCCCCCCCCTCCACCCCCAAATTGTTGCTACGGGAGGATGGAAATGAAAAGGAGGCTGATAATTGCCTTAGTAGGCTACTAAGTTAGCTAACATCTTTGCCCCACACTTGCCAAACATTTGAAAATCCACCAATCATAAAAGACTTTTTGGTGAATGAATTATGAAAGGTTTGGAGCATATAGAAAATCAGCATTTCTTCCACAATTCTCTCATATTTCAGCTGCCCATATGGGTAACTCTTAAAAAAATATTTCCTTTCCTCTTTATTTGCTCATTTATCCGATTAATTGTTCATTTGACTATTTATTAATTTAATATTTTAAAATTTAAAATAATGCTCATAAATTAAATTGGACTTTTATTTCATAAAAGTTTGGGTCTTACAGGGGCCCACAGTATATTTTAATCAAAAATCAATTCAGAACTTCAATAATTCATAATAAATAGTCCTTTTATCAGGAAAATATTAATCTTATGTCCATTCCATAGGAAATTTAATTCTCTACAACTTTGTAGAAGAAAATTTTTCTAAATTTCAAACAGAAAATGTCCAAAATCCACAAATGGATGATATTTCAATTTCCTTTTCTTCCCTTTTCCTTTCTTCCTTTTCCATATTCTTCCACTAACTCTCTCTCTCCCCCTTTTCTTCTCTCACCCCCACCATTTCTTCCACACACCCACACATATACACACACGTATATATATATATATAAAAATTATAATTATAAAAAAAATTCCAATTCCAATTATATTTTCTCCCTTCCACCTCATTTATTCATAAATCATAAATTTATTGTAAAAATATCACCATTATTATATTATTATATTATCACATCATACACTTATAATGTAATATTATAATAATATATTTGAATAAATTATTTTCTCAAAAAAGATAAAATATCAATTTTCAACAATTGTAACTTTAAAAATTCCTCCAATAAATAAATATTTCCTTATCATTTTTTTTAGTAATTAATTATTCATAAATAATATTACAGAACCACAATATTGACAATCAGGTCGTTCCCAGGAAAGAGGGGGCCTTCCAATAAGGATTTCTCCTTACTGACGCGCAATTAAATAACCCCTCCTAGACAGAACTTCCTAGATATTGTTAGTAATGCTATCTAATAATATCATTCAAATAATATGAATTATTTATCTGATAATGAGAAATACTGTGCAGTGACAATTATTGAATTAACAATAATATAAAATACTGTGCAATACCGTATGCTACTGTGTAACAACGCGTATTACTTTATTTTAACCACCGAATATTTCAACAGTGTTAACGGTAATAACTACGCCGTTATTTATAAAAAACTTATTCTTGTCGTTTTCTTCATCCAATAATTTTTCGTTATGGAGCCCACAAATGGCTGCGCCGTCGTTCGAATATTCTCCGACAGCAAGAATATTCCACGACCAAACGAATATTACTCGACAACAATGAATATTTTATAACCACTTGCTTATTTTGAAAAATTTACATATATCACCCTTAACTTTAAACTTTTATCAATTTAATCATTTACTAAATAATAATTATAAGAAAAATTGAATACTTTTATTTCATAAAATCCGGGGTCTTATAGTAGTAGAATGTTAAAATAAAATAAATCACAAAAATCTTACATCATTTTTACAAAATTTTATTAATTTATATTTTTAATATTTAATATGTAACATTAAAAAAAAGATCAGACCAGCCAAGACATTGTGTCTGTTCTGGATTGGCCTTGGGCCTGGTCTGGCCTGGACTTGGACCTGACCTGCAGGTCTAGCCAGACCATAGCCTAGTGGCCAAGGCTTGGCCTGGCCTGAAGGCCAAAAGTCAACGGTCTGGCCTGATCAAAGCCCAAGGCCTGGCAGGCCAGACTAGGCCGGCCTGTTGTGCATGCCTAATTACAAGTGTAGTTGTGTCGGATGACTGGGTATAAAGTACTTTTATCCCTCTGTGGACGTTAACTTGTAAATATTTGGCCACTGAACTTTAAAAATATTTAATAGGCCCACTGTGATTTTTAAAAAGTAAAATTAAGGCCATTCAATTCAATTTTCGTCACATACGTTAAAAAAATCAATTTTATTTTCTTACGTGGCTTTTTGAAAAAATAAAATAAAATACATGTATTTGCTAGGCAGGAGGAAACTTAAAAAGAAATAGAAAAAATCATTATTTTTTTATGTGGCAACAAAAAAAAAATCATTAATTATGTGGCAACAAAATAATTACAATAATAACAAAATTAAATTTAATATTTTAATTAATTTTTTTATAATTTTTTCTTTTTTTTTAAAAAAAATCATTAATTATGTGGCAAAAAATAAGTAAAATAATAATAAAATTTTTAAAAACATTTTAATTCATTTTCTTTATAATTTTTTCTTTTTCAACAAAAAAATGAAAAAAATAAAGAATTATTTATGTGGCAAAAAAATAATTAAAATAATAATAATAATAAAATTTTAATTCATTTTCTTTATAATTTTTTTCTTTATCTCTTTTCATTTATTTAAATTATTATTTTTATTTTGAAAATTAATACAATGAAATCATTAAATTCAAGCTTAAACATAAAAGAAACATACTATTAAAAATATTTAAACCTATTAATAACTAAACATAAAAACAAAAACAAAACAAAATAAAAATAATAATTAAAAGAAATGAAAAGAGATAAGGAAAAGAAAAAATTATAAAGAAAATGAATTAAAATATTTATTTTAATTAATTTTCTGACAAATAATTAATGATTTTATTTTTTTATTTTTTTGTTGGAAAAGAAAAAATTATAAAGAAAAAGAATTAAAATATTTATTTTAAATTTAATTATTTTTTTGCCACATAATTAATGAGTTTTTTTTGTTGGAAAAGGTAAAATTATAAAGAAAATGAATTAAAATATTTATTTTAATTTTATTATTATTTTAATTTTTTTTTGCCACATAATTAATGATTTTATTTTTTTGTTGGAAAATAAAAAATTATAAAGAAAATAAATTAAAATATTTATTTTTATTTTATTATTATTTTAATTAATTTTGTTGCCACATAATTAATGTTTTTTTTTTGTGTGTTGCCACATAAGAAAATAAATTTTTTTTTCTTCATTTTTTTATAAGTTTCCTCTCGCCCAGCAAATACATGTATTTTTTTATTTTTTAAAAAGCCACATAGGAAAACATAGTTGATTTTTTAACGTTTGTGACGAAAATTGGACGGAATGACTTGAATTTTATTTTTCAAAAATTACAGTGGATCAATTGAATATTTTTAAAGTTCAGTGACCAAATGTTTACAAGTCGATGATCTTAGGGGATAAAGGTGCTTTTTGTCGATATAAAATTTATTGATTTTTCTTAATTGTTTAATTTCATAATCACTCAATCCTGATCGTACGCGATCTCCCAGCGATGCAGGGTGAGATTCTGGAACTAATGAAATCCTCCCAACATAATAATTCTCAACCGCTGATGATCCAATCCGACGGTAAATAAGCTTCACACGTAGCACAGCCTTTACACGTGTAAGAGAAAAGTATGTTCTTTTCACGCGCCTGTAATCGGCTCCAGCATCGCCCTTTCCTTTTCGAAACTCAAACCATTCTATTCAATTCTCAATTTCCGCCTTGAAAAAGAGAGGAGGAAACTTTAAACAGGGATCTCCTGCCGTTGTATTTCTAGAGAGAGAAAGAGGGCTTTTCTAGAGAGAGAAAGGTTACGATAGACGACGGAAACATAGATCTGATCCAGGAGGTTAGTCATTTAATCTCTTACTTGCCTTTTAGCTTTATTAGTTTACTGCTCTATATTTTGCTTAATTTTTTGTTTTAGATTTGAGAATTGTGTGAATTTGTTCCATTTGATTTAAGGCCTTGGATGCATTGTTAATATGCTTAAATATTTATGATTGCTGATGATTAGAATGTTTGCTGATGTTTAAAATGTTAATGGAAATCAAAATTTTAGTGTTTGCTCAATGTTTTAGGAATTCCAGTGTTAATGTTGGTGGTTGGGGAGTTATTTTGCTGTCACGGCAGTTATTTTTCATGTTTAAATTACACGAGGGCCCAATTGTGGGTTGGAATAGGCTTTTATAGCTCATTAGGTTGAGTTGTTACTTGGCACCATTAGGTTAAGTTCGTAAATATTTTGGCACCTTCAATTATGCTCTAATAAGAGAAATGGGAGCACTGAGTTGTAGAATAATGAATGGGGGAATGCTGATAGTGGTAGCAAGTACAGTTGGTATGCTCATTTCCATGAATTTATTTGGCAAATGAGTGTTGAAATTATGATTCTAATATAACCCGCTTAAGAATTAGGAATGCTGATAGTGGTTTTTGTAGCTAAGTCTGCGATCCATAAGCACATTTGGGAGAAGATTAAGTTTGGGATTTTCAAACCGATTTTGTTTTAAACTTGAAAATCTTATGAAAACATCTTATAAAAAATTTGAGGGTCGCAGGAGGTACCTAGGGCAGTATGACTTTGAGGCGGGTGAAATGCTTTTCATATACTTTTAGAATTTTCATTAATATAACGTTAATTGTACTATAAATACAAAATACTAGATTTAATTTTATTACAATATAGAAGTAATAATAAAACCACACTGCCTAGGAAAAAACATAGGCCTCGACTACAAGGCCTTGACGCTCGAACTCCCTATGCCGCCTAGGTCCATCTAACGCTTTTTAGAAGTTGGGGGTTTTAAATTGATGTAAATTGATTTCAAGTCTCCTTCATGGTTTCCTTACTCATCCAACTTACATGTAGACTTTGTGGCAAGTTGTTTTTAGAAACATAAAGAATTTATTAGAGTATAGAAGAGGAGTTTAAAGATGGAGGACATGTTATCTCCAAAGTTGGAAAAGAAAAATATTTGGCTATAACCAACCAAACTATTTTATACAAGACACTAATTTGTTGGAGGCTGTTAAATGATACAAATCCCTATTCCCTTTTCCCTTACTCTTCCGCCTTACATGTAGACTTTGTGGCAAGATTTTATTAGATACAAAAAGAATTTATTAGAGCGGAGAAGAGGAGTTCAAAGATGGATGACAAGTTGTCTCCAAAGTTGGAACACACACATTCAAAGAAAAGTTGAACATATAACCAGAAAAGGAAATCCATCTAATCTCAATCATTAAGGAAAACCCTCTAGTCCCTATGAATGTCGACACCTTTACATCTCTAAAACCTTTACTTGCCAAACCAATGCTAGAAATGTAATACAATTCCTTGAAAGCGCTAAGTGAAGGTATAAAATATAGATTTTGTAGACCCTTTTTTTCCTTTTAGTGCAAAACCCCCAAAATATTGCCAAAAAAAAGAAGAAGAGAAAACCGCATTCCCCTCGTTGTGTGCTTACCCCTTCTGGAATCTCATCTTGTCATAATCTAAATTTCAAAGACTCCCTAAAAGAGTGAAACAAACATTTAATTCAAGAGGTTCCTAGCAATGGGACAGTCATCCAAGTGAAGACAAATCACCTATTGAATACATCAATTTCTGTTGGTATTAAGAGTCCCTATTTTAACCTGGTAGAGTGGTTGTGGTTTATGAAGACTTGCCCAATTCTTCATGTTTGTTTAGAATTAGATGATCTGTTTGCTGATAGCCCAAACTATTTTCTATTTTACTTTTTAATAATTAGAACTGGTTATCTTCTTTATTTCTTAGTTACTGAATTACTGCATTCATTCATATTGACAGTTTAATTAGAATTACTGCATTCATTCATGCTGACAGTTGTTTAATTACACTTACTGCATTCATCCGTTCATATAATTTGTAATTATCTTTTAATCAGCTAAATTTTGAGATAATATTCAATATTCCCCAGTTACAGAATAGTTGTATCTGTATATGCTCACACCTTTTTTTACAGGTAGGTAATCTGAAATTCTTGTGAGCTAAGCTACATTTAGAGATAAATTGGCTCAATTATCCGATCATACTGTTAGAGCATATAATATTGAAGAATGGCAGATGGAATTTCAAGCTTTTGGGGCCCTGTCACATCCACTACTGAGTGGTGTGAGCAGAATTATGTTTACTCTTCTTATATTGCTGAGTTTTTCAACACGATGTCAAATGTTCCAGGCATTTTTCTGGCGCTCATTGGTCTCGTAAATGCCTTGAGACAACGATTTGAGAAAAGATTTAGCATACTCCACATATCAAACATAATTCTTGCCATTGGAAGCATGTTATTCCATGCCACACTGCAACGACTGTAAGTATTCTTCTTTCATATAACTTTTAATGGTATCATGTAGGGAACCAAGTGTAGGGACTGCAGCTTTATGTCCTAAAGGAAATTGTAACTCTATTGTGATGCTAGAGCTTAGTTAGAAGCTATATGAAGAAAATGATTGTCAATTATGTTACTGGAAATTGTGTTGATCCACTCCTTATTTTATACGTTTCCTTTTATATAGAGCATGATGCACTCATTACCAATGGCGCGTTTGTCCAAATTATTTGCTTGAACTCTACAACGCTACCAAAATGTGCTCAGTAGGTTTACGAGCATTTTTCCTTGACGTTATAGCTTTCTTTTAACTAATTTCTAACTCAATAGATATCCCTTTGGATTTTAATAAACCAGTGTGACACCCCTGTTTTCTTAAAAATTAGTATAGCCGTACATGTTAGCAAAAGTTCTACTAATTCACTCTTTCTCTAAACAAAGATTATAAATGTAGACTAACATCTTAAACACAATGGGCTGCATAAGAAACAAATGCTGCTGTGCCAGGACAACATACACACAACAATTTCCTTGTGTCTTTCTTACCAAAGGTTGCCATGTCAAAATTCCATTTTGGTGTTGAGACTCGAACACTGTATCTATGAATCTATGAATCATAGATTCTTAATTATGTGTTATGTGCATAATGGTCCGACGTTTTTCTATTTATGTATTCCACTAGTTGATTGGTTTCAGACTTTAAGTTACTTTCGAATGTAGGTTTAGTTGAATCTTAGGTGATTATTTCTGTCTCTCTTTTCTATTTACTTGTAGTCATTTTCAACCTTGTTCTGTTTTTGTTCAACAACAGGGTAGTATATGGTGTATGATGAGTTAAACTGGCTTGACATTGTAGGTTATAGCCTAACAATGGAGTTATTTGACATGTATTATTTTACCATGAAGGAAGCTGTTCTTTAATGTAATTGCAAATTTAATTTGAATGCATATTTTAGAGACCTAATGTGAAAATAACATTTATTGGTTCTCACATGAAATTTTGATTTATCAACTATTCTTTTCAATTCTCAGGAAGATGTTTGTCCAGCGTTTCAAATAATGCTTGAGTAGTACTATTTTGTTGATGAATTTTTATTTTTTTAGATAAAAGAAGAATTTTTATTGATTAGAGGAGAAAATTACAATGCATGATGAGGACAAGAAGTCCTCCCAAATGTAATTAAAGAAAACAAAATGAGCGTAACTAGATATTAATGAAGAGCCGCCCGCCAATCTCTTTGAAGATCGGATAAATAAATTCCTTCAAAAGCTCCCATTGCATTAACCCAAAGAGAAGAAAAGAAAGATATTTTATCCCAAAGCAACTCAATATTTGTAATCTGATCGCAAAAAATTCTACCATTCCTCTCAATTTAAATTTCCCACAAAATAGCAAAACAAGCACATATCCGAAGAATCCTTCTATAATTTGTAAGACCAAAACCCCTGAATAGTAAAAGATCTTCCACCGAAGAGGGACATATCCAACTTAAAATGAATAGCATGCATATGCAATGTGAGTAGGACAATTTCTTTACACATTGATATTTGAATGTACCATGCTCATTGAAGAGGTACCTGCAGTTATTACTACCAGTTTATTGTTTAGTGTAAGGTTGTAGCAATCTGGGTTGTTTAATTGCAGTAATTCAATGTGTGTGGCGTGCCTCAAATTATAAATTGACTAGTTAATATAATAAATTTAAATAGGTTGAGTATATGAATCTCTTAACAATGAGCTAATTGTTGTACAGTAGGTGTTTTTTGATAAAATTCCCGCCCATTAGTGTTTGATTTGTTTTTTTCTTCATATTTTTGTTTTTTTGGGGCGTGGGGGTGGGGGGGATTTCAGTTATCTGAAGACATGTGTTGTTGCACAATTTTCCTGTTATCTATGTAATCTTCGTTTGAAGCCTAGTAAGAACCCAAATTATAGGACAGCACCTGGCGAACTGACTTATCTTAAAAAAAATTGCCTGGAGAAGTGAAATTACTTGGGACTCGATATAACATAAATGGGAAAGCAGTTTTATGATCTTACACATTGTAGGTTCATGTATGATGGGTGTTGGAGAGTGAGAAGAATACCTGTGCGAGTGCCAACGATGAGTGTGGTAATACCAATTTATAGTTCAAAGTTTCTGAGCATTTGAGATGTGGTGAGGTAGTAGTATTCTTACCGGGTCATTACCAAATAATTTTGTTCTTCGTTATATGATTCGCTATTAATGGTTAAAATAGTGTATTACCCAGATCAATATTTTGTCAGAACTTGTAATAAGGAAAACCACAATTTTGATTAAAGTCACTTTTTGATCTTTAAAAGAATCAGAACAAATAATTCATTGAAAGTTAACAGAAGATAGTAGTATTGAGGCATTGGGTGCCTTTGCAACGTATCAGATGGGAAATCAATGTGGTGATTAAATGGTTACTGCATGTCATGTATGATGGTCTTTGGAAAGTGAATAATTTTTTTTTTTTTTGCATTGTTGAGCCTTTGTTCAAAATTGTGCTTCATCTATTCTATCAACAAAAAATGTTATCATTGTGGTCAATACGAGTAATTGTTTATTTTTTAAAATTTTTCTAGGCAGCAGCAAGGTGATGAAACTCCAATGGTCTGGGAAATGCTCCTATACATCTACATACTCTACTCTCCTGATTGGCATTATCGGAGTACAATGCCCACCTTCATGTTCCTATATGGTATAGTATTTGCAGTTGTGCATTCACAAATCCGTTTTGGAATCGGTTTTAAGGTGCACTATGTGGTCCTTTGTCTTCTCTGCATCCCTAGGATGTACAAGTATTACATTTACACAGAAGATAGATCCGCCAAGCGTCTTGCAAAACAATATGTGGCCACCTTATTGCTGGGGAGTTTGTGTTGGCTTTGTGATCGCGTATTGTGCAAGGACATTTCTCGCTGGTATGTCAATCCACAAGGTCATGCTTTGTGGCACGTATTGATGGGTTTCAACTCATATTACGCAAACACATTCTTGATGTTCTGTCGTGCTCAGCAACGAGGATGGAATCCCAAGGTTAAGCACTTCATGGGACTTTTCCCTTATGTGAAGATTCAAAAACCGAAAGAACAGTAAAGCAAAGCAAGCAGTTACTGCTCAAAGAATTATAGCCCTTCCCTTGGAGGTTGGTGGTTTTTGGAAGTGAGTTAAACGCAGGTAGAAACAGTTATTTATTTTTCATTTTACTCGTGTTGAAGGATGTAATGTAAATGATAGTTGAAAATTGTTTTACTGGGGTCGGATAGCGGTTAATTTTTTTGATGTAAAACTAGTATTGTCCGAGTGTACAATATTTACATCCTTTATCATTTGAATTCTGTAGTTATTTGGTCATTAGAACTCCCTTCCCTTCTGTCAGCCAGCTTCCCTTTTGCTCCTTCTCCGATAAAAATATTCTGAATATACTTTTTTTAAAAAAATAATGGAGACAAAATTATAAAATGATAACGATCCTAGATTTTTTATTTTATTAATATTTTGTTTTATACATTAGTAAGTTTGTAAAACATTTTATACTTTTGAGGAGGCAGAATAAACAATGTTGGGTTTAGGTCTAGGGCAAGAGTGAAGACAACCTGGAAAATACAAATCTAATTGAAGGAAGCAAGCAATACAGGCATCAACTTAACTCAACAAAGGCTTAAATTCCAAACTAGTGGCAATAATTTTTCAAAAAATAATATCGGCAACAAGGCATACATACATACATATGACAAAATCTCTTTATTTTTTTCCTCGAGACAGGTAACATTCTGAACTGTTATTTTCAAATAAAGCATCAAACATAATCCAAAAATTTGACCATAATTAGCTTCCATTATGGAATGAATAGTAGCTTGCACAAGCCTTGCACATGCACAGGCACAGACATCAACTAGGTTGTTTGAACTGTAAACAAAACTGCTAGAAAGGAGTAACCAAGTAACTTATTTGCAGATGTCTTCAAGTATTTGAACATTATATGATCATTAAGATAGCAGCTCTTCAGCTTTTGAAATGAGAAGTCAAAGGGAAACGGTATCGACTATGGCTTCCAATATCTTTTTCTCCATTACAGACTCATCAATCCATACAGAACTTTGTCGACGCAGATTCTCATTCTTCTTCTCCTTTTTCTCTAGCATTAGTTTCTCTCTCTTCCTCCAGTATTCGAGTTTCTCTGTTCTTTCTTTTAACTGCATCCGACCCAAATTTTAAGAAAGTAAACAATAATTGTCCCAATCTAGTTGTCCAAATTCAAATAAATATTTCAACAAGGAAAACAGTACTAATCAATAAAAGATGAAACATGTAGTAATTACGCATGCATAAATTGGATCTGCAAGGCATTAAATTCAAAAGTACTAGTCAAAAAATTTCATGTGCCACAATTAGTTTAAAGCTTGGGATACTTCGAGCTATCATGCCAAGAAAAAAAAAAATGCCAGAATGTTGCCAAGTGAATATGGCACCATATAACACGTTTTTCATAATCCAGACTAGAGACATGATGCACAAGCAATTGAGAAGTATGCCAAGCCCTTGCAGGATCTTTGACACCAAGACCCTGATTACTTTAGCGGTTATATACTTTATGTTCAAAAGTACTTGTTACAAAGACTTTTACGAGCATATGGTTTATCGAGGTTAAAATAGATATATGATATAATCGGCTACCAGATCTGTCTCCATAGATAGGAGGCGGGAAAAAAATCATGTCGATCAGATTAATAACGTCTTCTACCCTATTTGAATATAAAAGGGTTTATTTTGTAGTCCGACTCTTGGAGATTGATTATACCACAAGGAAGAAAAGCATTTTGTCTGGACAAAGAAAAAGTTCAAAAGAAACAGCTCATAAAGTTGGCCATTTTGTAGTTTGTACAAGCTGTAAACCAGGTCAAATTTTCAGACCTAGTAGAGCAATACCTACAGATAGCCGTATAAATCTGATAGTTAATGACAAATGATAAAACTTATACCACTTGGAAGAAAGGCTTTTAACCAAAAGATGGATACATAAAAGTTTATATCCCTGTAGTGGCTGTCATGATGCGGTCAAACTATGCCATTATAGCACATTTCTGTGGAATAACTTTGCTGTTAAGAAAAATATCTCATGTCACGGGTGCTGTGGTCTTTTATGCTTGACTATTTGCAGATGCGGTATTTTTAATGGGTAATCAGTAGTTCCATTTAGTTGTATGATTAAAATTCAAAGATACCTATTATCTTCAAAAGTAGACCCTTTTGGCCCGGTAATCAGGCAACAAATTCAATACATGAATACATAATCCGAACTTTTAGTAGCATCAATACTAACATTAACTGAAAAATATCAACCTACTGCTCAAAGCTTAGAAATTAATCACTAAAAAATTTGTTAGCATTCTTATTTGAAAATATTGTAAAACAAAACAAAGAATCTAGAAATTACATAAATATATTTCTGAGGAAATAAACGCATATTATATATATATATATATATAGACTTCTAAACCTCTAGCATTTTTACTTACAGGTTTACAATATAAAATTAAGATATAATCTTGACGCATTTTCATCTGTGTAACAAGGGCAAAGACTGGACAAACTAATTTGAAAGATAGGGATTAGACATGGTAAGGGCTGGCCTAGTGGATGCATAGATATTTTAGGTAATTCTTGTCTGACTTATAACATATACATAGATACAGGGTTTTGCTATGGGGGTGGTTAACATTGTACCCCAAACTTTTAGACACAGAACATTCCTGCCAAATATTTATCTCTGCCACAAAGAAAATAAAAGAGCAATCCTATCTTCTATGTCCTCACCATATCAATCATTATCTCCCTCCATCTTTCTTTCGTTTACCCGGCTCCTTTACCATCATCCAACGTCTCTCCCTCTCCCTCTAAAATCTTTACTAGCCTTTATTCTTAGGCCCTATGTTTGGCTAGGATTTTCAACTGAAGCCGAGAGAGCTTTTAATTGGATCCGTTGTTTACTAGTTTCATCTTCTCTACATTAGTCCTTCACCAAGAGCCCTTAGTTTCTTGGTTGCGCATTTGTTGGAATTTTATGCTATCTTTTTCTCCAATATCCATCTCAGAGGTTTAAACATTATTACTTTCTAAGTTACTTTTTTCTTTTAGAAGTCTTAGATATGAGTAATGTTGAGTAGTCTCAGTTTTTTGTTAAAAAAATTCATGATATTTACAAGTGATTGACTTAATGTAGTCACACTATGCTCATTTGATACCAAATTTGAGACCCCAAAATTAAAACCACTAGCATTACTCCTTAATTATAAGATGGAGTTACATAAATTACAATTCATATAAAGCAAAAGCACATAAAATCACCAGCTCAATCAATTCATAAAAAAAGTAGTTTCTAAGATAAACAAAATAATGTAAATGTAATAATGTATATACTCATATAAAGAACCTATTTTTTCCTCATATTTTAATAATAACAAGAATAAAGCAACACAAAAGAGAGGTCGATAAGTTCCACATACTAGGGTTTGGCGGAATTCCTCCTCCACCAGCATGCCGCTCGGCGGCCTTGGCCTTCTTGGCGGCCATTTTTGTAGCTTTTCGCTCCTCGTTTGCGATCCTTAGGGCTTCCTTTTTGGCCTCATCTTTCCTCTGCTTTTCAATCCTTTGCAATTCCATTTCCAGAATGTACTCTTTGCGGACCTCTTTGACCTGCTTGGCGTACTGGCGGCGGAGGTGGGCGAGCTTGTGTTCGGCCTCTTTGGGGTCTTTTGGGGAATCCCAGCTGTTGATGAATTCACTAGGTGAGAGGTATTTGTGGTTTTGCTGGTGGTGGTTGTGGTGCGATGGGGCGGCGGAGAAGTAACGGAGTAGGGGAGTTTGTTGGGTGATTAGGGTTTTCAGGGTTTGGGAGGTTGGTGGTGAACGGAGGAGTGCCGCCATTGATGATGGTGAAAGGGAGGGAGCGAGGGAGGATTCAGGGGAGGGTTTTTTTTAGAGTCAGAATCTGAATCTTTATAATATTTCAGGGAAAGTGATGAAAAAATATGAAATTACTAATTTTTTTTTCCTTACTTTCAAATGGTGAGGTAAAATAAAATTACGTTAAAGATGTGTTTTTGAATATTAAACTGTTCGGGAAAAAGAAGAAAAAAATAGGAAAATTTAATTATTTTTTTTCAAAGTTATATGTTTTGTGAATTATTTTAATATATCAAAAAGAAAAATTGAGGATTGATAATTAAACAATTTTATTTTATTTCTTTTTTTTACAAAAGTTTTTCACTTCAAAAATGAACTGGTTAAATAGCATAACCATTTTTTTAGTAATTCAAATTATAACCTCAACACATAAGCAAACAAAATTAACATAAAAACAAAAACAACAATTAAAATGTAAAACTAAAGTTATTGTCTTTTCCTTTATAAATTCACTACAAAGTACTTTAAAATTTTCTATTCATTTTTTATCCAAATTTAAGATTCATGTTCCTTATTTTCTTTTTTCTTTTTTTTTTTATTTCCATCCAAAACTTGTAAACATGGTGTAAATACAAGTTTTATTTCTTTATCATGGCTTTGTAAATAGGATAATAATGTAGTGAGAGCTTCTTACCATTTTATTTCTACTACCAAGCTAGAAAATGATCATATAGGGTGATATTCATTGTGATAATATATCGATTATTTAGGTACATTATGTAGCAGCTATAAAGGGGAAAAAATTACCTTATAATAAAGTAAAATTATGGAAAAGCATGCCAGTATTCATTTTGTTACATAAATCCCACAGAATATTCCCTTCAACTGTGTACATATTTTCATATTTTTGCGTTTGCACCAAATTCAAGGGAATATGCACATAATTCAAGAGAATATTCCCTTGAACTGTGTGCTTAGGCATGTGCACATGTTAAAAAATTCCATAAAAGACTAGTCTTTTGATTCTACAGAAAATCAGAAACCATATGGAAAGTACATATTATGTGCAGAGTATGATGTGCATTTATACATAACAAATGAGGGAACCAAACCACTAGGGAATACAACAATCTTAAGGGCAGGAAAGCCTGAAGCTATCACGCCGCAATCTTCTGAAATGTCTGGCCATAGAGTCCACCGGAACTGATTTGTACATTTCCAAAATTCGAGCATCACATGAATTGTTTCAGAAACTCTGTGGCGACAAGTCTCCCTCTTGTGTTCACCGATAATTTCAACTCGCTTATCTCTTTATCGATATCCTGCCATTAGAGAAAAGAGGAAGGGGGAGCTAAATCCTTTTCTTCTATCATTTCCCCATTTTTGGGTGGGATAAACAAAACAGAAAGGTCAGCTGACAGATATATATATGAGTGTGTGTGTGTGTGTATAAGCAGCTATCAAGATGTTTTATTTGATTTGAAATTTTGTTGAACTACAAAAACACAGTTATATCTACATAACTCGCAAGAAGTGGCCCAAAGAATTTTAGTGCCTAGGTAGAAGAAAGGGTGATGGTAGGTAAAAGAGAGGTTCAATTTTGGTATATTCTTGTGTTTCTTGGTCTCAAGGGGATAATGCCTAGAACAGTTAAGGCCTTTATACAGCGATGGAGGGGATACTGAGTTTGTAATTTGCACTGAATTAAATTAGACGCTGCTGCTTCTTTAAGTCTGATGCAATTTGGAAGGGCACTGCATCACCTTCAGGTCAGGAATGTTAACTCGAGCACGTGAAATCATGGAAAATTAATGAATCAAGGGCCTGCAACTATTAAAGAAGTGGGAAGGGAGCTCTGGTCATTTTTATTCACTCATTTCAATATCTAGTGGGTAATGCCTAGAACAGTTGGGGCCTATCTACAGACGTAGAGGGGTTGCAAGTTAGTAAATCATGTTGACAGCGAAGAAAAAAAAAGTGATGCTCCTTTTTCAATCCCGGGTGATCTTTATAGAGGTGAACATGTTCAAAGGCTTTCTATGGTTCAAGAGGCACACCAAGGTTACCTTGTTCATTTTTGGATCTTTATCCGACTTTCAAGGGGAGCTTAGATTGTTTATTTTACAAGCATAGTGATATACTCCTAGATATGATTTTTGCTTTCTATATTTGGTTTGTTAAGGGATGAGTGGGTATGTACCGTTTCAATGGAGGATTTTCTTCTTACTTGGTTCAGAGACTTTGGAGGGAGGAAAGATGCTAAGATGCTTTTGAAGCGTGCATTCTTTTATGTTTGTTGGGGAATTGGGAACGAGCGCAAATGCTCAGCTTTTTCAAGGACAACTATCTATAGTTTGCTTTGTTGCAAGATATAATCGCTTTTCTTCCTTTGCTTTTGGCCTCTGTCATGGGTGCCTTTAGGGGCATTTAAGAGTCTGATATTTGTAGAGATTAAGCTGCTCTTTTTTGATTATCTATTCAGCTTAGACCTTAAATCTACTTAAGTTAGTTCACCTGCTATGCACAGAAATGATTGGCAGCAGTAATCTAAAACAGATCTAAACTATTGACAAGTATAAAAGAGGCAGGCAAGTTTAAAGATTCATAGAAAAATTACCTCCATAAATTGAACGATAAAGTCTATAAGCTTATTCTTCTGCATGTCTTCACAATGATAATTAGTAATAAGAAAACTAATGTCATAACCCTGAAAAAAGAACCATCCAAAGGTTACAGCTGAAAAATCATTAAACATGTCATCATAAAAACCATTAAAAACAAAATATAATAATATGATTTCACACGAATATCGGAAAAAGGCTTGCAAAAAATTGCCCAAAGAATCCAATGGCCACAATCTCCTATCAAGAGTAAAGAGAGATGGCTGAGAAGGTCCAAGAAAGAAATTATTTCATTATAAATACCGTCACTAGAAGAGCATCACCAATCAAACTATCCTCCCAAAATGATCCTTTTAAAAAAAATTAATAATATTAAGGTGGGTGAGGGGACATAGAACCTAACCTCCACACTACAAGAACTTGACCCCTTGTTATGAAACAAATCTCTTAAAGACTATTGGAAATATCTTCAACAAAATAATATGCTTTCTATCAAGTACCCAGGGGAATTTGAACCATACACCTCCCTGTTAGGGATGAGAGGGGCAAGCATTGGAACATAGTCCCAGTAAATTTGATTCTCATATCTTTCAGAAATTTATTTCGCTGAACTAGCATGAGTACGGTACGCATTTAACCCACTCCACCGAATACCACAATGCTCCTGATCACTTTATGCAAGAGAAATTCGACTCGAGAAGGAACCAAAACAGACATTTATCTGCAAGAGAAATAATTTTCAACGCAAAATTAAGCTCCCTTCCTTCTTAGGGAAAAGACTTGAACTAGGTGATTCTTTTGTTCCTCTCTCCCACCCCAAACCAAAACAATTGATTCTTAATCCTCTCAAGAGAACTATCCACTCTAATAGAATGCTTAAAAAGAGACATAATATATTGGAATGCTAGAAGACAAGTCCGAATCAGCGCAATTTACTTTTAAAGAAAATGACACTCTATAAAAACATGCTACACAAAATAAAATACATGGCGAAAATTTTTAAGGGAAAGAAAGGAAAATGGACATATGCATGTCAAATTCAGCAGAAATGAAAACCGTGTACAGCCCACAGTGGCATTGCATGCATATTGTCGGAAAAATAATATATATAGTTATGTTAGCGTGTTCTTTCCAATGATATAGCATCAGAATTTAAAGTCAACCCAAATCCATATGAAAGTTTAACATCATCTCAATACTGCTAAATAACACATACCTGTACTGGTTTCCTCCTCAACACCTGAAATGCTTCTGCTCTCATTGATAAAAATCTAAGAAATTTTTTCGTTAATATGTTTTCAAGTTCATCTGCCTGCTTTACCTATAGAACAAGAAAAAAGAAATATGTATATAGGAAACGAATATGCAAGAGATGAAACGAATACAAAAAGAAAAAAAGGAGTATATTATAGACAATTTGTAATACCGTAAAAGAAATAGATGTCATCTTATTAAAAGCACGATAACCATTGCTGAGAGAAAGGACAATAGTAACATGTAACTACAAAAGCTATCAATGACCAGACCTGACCTATCTATAAGGCTCAGGAGAGGGCCTCAAAAAGCAGGTTTAAGCTCACTAACAAGGCTTCACGGCCAGTTCGAGAGAGGTTGACTAAAAGCCATGGTGGACTTGATTTGGCAATTAAATATATACTCCTTCAATCCCTCAAATGTCAATAGTTTAAAAGAAATTGTCCACCAAAGGATATCTGAAAGTACATATGTTATACTCCCCTCCGTTCCAAAATACAGGATCATTTTTGACTTTTTGAAATCAATTTAAGTTATTTTCAAATTCAAAATTGATATGATTTCATTTAGTTTTAGACAATACAATTACGAAAATTGTAAACCATCTAAAAAGTACTATTCAATAATTGTTTTCAAAAGGATAATGGATCATATGGAGCTATGTAAGGAGGCCCTTCTAGGCTATTGGAATATCTTCAACAATATAATGTGTTTTCCATTTCGTCCTGACGGGATTTGATTCATGTATATCCATGTCAGAGAATGAGAGGGGCACCACTAGACTAGAGGTAGAGCTATAGAGCTCAGTGGTCCATACATAGCTTAATTGAAATTACCTTGAGGCTTATGCGCAGCGAATTAATAGAGGTTTCTATCAAGCACTTCTCAGCCTCATTTCGACATATCAAAACCTACAATGAATATTGTTAAAAAACAAATACAGTCAAAAACAGCACCAATATGTTAAAACTACTAAAATTTGAATAATGAAGAAACACAAAACACTAACATCTTCAGGTTTGATCATACTAGATACATTATTTTCACACTGCAATTGAGAAAAACATGTATAATCAAACACAAAGTAAAGACTGGATTCACGAGTGTTTCCAAAAGGATGTATCAGTTAATTCATTTCAGGAATATACACCAAACATCCCCAGAGGGTTTCATCGCCTTCTCTTTTTACTACCAACATTTTCATTTTATGTTTGGGTCTGTATGAAGGTGAAAGTCTCGGAGCTGGTGACAGATGTTTCAGTATTTATGAAATACTAGGTCCAGCAATGGGGTGAAAACTAACAAATTCAAGGTGTTTGTGTCACTTAAGTTACTGTTGTATCAGTATATAGGCTTGAGGGAACTTTAAACTTCATAAGGGAAACCATAAATCGAATCCTGAAGAATTTGGTACTTCAGGCTATATGTCTGCGCATATTAGCACAGGGTAAACAGAGCTTAGAGTCCATTGACCAACTAGATACTTCAATACCCAAGAATGTTTAAGCACACTAAGAGATGATTATCAATTTTATTAATATATGCATAGTTGAGGTGAAACTTTCAATTATTATTGGCAAAACAAGAATTCGATACGAATATGGGAATGATAAATAATAATAATAATAATAATAAGAATAAGAACAAGTGTTATAGCTTCGATCTAAAGGACAAAAGAGAAATGGAGGTACTTCCTCATGGAGCCTACTGACGAACTTAAATCTACTATATTAGCCTTTCTGGAGCTTAAAATGGATCAATTTTAATATCTTCATGTTGATATCACCTAAAAATCATATAAAAATCCTATTTCCATGCATCCAGTACTTTTATTGGTGTCACAACAACCAAAATCTTTTTAGCTAAATGAAGATAATTTTATTAAAGAGGAGAGAAAAAATTACAAAAATGCATCAGAAGGACTAGAAGTACTCCCAAATGAAAACCAAAAGCGGTAAAGAAGGTAAGTGGAAAACATCCAGGCATTAGTGAAGCAGTGTCTCCCAATCCCTATGAAGGTCTAATAGAGAAACTCCTCGAACAAGATTATTTTAGACATTAAACAGATGAAGACGCAAAAAACTTCTGAAGAAGCCTAGAAAGACAAGTGAAGAGAGACTGAGAAGGAATTGGCCATCACGTAGAACACCGAGATAATCAATCCTGTTGAGGTGCATTGGAACAACTTTTTGTCCAATTAACATGTGAATTCCCATGAAGATGAGTCCAATAAATTGAGAAATATATTGCAGGTACCCCAACCTGGGGACTTACTGCCTTGCATCCATGATTCCATGTATAGTCCTTTTTCATAGCAGTACTCAAGTACAGTATAGTGACAACTTGCTCAGCTCTACAACTGACATTTGCAATATTGAAGATTGTTGCTATCTATGCTCTTGTCCTCTGATTTAGTTCTGTTAAGAATACCTCGACTGAAGTCAGATTTTTAGGAATTACAATTATACAGTTAGTGACACCGAAAGGAGTTTTAATCATCTTTGAGGTTTTTAGTTTTTACTGATTTCTATCTAGAATTTCTGTTGCGCTATATATACTAAATAGAAATTGCGTATATGGTGAATTACACTTTTCAGTATAAAACATTGAATATATTGTAATATATGAGATGCCAATAAAATGATTCTTACAGGATTAAGCAGAAGTTCTGGGCTGGTCCTGAAAATCACAAAGAAGATATTAAAACCTTCCTCATTCAACATATCCCATGTGTTGGAAGTTAGATAAGGACATAACAAGAAATGGAGTCTTAAACAACAATGAAATAGATCATGCACTTTTATGTGAAAAGATGAAAAGTTATAAGCATACTTTGAAAATTATTAGAAAATAAAATGTATAAAGCAACCACTATTGCACCAATTGCAATTCTACTATATTGCATTAGTATTTGTTTATCCAATTTACTTCTACTTTTTTTGTACTGAAGTTTCCACAGTTTAATTAATTTCATTAGTTTAAACCCATAGTCCATAGACATGCCTTCATCTTTACATTGCATCAATTCCCTATACTTAGATGGGAGATGCCAGCCTACTATGACATCTTTTGTCCATATTTCGGTCCTAAACAAAGCATACAATCTCAAGATATAAAAGGCTTTTCTGGACCAGGTGTCATTTTTTAAGGTGTTGTAGAGATTTTATGATATGTTAACTGGGGTAAATCAAGGATGCATCAGTGGCATCAAACTAGACTTGATATCACAGGTGGTCATGAAAACCTAGTTGTAACCACTATAATTTTTCTTCAATCTTTGACTTTCATAAATTATAAAATTACCTAACTTGGAAGTAGGAAGTAAATAAGCCATAATCTTTACCATGGTATACTAGAAGGCACAAGTCAAAAGATACCGAAGAACTATGTAATCTGCTTTGAGAACTCCAGTTTATGATATATGAGATTTAAAATTCTAAGACAAGCTGCCCCACTAGTAAAATTCTAAGCGTGGTAGCCATTAAAATGTTTTAGTGTGGTAATAACTACGCTTGCATGGAGAGAGAAAAGATAAATATGTTACTGTGAAAGAGAACAACAAGTAGAAAACTGTGATTAAAAAAATAAAAGCATAACCCAAATACATACTTAAGTTCGACTTCTGGTTTGTTATGTCTTTCAACTTCTTGACAAGGGAAGTTCTGCAACCAGAATATAATGACATAAGATTATGTCACAAGTTATGCAATGAATGAGAAATTGTAATTATATATAACTGGTTGAATGGAAACAGTCATTACAGTTAATATTCTCGATGGCAAGAATTCCAGTCTAAATATAATAATAAATAATAATGCCAAGTAATCAAATTAAGATGAACCAAAAACTTCCTAAATTAACCATCTAAAAACGCCTAATGACCAAAAGGAATGAACACAAGGGGGTATCAGCAGGTCCCGATCCCTTGCAGTTCTAGAAAAATTTACAGTATTCTTCTATATGCCCACTTCCTACTTCCATAGTCAAAAATTATTCATTCCCGTATTTTGATTTACATTTCGCATGTCTACTATCTCTCATTTTACCACCCACTTCAGCATTTCATTAAATATGTCTTGTCCAATTAACAACTCGAGCTCTGCATCAAATATACTATTACTGAGACCAGTGTAAGTTTGCTTTTGTCAACTCCAGTTAACTAACCACCATATCATATTATCTTGTCTAAGTGACCTTTTAGGCAGGTTCAGATATCTACATATCTCAAACTAGAAAAAACCGTATTTTCTAAAGCAATTAAATGTCATGATCTAGTTCATAAATGTCATAAAGAAATGTCCAAAACAATTAATTAACTTTAATAAGTGAAGATGAAGCATTCTTTCCTTTTCAAGTGTTAATCCATTTTTTCAAGTTTTCTGATATAAAGAAAATTCAGAGAATATATCTTTCCTGAAAAGATATTGTTTAAAATTAAAATAGCTTAGTTGGCACCCCTGCCAGTCTGCTCCAGAGGAAACATGCCAGCCCATGATGATGGATGCATAGTTGTGAGCAAGATTTTCTGACCTTGGGCCAGCTAAAACTATCATTACTAAAGTTTAAAATATTACTAATACATGTATCGAACAAGAAAATTGTCTTAAAAAGATATATTAGTAAAGTATTTCTGTTTTGGACTAGCTCCGACACCCATTAAGGTGATCAATTTCCTTTATGTTTGAGCTTTTCCACGCTTTGAAGAAAGTAACATCTCGAATATTGTAACAAATTTAATGCCTTCTTCGATTGATTCCTGGTGATTTTTTGCTACCACGTGCTTGGAGCTCTCTATAAAGGTTTGTCAGTTTTGAGGAGCTCACTCGAGATAACTAACTAGAACTCACAAAATGCAATAGATAAAGCAAAATCCCTTCGGATTTGAAAATGAGACAATAGCTTCATTTATCTAGCAAGGACTTCGCAACAAAAACCCTGTAATGTAGGATAACTAAGAGCATTCCCAGTCTGACGTGTAAAATGGAGTAGATAATTCTAGGGAAAGGAAACTATAAAATTTATAAACTACTGGCAACAAATCAGAGAAGGACTTCAATTGAATTCATTGCAAATACCATGAATTTGAAATTTTGAATATATGAATCATTTCCTCTTGTTCCTAACCAAAGCCATTCTCAATCTATATTCTACATCTGAATCAAAATTCTACATCCAAATTCTCATCATTATGCATATCATTAAGATGGACTGATACATACCTGTAAACACATGGCAGCCTCTAGAGTGTTTCGTACGCAAGTCAAATACAATCGCAACGTGTTGGCCTAGAAATTTCAAAAGGCCAAAAATACTTATACTCGTGAGGAAGGCTACTAACCTTGAAAATTTCAAACACATGACAACCAAGAAGAATATACACGAACAGTACAAAACAGTCTCTGTTAGATTAGGGATAGGGGAAAATAAGGAACTCTTCACTCAACTTTTAAAATAGCAAAAACCGCCTCTAAAAAATTTTCAACTAAAACTGAATCCAAGGGGGAAAAAATTGGTACTCTATATTTTTATTTTTCTAGTTGAAGAAATTACAAATATAAACCACTCCAAAGTAATAACCCTCCACCAAGAGGAATTTTTTTTTTCTGAATTTCGAAATGCTCCATATATCATTTCAGTTTTAGTAAGACATATTCAGCTAACATTAACCGTATAAATTGTTCAAATCAAGCTCCAATTATAATGCACACAATTAAAACTTTAAATCCATCAAAATCGACCCATTTGACTTTGTGCTCAATTATGCCCTTTTCCTATGACACATGAAAACACCTAAAGACGAAATCTTTCCCCTAATTTTCTATAGTAGTAAATAATACCCGAGTGAAACTGAGTCAGATAATTTCAATTTCAGACACACACACACACACACATATATATATATATATATGTATATGTATATGTATATATATCTAGACAGAGAGGAGGGAAAATGAATAAATACCATTGATTAAAGGCGTAAACAGACACGAATCGACCTCAGAAAACTGCAAATAACTTCGCCCAAGTTTCTCAGAGCACTGCGCCTTGTGTGTACGTTAAGCAAAGGATTGCTAAATTGAGCTCTGGTATAAACTTGTCAATTTTTTGAGATTTATTAAAAAAAATAGTACTATTCAAATAAATAACGAACGAGAAAAAGAAAAATCCGACCTGCCGGATTCGAACCAGCGACCTAAGGATAGCTGTGGACAACACAGACCGACTACAGTCCTCCGCTCTACCAACTGAGCTAAGGTCGGATGATTACCATATTTCCCGGGAAAGAATTAAATCATTGGATATTGAAGAGTAACGAGAGAAAAAAAGGTAATAGTATTAACTAAATTTTATATTTAACCTTCAATTTTATTAGGTGATGAAATTAACTAAAATTTATATTTAACCTTCAATCAATATATTGTGATTTTTGATATTAATATGGGGTTTTATGATTTAGATATAACTATTTAAAAGTATTACGATTTAAAAAAAAAATTGCTATCTTTTTTATTTTTCTTTGCTTTGTATAATTAGTAATGTAACTTTTTTTATAATATTTAGTGTATTTTTAGTAAAAATTGGGTAGGTTTTGAAATTATCGCATATAAAACATGAGTCCATAACATAAATGTCTCGCATTATTTATGAAATTGAGTCGTACCAAGCACGTCACTATTTAATATGAATAATAATTATTCAATCGACTAATAAAATGTAAACAATAGTTATCAAACACACTTAATTTAATTAAAAGGAGTTTATTTGATACTCGTTTTCCATTAAAAGTAACCTCTTGACACTGTGTTATTTATTTATCTACAATACGCATTCATTCGTTAATTGCTATATTAATTGAGTTTGGTATTTAAAGTATACAATCACATCAATTTGAATTTTCTAAATCTATACTATAAGGTATTTTATTATTTTTTTTGTACAAATAATGTATTTGTATCAAGCATTAATTCATACTTAGTAATACTCATTAAATTAAAATTTTATTGTACTTTCTAAAATTAGATTTATGAAAAAAAAGAAAAAAGAAAAGAAGAAGAAAATCATCCTAAGCCTAATCCTAACCCACCCACCCACCCTCACGTGGTAATGTCGGGCCTGTTTGGGAATGACTTATAAGTTAAAATATATGTTGAGTTATAAATAAAAGCATTTGATATTAATTTGGCTTATAAGTTATAAATTAAGTTAAAACAAATTATAAAGGTGTTCGGTTCATAATAACTCTTAAGTTAAAATAAAATATAAAGATTAGTAAATTATTAAAAATGACTTTAATAAAAAGAGGGACAAAACAAAATACAGGTAAAATAGACATTATATTTGGTAAAATTAACTTATTTTAAAATGATTTATAAATTATTTTAAAATAAGTTATAAATATTTACTTATTTTTTTAATTTGAAAATTAATTTATAAATAAAAAATAAGTCATTGCCAAAATAGGAATATAAGTCATGCCGAACAGACAAGTGATTATAAGTTGTGCTGGAACGGGACGTGTTAAGTAATAATCTACCTGGCAACTTCCCCACGCTCTCTCGTTTCAACGACAATGACGAGAAGAAAACTCCAGCTTTTGGCAATGAAATCCTCCGCGAACGAGCCCTATTCCACACCCCCACTCTAGAAAGAAAAATTAATTCCTTTTTTTCTCAGATCGGAAATGGTGAAAAAGCAAGTTCCCGATTGGCTCAACAGCTCTCTTTGGTCCACCGCTCCTCCTCCGCCGCCGTCACCAACGCCACAAGCTCCATCCCCTCCACAACCGTCGTTACCACCCGATGACGACGTTTATAATCGGCCCACTCGCTCGTCCTCCGCCGCTACTTGCACTGATTTCCCGGTGGATTCGTCTGTTCCTGTTGCGCCACCCGCTGTGACTAAACCGCCTGAGCCTGTGAAGGCGGAAATTAGGGATCCGTTGCGTGGGAGTGATAGTGTGAGTGATCATGAGTATAACGGGAGCTCTACTAGCTCTTCGGTTGAAGATATTTCTCGCCAGGCTCAGCTATTACAAGAGGTTATTAGCTCCTCTTTCTCTAATTTATGTTCTGCATTGCTATTAATATCTTTCTTCTTATAGAATTTCCTGATATTGGGGAAGACTGTTAAAGTTTCTTGAAATCTCCGGAGTATTTTTCACAGTAAACAAACTGAGAAATTAGAAGAAAATTAGAATCTAGAACTGCTTGGTGATTTCACCAATAAAGGATTTCTTTGGAACTCGGAAAACTGAGGGTAAAGGAAGGAAAAATGAAAAATGAGCGAGAAAAGAAAAGTAAAACAAAATAATCCCACCAGTATGAACTAATTCCTCAGATTTATGTACTCCCTTTGTCCCAAAATGAAAATCCACTTTCCATTTCAATTTCCATTTTATCCATATCTTTAGAAATGAACTGTCTTTTTGGGATTATAGATATAGAAAGACTTTCATTTGAGACTGAGGGACTACTTGGATTTCTATAAAACCTAATATTAAGCACAATGCTAAAATTTTAATATCCAGATGCATGTAATCTATATAGCCTAAATCAAGTACAACGCTAACATTAGGCACAATCTATTTTTTTTTTCATTTTCTTTTCTGTCAAGTTTTTTAATACTTAACCTAGATGAACCAAAAGAGAGAGAAAAGAAAGATGACATAGATTAGAGAATAGTTGAACAGCCTAGTTGACAAGAAATTGAATACTATTATTCCCTTTTATGGATTACTTTTATATACTCATCCTCTTAAAATGATTTCTACTTGATTATGCATTTATGCTACACAAACATGTTTTGGATACATAATCAGATCAAACTAACACTAGCTGATAAAAATTAGTTATTGAATGACAATTGGCTGATAACTTATTGCCACTTCAAGTTTCTTAGAACCCATTAATTTCTATTGCTCAAGTTAGTATAGATATTCTATCTAGTGTCCTTATTGACCTATCACACACATTGTCTCACATAATTCTTGTTTTTCTTTGTTTGTTTGTTTGTATTTCGTATCATTGATAATTGCTTTATGCTGAATACAGATTTCGAAGAAGGTTATAAGTATGAGCGAATTGCGGAGACTTGCATCACAGGGTATACCTGATGGAGCTGGCATCCGAAGCACAGTGTGGAAGGTATCTACTGTTGTTCGAGTGCCTGTTAACTGAGTTGAATTTTTAGATGAAAACATAGTTTGAATGCAATATGCATTGTTTCAATTGAAGAAGTGAAAAAAGTGCATTTGGATAGAGAACGTGTTAAATTTTTTGATTATGGATTTCTTCAATTGTAACTTTTAAATGTTTCCAGTTGTTATTGGGCTATCTGCCAAGCGATCGAGGGCTTTGGCCGTCTGAATTGGCAAAGAAGAGGTCTCAGTACAAACACTTCAAGGATGAGCTTTTGATGAATCCTGTGAGTTTTAGTTCATTGAATAATCACTATTCATTTGTTGTTTAATTTTCTTGTTCTTTGATATGATACTGAACGACTATCTAGCAATTGTGAAACTGGATGTCTGCAATGATTTTTGGTGTTCCTCAGGGATAATCGAAATATAGGGACAAAAAGTGAAATGGGACTCTCTTTCTTGGACAAAAGGAGTATTAAACCTGTGGATAGTCTGAGTAGCCTTAAATTCAACAATTTGAATTCAAGAGGAGACAAAATTATGTGGATTCTTGCGAAGTGATATAATAATGTTACCCTAATTCATGTGACCTGATTTTCATAAACCATTAGTCCATTGGTAGGGATCACATACAACTTTTACCCTTTTAGCCTCTTCGAGACATAGACTCGAACAATTCCTACTTTATGTGGTTATTCTTTTTATTTGATGTTCTTAACTAAGTTGTAACATAATAATTTTAATATTCCGAATCCTTATAAGACTTGTAATGTATCCTTATATGATTAATAAAGGATGTTTTTGTGATTGAAATTATGTGTTGTGTTTGAATGTGTCATTATAAGTATAAGTATAGAAATTTTTGGTAAAACTTAACTAGGAAATCACTGTTATAAAACGTAAAGTCAACTTTGAAAAAATTAACATTTTTGACTAACCGGATTAGTTAGGAAACCTAACTATAAGACTAATTAGAAAGTAAACTAAGTTGGATTAACCAAAGTAGGTGGAATTTGATTAGGGTGTAGAGAACGTGAGGGCTTTTTGGTCATTATGGAAGTATGTAATACTTACAAACTTGTAAGTATTGTTACTTGCTTTGAAGAGTTAATGTTTTGTCAAGCCTAGGATGGTGAGATGTGGCTTATTAATTTGCTTGTGGTGTTGTCTTGTTTTAAGAGGTGAGATGTGGCCTCATTTCTAGCTTGTGGTGCTGGCCACTTTGGTTGGTTGTGATTAGATGACCCTTATGCCCTAGGTCTTACTTGCCTATAAATAGAAGCCTTGTGTCATGTTATTTTCCCTCACCAATTCACAAGAATTATAAGAGAGAATTATAGTAAGATCAATTGCTAATTGAAGGAAGGAGTTTAAGGTCTTGCATAATCAAGCAAACGTAAAGCTTGCAACTTCAAGAGGTAATTTACGACTTGTAGTAGTATGTTAATTTATCGATGTATAGCATGCTAAAGTTAAAAATTTGTATGTTAATAGCATGTTAAGCTAAGCTAAGCGATGTCTTAATTAACTTAATGAATGGTGTAAAACATGAAGATGCATGTTAGTATAAATAAGTAGTAAAGCTTGATAGATTAGAAAAACTTATTTTAGATTAAATAAAGCATGATTAATTAAATCATCCTAAATTTGCTAAAGAAGTGCCTTGGACAATTTAATATTTAAGCTATGTAAAACCTAGTTTTAGTAGTTTTTGCAAGAGGTGCTTAGCCTCATGTTTGGATTTGATCATGAAATGAATATCCAAGTTATAGAGGGGGAAGTTACGAACGCGTAGGATCAAGAATCACTAAAAAATTCTTTAAAATGAATTTGTTATGAATTAAATAGCGAGTTGGGGTCAAGTTGAAAATGATTCTACTAGTGAACAATAAAGAGGGTTGTTTTCAGATTTTTTGAGTTCGAGAATTTTGGGGTTCGTACCACTTATATGGGTAGTTAGACCATGCTATACATAGGTCACCGTCCAAAGTTGGGTTAATCCGAGTTGATATGAATTAAACAAGTTTTGTAACCGATTATCGTAAAAGTTAAAAATTCAAAAGTTAGGGGCGTAGGTTAAGGCTACTTAAAGTGAGCCAATTTAAGGAGTCATAATGTGACTAATTGTATGTCAACTTCATGAATCTATGTAGGCTGTACGAAAGACGAAATTTAGCGTAAATATATTATCCGTTTTCAGGCAAGTTTTCGAACTCATTCGATTTATGTATGTCTGCAAAGTGCAACGATGTGTATTGAATTGTTGAATTTCATTTAATTCTTTCTTTGAATTATGAAGTTCATTATATATTGTGAAATAATTTATTGAGAAGAGTTATTTGCCATTTGATTTGGCTTAACTCGAGTATTGAACTATTCCTTTCGGCATGATTATTGATGAAATATTGAATTATAATAATTCTTTATTTGAGTTGAGTTTATTGTGCCAAACCAAATTGTTTTGAGACAAAATCAGTGTGTTAGTAACTGAGTTGAACAACCCTCATTCATGGGGAAAAATTATGATGTGTCGGGTAACCGACTCCTATATTGTTGAAAACAAAAGTTGTCAGTATAGAAGGTGTTATGCATATAACATTGGATATTATTAGGCTGATCTCCTTATAATATCTACAGAGAGTTTGAAGTCTTTATGACTGACGAATGGATGGTTCTAAGTCTTATGATTGACGAACAGTTCTTGGTTTAACAGCACTCAGTTTATTATTATGAATAATTGTTGATATCTTTTGTTGAGCTATTCATCCATTTGAATCAGAAAAGTGTGAGTTCTTTTATGTTGTTATGTGTTAGATTTGCTGAGCTATCTTATGCTCATTCTTGCGAATATGTTTTATTTGCAGTTAAGGAAGAAATTTCAGAAGGTTCTGGAATAGGAAGGGAAGGAAGGAATGTGATTAGGCTTAGAGATATTTATTTTATTGTCTTAATTATTTGTATTAGAACTTAGAGTGGTGATAATTTTTATATCGTTTATCTGTGTTAGACTTGTATTATTGGCAATATCTAGAAAGTTCTATCGATGAAAGGGGTTGTCTAATTGAGCGCCCTTTTAATGGAAAGTCCCTCTTTTCTGAGAACTGACTGGTTGCTAATATTAAAAGTCTAGGATAGATAAATGGTGCTGAAGTTGAGAAGAAGGGTTTAGTGTTGGATTGGAGTATATGGATTACTCAGAAGAATGTAGTGTTGGAAAGTTGCATAATCAATGTATTAGAATAAGTCATGATTTATATGACTTTGGTATGTAATAGAAAATTGCAAAGTATACAATTCTGGAATAAGATTATGTTGTAAAGTTTGAAATAAACGAGTTTTTACCAAGTATATTGTTGGTGAATGTTATGGAAGATGATGATTGGTACGCACAAGATCCGTTGTGAAAAGCACTCGAATTTTGGGGGCGTTACAATAATTAGGTGCAGTCTTTGAGGCACTACCCGGTGTACAATAAGAGGCCTTTTGGAATTATCTAGTTATTAAATAGGGTGTTTGGTTCTAAGCCTTCTGTGACATACGCTTTTTGGGCTAACGTGAAGCCTACTCGGAGGCAGCTCCTCATTCCCATTATAAAAAGGAAAACATGGGAATACCTAGATTTATGTTTGTATCTGCTTAGTAAGTTAAAGTCTGATTGATTGGGCCTAGGGTTTTACAGGCACCAGAATTATGTGTTCTTGTAATGCATTATGAAAATTGAAAGATGTATCCAATTTTTGCTTGACCAGTTGGTACTACTAAATTAATTAAATTCGTAATTTCTTTTCCAGGATGCAGTCCTATCTGCATATGTAGCATAGCCACTTGGCCAATGTTTACATTTGGAGTGGATACTTCAGTCTGATGTAATTGAATAATGGAAATTTAATTTTTAAGGCATTTGTTGAGGATGAATATTCTATATATATATATATATATATATATATATATTCTGAAGTTGCGTTCTTGTTGGATTATTATATGTACTATGTTTTGTCTCTGAATGTTTTCGTGGCTAGTCAGTCAGAAATCACAAGGAAGATGGGTAACTCTACAAGTTTCGACAATGATGAACCAAGGAGTGAGGGCAAGGGCTTACTCTCAAGATCAGAAATTACTCAAGACGAGCATCCTTTGAGCCTTGGGAAGACAAGCATATGGAATCAGTTCTTCCAGGTATTATCATCTTAAGATAGTTGCTTGCAAGTAGCCTTTAATACCACATTGCGGACCTCAGATATTCTGTATGTCAAATTTCTTAATACACGTCTTGTGAGCATTCATCTATGTCAAAATCTTCCAACAAGACATAGTACTGAAGACTACATACATGGGTGTAACTTGCCCTTGCGTAGCCTAGGAACTCTTGAAAAGGGGAAATAAGTAGTCAAAATGCTTAGCAATTAGCATTAATAGGGGCGTCCAATGCTTCTGATAATCTTTTTATTTATTCCTGGCTAAATGACTTAAAGACTCTAAGACTCTAGTTGCAGTCTTGGATCTTGGATCTAGACTAAGTGGATTTGAAATCTTAGGTCTAAATTAATGACTCTTGTCTAGGCAGCACCCACTGCAATGTTATTTAAAATGTTGGCCAAATCCGTTGGTGGAATTGACAAGCTGAACCCCGTTGATTGAATGAGCTGTTCTTTCAGATTCTCAACGCCAATACTGCATTCATATTCACCTTTTAGTGTTATTTCAGAAGTTGATGTTACTGAGACGATCTCTCATGGTTCTTCTCTCATTTTCTTTTAGCCCCTCTCTTTCAATCTTTGTGTTTTCCAACACCCAAGCTTGGCCCTTATCAATCCTAGCAACAATCTTTCATTTGAATTGCAAATTTTATAATATGCTTTTGAATCATATTCATTTTCATAAGAGATAGGTATTTTATAGCCGGCTTGCAATGCATGAGGCAATCCTCCTTGGGAGAGGCTTCCGTATAATAGTTTATCAATTATGCAGTGACATGAAATTCATTTTCAGCCTACCCCTAGTAATTTGGGATAAAAGGCATTTCCGAGGTATGATCTGCTTTTGAAACACTTCTCTAATGTAATGATTTTATCGTGTAAATTTTGGTTAAATTCATAGATAAATGCACACAATTGCACTGGGGTATATGTCTACACACATACAGCGGGATGTTTTTACACTTGTTTTCGTGTTCCGGTCTGTACTTCCTTTTGGGAGGACTTCTTGTCCTCTATCTGCATTTAGTTCAACTCTCTGTTTTCTGATAAGATATTCTTCTTTTATCTAAAGAAATATACTCATATACAGATATAATTAGTTTGATTTAGTAATATCTGTATATTAAAAACAGTGAATGTGGATGATATACATACATACGTACGTACATAAATGCTTAAATAAATTTCTTTCATTAGTTTATAATTTAATGATTTTAATCCTTCTAACATATATATCATTGTTGAAACAATTTAGTCTGAAATCATATATTTCAAGTCTGATTATTTGAAAATTCTAATATTCAAGTTACCTTCTCAAATCCAAATTCTGGTTCCCAAATGCAACCCGAAATATTTGTAGCATCATTTATTAGTTATAGTGCACACATATTCCATTTTACTTTCATGCCACAATTGGCAGTGCATTGGTAATACCTTTTACCATTCTTAGAAATGCATAGGTAATAGTAGCTGCTTGCATCAAATTGGAAATTGTTGCATTGCTTGACTCCAACGTCTTCGAATTGTAGGACACTGAGATCATTGAACAGATTGACCGAGATGTGATGCGCACTCATCCTGACCTGCATTTTTTTTCTGGGGACTCGCCATTCGCAAAAGCCAATCAGGCAAGCTCTAGTTATTTGTCAGGTTTGGTGCAAAAATGAACAATGTGGCAAAATAATATTTCCTTTACTAACCAAAAAATATTTCTCTTAATTTCAGGAGGCTTTGAGAAGTATATTGATTGTATTTGCCAAGTTAAATCCGGGTATAAGATATGTTCAAGGAATGAATGAAATATTGGCACCTTTATTCTATGTATTCAGAAATGATCCCAGTGAGGAAAATGCAGTAAGTACATCTTTTGGTACTTTAATTTTCCATTCTGTTTCATATTTTGAATGTGCCATTTTGCATAATTTTACTATGCCTGAATAAAATTCATGCACTTTATCACATTTATCGTACTAGAGTTGAGGCAGTTTGCCTTGCTTTGTTTCTGAGTTCTTACAAAAAAAATAATTACAGCCATGCTGCAATTTTGTTGCTGTTCAGTTTTCTTGGTAGTTCTAATTCTTTCCTTGTTGGATTGACGTGGTTGGCTTGATGCTCTGCTACATATATTACTTGCAGTATAAGCATGTTCATGTATTACATAAGCAATGTTCGAAATAGCGCTTGAGGTGGGAGCTGTCGTTTACACTCCTAAATTAACCTCACTTTCACTTCACGAATTTAAATAATTAGCACAGTAGTAAGTAAGGATCGATCCCACAGAGAGTATGTTTGTTTTAGATTTATTCTACTATTTTAACAGAAAATAAAGATGGGGGATTTTTGAAATTGTTTTAAACTAAGAAAAACAGAATTTAAATAAAGAGATTAACCAAATATGTAAAAACTTCAGTTCTGTAGTTCAGTTTCACCAAGCACAGCAATCAATTAATCAAGTTATTATTCTTTACCCTTCAATGAAACTATTAACCCTAGATAACAATAAGCTCTGCTATCCGAAATTCTCCTTAGATATTCACTGTATGAAACAAGCTCTTCACCAGATTCAACTAGCATATAACCTAGAACAAGCTCTCTAGATTTAATATGATAGAAGCATTAAGAAATAGAGAATTAGGCTAATCCAAGCAACAAACACATAAGCTCGATTTGTTTAACTTGTTTTCTGATAATCTTAGCAATACCCAAAAGCTTGTCCACAATTAGTATCACTAATTTACTACTTGTGATGAAGACAGATATCAATTACACGTAATACCAATCTTAATCTAGCATATGATAATGATTAAATTAACTCAATTGGCCATATCAACTTAATTAGATCAATTAGCATGCAATCAATGAAAACAGATTATCAGAAGGAATTTCATACAAGAAGGAATAAATAATAATACTCAATTAATTAATTACTTGTGACAAGGTTCCACCTCCCTTTAGAACTAAATAAAGAAACTAGCCTGACATGCTCTAAGTCTGCACTTCAATGAGGTATGATAGTTGGTAGAAGATTGAAGGAATAAAACCTTAACTATCATCCTCTATTTATAGTGCTAGACAAGGGCCTAAATCCTATAAGAACTAGGAATCCAAATCCTAAAAGGAATTACAATTATAACTAGTTTCCATAAAGAAATAGAATCTAATAAGGAAATAAAATCTCAGTCCAAAGAAGTCCTAATTCTAATAGTAATATCAATCCAATTCCATGTAGGAATCTCCAAATATTGAGAAAGTCAACTGCTGGTCAAACTCCTCTTCAATTCAACTCCAAATCAACTTGTTTCCATCCTTTTAGCTTTAATTCACCTGAAAATAATAAACAACTTATTAAGCTCATATACACATGAAACATGTAATAAAACCAAATGTAAATGAATAAAAAATCATGAATATTGTGTACTTATCAAATTCCCCCACACTTAGTCTTTTACACGTCCTCGTGTAAACTAAAAGTTTGATTTCCAAAAACAATTCCATTCAACCATAATGTTAAAAGATTTTAAGATCAAATCATAATTATCAATACTAAACCCACAAAAATATGATCAACGCTTCATCAATCAACTCAAGATAAGTACCTCACCACTTCACCAATGAGTTTTATTAAGTTAAATTGTAACCACATAAGCCCTTGTCTATGATCCACATACTTACTCAACTTAGTTACCATGGAGCAAAAACCGTGCACACCACTCAAAAACTCAAAACATACTTTTTCTGCTTTATTTTTTATCAGAATCTTTTCATTTTAATTTTTTTTATTTTCGGTGAATGCATTTTATGCTCCGTTTCACCTTCCTCAATCATTCTTTTGTAAGTGAGTGCATTTTATGCTCCATCTCACTTATCCGCACGTGTTTATGGGAGAGTGCGTTTTACGCTCCATCTCATCCCACCACATGACTTCTCTTGTGTTTCTTTTTCAACAATTTCACTGGTTTCCAATTTATTTTTTTCATATGGTCCTGCAAAACGCTTAAGCAGTTTAATAGTTCTAGAGTATGAGATTAGTGCACATAGACAACTCCATAGATAACTTAGCCAACTAAGCATATATCACATGTTCAAGTGCTCATGAGACACAAATTCAATTTAAATCAATTACTATGGATCATGACTTAGTTTTTCTCAATCATTAACCAAATAAGCATTAAACAGATTTTGAATTTTTAGCATTGATTCTCATTTTTGACTTTAACCTTCGAACACATAGGCAAAATAGAATTATGAAAATCAATTTTTTCAAAAAAAAAAAATTTTCAAGGCATCAAGATGGTCCTATTTCCTATCAAAATCAGCAGATCAATATCACTAAAATAAAAAAATAAAAAACCTAAATCTCTCCCCCACACTCAAACCTTACATTGTCCCCAATGTAAGAAAAGCATGCAAAGAAGAAAGAACTACATGCAAAAATAAAATAAAATAAAATAAAAACTAAATAGTAAAGGGATAGAAAAATCAAATCTGATTTCTTGGGTTGCCTCCCAAGCAGCTGCCCTTGTTTATTGTCATTGGCTTGACATCTTCCCTCTCGTTCTATGTAATTGGAATAGTGAACTTCAAGTGGATTGGTAACAGTTTCTTCCTTAATTGAGGAACATTGTGTACTTCATGATTTTGCTCCTTTCCAGCCACCAAATCCTCCTCGTATAATTGTATTCGATCAACTGATTCCTGCACTGAATAATTCACAACATCAATAGCAAAAATAGATTTAACATTACCAAGATACCTTTTCGCCTTATCTACGTTGAACTGAAACTTTGCACTGTCCACTTTCATGGTAAAGGTACGATGGTGTGTATCATTCATTGTTCCTGTTAATTTTATTGATGGAGTTGAATCCACGTCTTTCTTGTCGAGATCTGCAGAATTTATCAAATTATTCTCCTCTTCCTCTTGTTCCTTCTCTTCATCAAATTCTATATTACAGTCCGTTCCTGAAGTAAGCATTGCATCCTCCTGCTCCTCTTCGTCAAATCCCATTGTACTGAAGTTCTCAACAAACGGAGGAGGTAACTCCCCGAAGCCTTGAGATTCTAACCTTCCTACTGCGGTTGCAAGCTGACCAACTTGATCCCTCAAATCTTGAACAAAAGTTCTTGTCTCCTGCTGGAACTGCTGTGTCTGACTCATGAATTGTAGTGTTTGGCTCATGAATGCCTTGAACATATCCTCCATAGATTTTCCAGAATTGACAGGTACTTCGTAGCTCAAGTTGTGATGATCTCTACATCCGAAATTGTGAGTTTCTGCCCAAGGATCACATTGATGCGGTTTTTGTCCGGTTAATGTCCCCACAGCATTAACTTGATGAACTATTACATCCTCTTGCACTATGGGACAATCATTTGTTGTATGTCCTGATTTTGAGCAAATTCCATATACTCTTGCAATCGGTACGTTTCCTGTTGTTAATTGTTGCACCACAGCAGTTAAGTTAGAAATCTGGTGTACCAATTCACTCGTGCTTACCTCACTTACCCGTTGTGGAGCATGATCATTCCTTGTTCCGTATTGTTGTGAGTTGGCTGCCATGGTTGCAATTAAGTTCTTTGCAGTGGTTGGAGTTTTGTCTACCAGTGCTCCTCCACTTGCTGCATCAATCATGCTTCTATCCATTGGTAGCAACCCCTCATAGAAGTATTGTATCAAGTAATGATCATCAATTCCGTGAGGTGGACAGCTGGAACACAACTTCTTGAACCTTTCCCAATACTCGTAGAGAGTTTCTCCATTGAACTGCCTGATTCCACATATCTCCTTCCTTGTATCAGCAACTCTTGATGCAGGAAAATACCTCTCCAAGAATAGCCTTTGCATATCAGTCCATGATCGTATCGATCCTGAAGGAAGATAGTATAACCAGTCTTTCGCCAAATCTGCTAAGGAGAATGGAAAAAGCCTAAGCTTGATCTGCTCATCTGTCACTCCTTGTGATTCCATTGTGGAACACACCACATGGAACTCCTTTAGATGCGTATATGGATTTTCACCTGTAAGACCACGAAAAATAGGCAAAAAATGAATTAGTCCGTAGTTAAGTTCAAAAGTAACATCTAAGGTAGGATATTCAATACACAAGGATGGTTGATCAAAGTCTGGAGTAGCCAGTTCTTTTAAAGTCCGGTTGTTGTTCGGCACCGCCATCTTTTCCTTTTTAAGTGTTGGAACAAGTGTTTCTTTTGTATCTGCAGTTTTCTCTATCTCTTGATCAAAATTTAAGTTAATAGAGTGAGTGGATTGAGTCATAAAACAAAATTAAAAAGAAAATAAAAATAAATGAAAACAAAGAATAAACAAAAACAAATAACACTCCCCGGCAACGGTGCCAAAATTTGGGAGCTGTCGTTTACACTCCTAAATTAACCTCACTTTCACTTCACGAATTTAAATAATTAGCACAGTAGTAAGTAAGGATCGATCCCACAGAGAGTATGTTTGTTTTAGATTTATTCTACTATTTTAACAGAAAATAAAGATGGGGGATTTTTGAAATTGTTTTAAACTAAGAAAAACAGAATTTAAATAAAGAGATTAACCAAATATGTAAAAACTTCAGTTCTGTAGTTCAGTTTCACCAAGCACAGCAATCAATTAATCAAGTTATTATTCTTTACCCTTCAATGAAACTATTAACCCTAGATAACAATAAGCTCTGCTATCCGAAATTCTCCTTAGATATTCACTGTATGAAACAAGCTCTTCACCAGATTCAACTAGCATATAACCTAGAACAAGCTCTCTAGATTTAATATGATAGAAGCATTAAGAAATAGAGAATTAGGCTAATCCAAGCAACAAACACATAAGCTCGATTTGTTTAACTTGTTTTCTGATAATCTTAGCAATACCCAAAAGCTTGTCCACAATTAGTATCACTAATTTACTACTTGTGATGAAGACAGATATCAATTACACGTAATACCAATCTTAATCTAGCATATGATAATGATTAAATTAACTCAATTGGCCATATCAACTTAATTAGATCAATTAGCATGCAATCAATGAAAACAGATTATCAGAAGAAATTTCATACAAGAAGGAATAAATAATAATACTCAATTAATTAATTACTTGTGACAAGGTTCCACCTCCCTTTAGAACTAAATAAAGAAACTAGCCTGACATGCTCTAAGTCTGCACTTCAATGAGGTATGATAGTTGGTAGAAGATTGAAGGAATAAAACCTTAACTATCATCCTCTATTTATAGTGCTAGACAAGGGCCTAAATCCTATAAGAACTAGGAATCCAAATCCTAAAAGGAATTACAATTATAACTAGTTTCCATAAAGAAATAGAATCTAATAAGGAAATAAAATCTCAGTCCAAAGAAGTCCTAATTCTAATAGTAATATCAATCCAATTCCATGTAGGAATCTCCAAATATTGAGAAAGTCAACTGCTGGTCAAACTCCTCTTCAATTCAACTCCAAATCAACTTGTTTCCATCCTTTTAGCTTTAATTCACCTGAAAATAATAAACAACTTATTAAGCTCATATACACATGAAACATGTAATAAAACCAAATGTAAATGAATAAAAAATCATGAATATTGTGTACTTATCAAATTCCCCCACACTTAGTCTTTTACACGTCCTCGTGTAAACTAAAAGTTTGATTTCCAAAAACAATTCCATTCAACCATAATGTTAAAAGATTTTAAGATCAAATCATAATTATCAATACTAAACCCACAAAAATATGATCAACGCTTCATCAATCAACTCAAGATAAGTACCTCACCACTTCACCAATGAGTTTTATTAAGTTAAATTGTAACCACATAAGCCCTTGTCTATGATCCACATACTTACTCAACTTAGTTACCATGGAGCAAAAACCGTGCACACCACTCAAAAACTCAAAACATACTTTTTCTGCTTTATTTTTTATCAGAATCTTTTCATTTTAATTTTTTTTATTTTCGGTGAATGCATTTTATGCTCCGTTTCACCTTCCTCAATCATTCTTTTGTAAGTGAGTGCATTTTATGCTCCATCTCACTTATCCGCACGTGTTTATGGGAGAGTGCGTTTTACGCTCCATCTCATCCCACCACATGACTTCTCTTGTGTTTCTTTTTCAACAATTTCACTGGTTTCCAATTTATTTTTTTCATATGGTCCTGCAAAACGCTTAAGCAGTTCAATAGTTCTAGAGTATGAGATTAGTGCACATAGACAACTCCATAGATAACTTAGCCAACTAAGCATATATCACATGTTCAAGTGCTCATGAGACACAAATTCAATTTAAATCAATTACTATGGATCATGACTTAGTTTTTCTCAATCATTAACCAAATAAGCATTAAACAGATTTTGAATTTTTAGCATTGATTCTCATTTTTGACTTTAACCTTCGAACACATAGGCAAAATAGAATTATGAAAATCAATTTTTTCAAAAAAAAAAAAATTTTCAAGGCATCAAGATGGTCCTATTTCCTATCAAAATCAGCAGATCAATATCACTAAAATAAAAAAATAAAAAACCTAAATCTCTCCCCCACACTCAAACCTTACATTGTCCCCAATGTAAGAAAAGCATGCAAAGAAGAAAGAACTACATGCAAAAATAAAATAAAATAAAATAAAAACTAAATAGTAAAGGGATAGAAAAATCAAATCTGATTTCTTGGGTTGCCTCCCAAGCAGCTGCCCTTGTTTATTGTCATTGGCTTGACATCTTCCCTCTCGTTCTATGTAATTGGAATAGTGAACTTCAAGTGGATTGGTAACAGTTTCTTCCTTAATTGAGGAACATTGTGTACTTCATGATTTTGCTCCTTTCCAGCCACCAAATCCTCCTCGTATAATTGTATTCGATCAACTGATTCCTGCACTGAATAATTCACAACATCAATAGCAAAAATAGATTTAACATTACCAAGATACCTTTTCGCCTTATCTACGTTGAACTGAAACTTTGCACTGTCCACTTTCATGGTAAAGGTACGATGGTGTGTATCATTCATTGTTCCTGTTAATTTTATTGATGGAGTTGAATCCACGTCTTTCTTGTCGAGATCTGCAGAATTTATCAAATTATTCTCCTCTTCCTCTTGTTCCTTCTCTTCATCAAATTCTATATTACAGTCCGTTCCTGAAGTAAGCATTGCATCCTCCTGCTCCTCTTCGTCAAATCCCATTGTACTGAAGTTCTCAACAAACGGAGGAGGTAACTCCCCGAAGCCTTGAGATTCTAACCTTCCTACTGCGGTTGCAAGCTGACCAACTTGATCCCTCAAATCTTGAACAAAAGTTCTTGTCTCCTGCTGGAACTGCTGTGTCTGACTCATGAATTGTAGTGTTTGGCTCATGAATGCCTTGAACATATCCTCCATAGATTTTCCAGAATTGACAGGTACTTCGTAGCTCAAGTTGTGATGATCTCTACATCCGAAATTGTGAGTTTCTGCCCAAGGATCACATTGATGCGGTTTTTGTCCGGTTAATGTCCCCACAGCATTAACTTGATGAACTATTACATCCTCTTGCACTATGGGACAATCATTTGTTGTATGTCCTGATTTTGAGCAAATTCCACATACTCTTGCAACCGGTACGTTTCCTGTTGTTAATTGTTGCACCACAGCAGTTAAGTTAGAAATCTGGTGTACCAATTCACTCGTGCTTACCTCACTTACCCGTTGTGGAGCATGATCATTCCTTGTTCCGTATTGTTGTGAGTTGGCTGCCATGGTTGCAATTAAGTTCTTTGCAGTGGTTGGAGTTTTGTCTACCAGTGCTCCTCCACTTGCTGCATCAATCATGCTTCTATCCATTGGTAGCAACCCCTCATAGAAGTATTGTATCAAGTAATGATCATCAATTCCGTGAGGTGGACAGCTGGAACACAACTTCTTGAACCTTTCCCAATACTCGTAGAGAGTTTCTCCATTGAACTGCCTGATTCCACATATCTCCTTCCTTGTATCAGCAACTCTTGATGCAGGAAAATACCTCTCCAAGAATAGCCTTTGCATATCAGTCCATGATCGTATCGATCCTGAAGGAAGATAGTATAACCAGTCTTTCGCCAAATCTGCTAAGGAGAATGGAAAAAGCCTAAGCTTGATCTGCTCATCTGTCACTCCTTGTGATTCCATTGTGGAACACACCACATGGAACTCCTTTAGATGCGTATATGGATTTTCACCTGTAAGACCACGAAAAATAGGCAAAAAATGAATTAGTCCGTAGTTAAGTTCAAAAGTAACATCTAAGGTAGGATATTCAATACACAAGGATGGTTGATCAAAGTCTGGAGTAGCCAGTTCTTTTAAAGTCCGGTTGTTGTTCGGCACCGCCATCTTTTCCTTTTTAAGTGTTGGAACAAGTGTTTCTTTTGTATCTGCAGTTTTCTCTATCTCTTGATCAAAATTTAAGTTAATAGAGTGAGTGGATTGAGTCATAAAACAAAATTAAAAAGAAAATAAAAATAAATGAAAACAAAGAATAAACAAAAACAAATAACACTCCCCGGCAACGGTGCCAAAATTTGGGAGCTGTCGTTTACACTCCTAAATTAACCTCACTTTCACTTCACGAATTTAAATAATTAGCACAGTAGTAAGTAAGGATCGATCCCACAGAGAGTATGTTTGTTTTAGATTTATTCTACTATTTTAACAGAAAATAAAGATGGGGGATTTTTGAAATTGTTTTAAACTAAGAAAAACAGAATTTAAATAAAGAGATTAACCAAATATGTAAAAACTTCAGTTCTGTAGTTCAGTTTCACCAAGCACAGCAATCAATTAATCAAGTTATTATTCTTTACCCTTCAATGAAACTATTAACCCTAGATAACAATAAGCTCTGCTATCCGAAATTCTCCTTAGATATTCACTGTATGAAACAAGCTCTTCACCAGATTCAACTAGCATATAACCTAGAACAAGCTCTCTAGATTTAATATGATAGAAGCATTAAGAAATAGAGAATTAGGCTAATCCAAGCAACAAACACATAAGCTCGATTTGTTTAACTTGTTTTCTGATAATCTTAGCAATACCCAAAAGCTTGTCCACAATTAGTATCACTAATTTACTACTTGTGATGAAGACAGATATCAATTACACGTAATACCAATCTTAATCTAGCATATGATAATGATTAAATTAACTCAATTGGCCATATCAACTTAATTAGATCAATTAGCATGCAATCAATGAAAACAGATTATCAGAAGAAATTTCATACAAGAAGGAATAAATAATAATACTCAATTAATTAATTACTTGTGACAAGGTTCCACCTCCCTTTAGAACTAAATAAAGAAACTAGCCTGACATGCTCTAAGTCTGCACTTCAATGAGGTATGATAGTTGGTAGAAGATTGAAGGAATAAAACCTTAACTATCATCCTCTATTTATAGTGCTAGACAAGGGCCTAAATCCTATAAGAACTAGGAATCCAAATCCTAAAAGGAATTACAATTATAACTAGTTTCCATAAAGAAATAGAATCTAATAAGGAAATAAAATCTCAGTCCAAAGAAGTCCTAATTCTAATAGTAATATCAATCCAATTCCATGTAGGAATCTCCAAATATTGAGAAAGTCAACTGCTGGTCAAACTCCTCTTCAATTCAACTCCAAATCAACTTGTTTCCATCCTTTTAGCTTTAATTCACCTGAAAATAATAAACAACTTATTAAGCTCATATACACATGAAACATGTAATAAAACCAAATGTAAATGAATAAAAAATCATGAATATTGTGTACTTATCATGAAGCGTGCGACTCGAGGCGCGCCTCACAGCGAGGCAGAAGACTGCTTGTGTGAGGCGTGCTCAAATATGGAAAATAAAGAGGCTTGCTCCTCATTTGGTCTAGGCGTGCGCATCGGGGCGTTGCGCCTCAAGGCCTGTCGAGGCGTGGGCCAAGATTTAGTTTAAAAAAAAGTCCCAAGTAACGCGAGATAGACTTACGAGAGACTGATCGAAGAGAGGCTGCGACTGACTTCGAGCTTTCTTCTTCTTCGACTGACTTCGTGCGACTGACTTCCAGGTTTCTTCTTCTTCCTCTTCTTTTTCTTCCTCCTTTTCTTCTTCCTTCCTCCTTACTGTCGAGTCGACTCGTCCGCGACTTGTCCTTCTTCTTCCTTCGTCTGCGACTGGTCGACTTGTCCTTCGTCTGCGACTCGTCTTCTTCTTCCTCCTCTGTCGACTCTTCCTTCTTCGTCTGCGACTCGTTCTTCCTCCTCTTTCGACTCGTTTTCTGTTTGCCGATAGTCGTTTTTTTTAATTTTCTGTTAAGCTTTTGTTTTTAGTTTATGACTTAATTAATTCTTTTAATTAAATAAAATATATTAACTAAAACATATTAATTAATTCTTTTAATTAACTGAAACATATTCTGATATATTATCATTAATTAAAACATATTCTCATATATTTACATATATGGTTTGCCACTTGCAGACATAGTTTCATTCTTATATAGAATAATATGAATGACTTTTTGTCCCATTTATTTACATATTGGGTGATTCTTGTTGCTGTGAAAAAAAGTTAAAACTGCAAATCAATTTTATGTACCCCTGTTTATTGGTATTGTTTTGGTTTGACAATTTCTAATCTACTAATCTGCTTGCATATAAAAATCTTTGTTGTCCATAATTTTGTTATCAAAATGTAATAACAATTTTTTTATTACAGTGAATTGTTATTATGAGTAAGAAAGATCTTGCATAGAAATATGACACCGCAGCCCCTGGAGTTGGTTATTTATGTCTTTTATGACCTTAATTATAATGATGAATTATGTTATGGTTTTATTAGTATTTTTTCAAAATTTTTTGGGGACTTTTAGGTCTTCAAATCGAGGCTTCCGCCTCGCTCCGCCTTGAAGCTTACGTCTCGTCCGGAGAAAAACGCTTCGTACCGCTTTTAGCTTTTTCGACATTGTACATAAGCATTTAAAATTTAATTTTACTAGATGTATGGTGCTGCATACAAACGCAGCATTCTCCCCCTTCTCTTTACTCGAGGGTAATTCAGCCATTTCACAACAATCACAACAAAAACTACACCATATATTGAAGACATGACTGAATTACCCTTAATAAAAGAGAAGGAGCCGGATGTACAGTTTTCTCTTTGAATATAACTATATTTATATTTTGATATTGTAGTTATTTCTTTGCACAACTTCTTTGGTTTCAGTCCCTGCAAGTAAACCCTTTTGTCACAAAAAGGAGTGATAAGTTTTTATTTTTTTTACCTTCTGGGGAGGAAGGAGGGGGGGGGGTGTAGGAGTGATGACATCATATTAATCAATGTTAGACTTATAATGTGACACATGCGTTGGATTCAAACTTCAACCATTCATAAGTTGAACTTGGTTTAATTATGTGGCCTCTTCATCTACCAGGGTTTGGATTGGGCTGGGTGTTAAGCTAAATGAATTGCTTTTATGGAATTTGGGAATGCACATCTTCTCGTATTCTGGTCTACGGCCCCTCTCTTATGAGATTTCTGGCTTGATGTTCGTATCATATACAAAAGGAATAAGTGGAAAACAGGTCTCTGACCTGTTATGGCTTCAATCTGTCGCTAAGATTTCCATCGTCTCCTTGATATAATGAACTACTAAGTCTACTACAGACATTCCAACATTAAAAGTTTGTTATGTCCAGTGAACTATGGCCTTGTCCATCATTTCACACAAAATTAATCGTGTTTGACGTGTTTATAATGGGCACTATTTTTATTATCTTGTTCTACTCAAGAAGATAGCCGTGTTGACTGTTATAATCATAGTGCTAAAGACACTGGCATTCAACTTTTGTCTGATAACTATTTTAGATTGAGATTTTTTTTTGATAAGTAGATAATTGGCAAGGGTTATTATGTAAAATTACGTATAAAATGAAGGCATTTCGTTTATACCGACCCATCGTCACATGTTCTCCAGATCAGAATGTGTGGAAGGAATTATGAGTGGAAAGAATTTGTTTCAGCCTTATGCTTTATATCCACTTTGAGACACAAAAGTCTTAGAAAGACAATATCTTTGATAGTTCAAACTGCCTAAAGAAGTATGTTCCCCATCATAAACTATAACTATAATTAAATCATTAGTGTGGAGTATGTTTTACCACAATTGAAAGGTTGTGTGAGAGAGAGAGAGAAAGAGAGAGAAATTGTAACGATCGTAAGGTACTGAAGTGATACCATTCATTTTTGCTTTCATTATATTTACCATTTTCTTTTTCCAACTTATGCAGTCCTCTGCAGAAGCAGACACATTCTTTTGTTTTGTGGAACTACTAAGTGGATTCCGCGATCATTTCTGTCAGCAACTTGACAACAGTGTGGTAGGGATCAGATCCACAATTACAAAGTTGTCACAGCTTTTAAAAGAGCACGATGAAGAACTGTGGCGTCATCTTGAGGTCACAACCAAAGTAAGGCACTGTTACTCGTTTCATGTCTTTATTGCTACGCTTGACTAATCATAAACTTTTTTTCTCTCATGAAAACTAGATAGCCATAAATCTGGTGCCAGATTTATGTTACTGTTCATTGAGGATTTATTTATTTTTTGTGTTTCTACTTGTATATTTTCTTCTTTGTTTTTGTTTGGAGGTCGGAGTACCTCTTATACTTTGTTATTTTTCTTTCATCTCTGGTAAAATCTTTTTTCTTTTAATCTAAGAAGTTAAGATTACTGTTAATGGCCTCTTGGCAGTTTCTAATATGCAGTACTTGTCAAACAATATTTTAAGGTAATAGTAATCTGATAATTAGAATCAATTGTATTATTTATATTCAGACAATTAATGGCACGAAACATGAGATTAGACTGCCAACCTGATTACATAAAGCACGAGTAGCATAGTGGAGTAGCTAACCATGCAAATTTCAAAGATGGTGACATATTTTAGGTCCATGACCCAAAACTCTTCCCTATGCTCATCTTGCATCCTCCTCTAAACTATAACTCTTAACTTTTTCAACCACCTTTACCAATTTTAAATGCAACAGCTGTTACAACATGAGTAACAATTTAAGCAGATCTACGAGCAACAGAATCTCTTGTTGGATCTCTGATGTCATAGATTTCAATCTTGAAAATTATACTCCTTACATTACACGGTTAGAGTCCGTTTGCTAAATTTACAAATTTTAAGAATAAATTTTTGTTCCATGTTTACCCTCAAATTTATCGAGTGTTTAGTTTAGTAGTGGTGCCATGATAATGAAATTATAATGGTAAACTTGAGGATATTATGTCATTATATTAGTCCATAAAGAAATGGGACTTTTATTTGTGGAACACAAAATTTAGCAAATGGGACTCTTTTTGTGGGATGGGGGAGTATTTTATAACCACGGTCTTTACTGATTGCTATGCTTTTGAAAATGACAGGTAAATCCCCAGTTTTATGCATTCAGATGGATAACTCTTCTTTTGACCCAAGAATTCAATTTTGCGGACAGTCTTCACATTTGGGATACTCTCTTAAGCGATCCTGAAGGCCCTCAGGTGAGTATCCTTTTCTTTCTCCCTTCTTAGCTGTTTAATTCGTTGTGTATAGGCTGTTATTTATTTTTCATTTTTTATGTTTTTTTTGGGGGGACGCTTTTTGTTGCATATTTTCTTTTTCCTTCTTTTCTAGTACTCTTTTTTCCCTTTCGTGCACAAAGAATATAACTTACTGGCTTGGGTTAGATAAGGTCCATCATTTACTTTTTGGCATGGATTAAATAAGATCCAAAATTTTCCTTTTCGTAACTGAATGACAAAGATATAGTAGAATTCATTGAGAACGTTAGATAACTTGAAAAACTGTTGCACAGATATTTAACTTCATGAAGTATTGTATCTTCCTATGATCGATAAAATGGCATAATGATGGTCCTTAGCTGCTAACCATTCCATCAAGCTATATTTGACTAAGAGTAGAATCATGTTGATGCAATATTTATGGAAGAATGTGATGATATGATAAACAAATTCAATACATTTGCACATTGATTTTTATGGTCGATAAAGTCATCTGAAATGAGAATATAGTGATTTTTTGATATACTTCTTCCGTTGATGCATGGTACTGATGCTTGACATTTTCTGAAGGAGGTTTGAAAGAAAAATGGATCTCTTAAAATATTATGAAAAATGAGTCATAAAAAACTGTTTGTCTGAGGAAAAAAAGGAGAAAAGTAGTACAACGTGATGATTAATACATCATTGTGCATCACACATCTGGGTTTAATTATTTTAGAGTGTAGGATATTAATTTATCGAGAAGAAAAGAAAATGAAAAAGAATGTACATTATTAAGGGAATAGTGTTATGACTTTATTTACAGCAATTTTTAATTTCTTTATATATAATTAGTTGGCATGGATGTGGAGTATTAGTAGTCTTCTTGAACATGTTCTTGCATCACAGACGTACCGACCCTTTTCCATTATTGAAAATGGTTTTCCAAACACTGTAGGTCCAGAAGTAAAAGCCATTGCACCACATAGATTCTCTATTGCTGTTAGCCTTTGTAATCTGTAGATAGAAAATCCCAATTTTGACTGCAAAGGACTTGTAGCAAGCGGTATTAGCAAATAGATTAAATAAGCTCTTAAAAATTGCAGGAGACCTTGCTCCGAGTTTGCTGTGCAATGCTCATTCTTGTTCGGAGGCGTCTACTTGCTGGTGATTTTACTTCTAATCTCAAGTTACTGCAAAATTATCCCTCGACAAACATCAGCCACTTGCTCTATGTTGCCAACAAGTTACGTTCTCATTCAGTTGGTTAGCTTTTAGCATAATTTTACTTTACTCTCAAAAACATTCTTCGAATGTACCTTATATTTGTGTTAATTCAGTGTTTGTATAATTCAGTGGGTGTAAATGTCAGTTGAATTTCTCTCTCCCTTGTTACTTGGACTGGTATACATTCTTTGATATTAGATTACATTGGTTTGTTGTAGTGTTTGTAGTAAATTATTTTTTTGGGGTGATATGGTTAAGTTGGCAACACTAATTTGCAGTCCCAGAATTGGTATAAATGTTGCACTCTAATTTGTAATTTAGTTAAATTAGGAGCTAATCTGCTGAATTCTTGTACTAATGTGGTCTTTGATTGCAAGGTGGTGTTTGATTGCATCTTAATGCATCTTAACAGTCCACCTCTTAATGTATCTTAACAGCCCACGTCTTTGTATTAAGAGGTCATCTGAATAGACTCATATTTATATTTTAACTATTCAGAGGACCTCTTAATACAAATATGTGAGTTTTTAAGAGGCATTAAGAGATAAACTGTTAAGATACATTAAGATGCAATCAAACACTACCAATGCATCTTAACAACTCACTTCTTAATGCATCTTAATAACTCACATCTTTATATGAATAGGTTCTCTTAACTATTCAGAGGACCTCTTAATACAAATATGTAATACCCGATAATTTTTATATATTATTAAATGAATATATTAATGGGAATGAGAATTTATTTAATATAAATGATTTTGTGTTATGAGATGAATTAATTCAATTATATAAAATTGAATAATTACAATAATTGAGAAACTTATTGAGTTTGTGATAAACTCGTTGATAGCCTTGTGTGGCACAGTGACATAATATAAGAATGATTATATTAAGCGAATAATTAATCTATATTAATTGTTAATTGTAGAATATTAATTAATTGTTATCGTAGAATATTAATTAATTGTTGTGAAATATTAACTGTGATTGATTAATAATATGTAATTATTATTATTGCAAGAAATATAATAATAATAAACCACTTGTTTATAAATATGCTGAAATTTATAGTTGTTAAGGTGATAATTAATCCTACGATTATTAATTAAGTGTTATTAATAATTATGAGGAAAAGATTAATTAATATTGTTAATTAATCAATGAGATAAATAATTTATTTATTTGACATTAGGAATAATAACACAAATAAGTAAGTTATTAATATAATAAGATTATATTAATTGATATGTGCAATACTTGAATATATAAAGTATATGAAATACAACTATATTATATAGTGTAGAGAGACACTTAAGTATGACCATGCATGTATATATAAACTATAGTGCAATGTGATTATACTTCACATAGAAATCATATATTATATGAAACATAATGTGATTATATTATGTACATAAACTATATAGTAAAGTTATTAAACTATGTGAGTTACATGATTAATACCTATGTGACAATATGTATGTAAGTATACATTAAAATGATATATCATGAATATATTGTAATCACTTGTTATTGTAGAATTTAATAATAAATAAGACAATATAGTGTGATAATATCTAAAAGGACTATATTGGTAAGATGAAATGTACATGAATTATATATGTACAAATTAAATATACTACATGAAAATATTATTGATATTGACATATTAATTCTACCTAAGCATACATATAATGCTTAAGTGTATATAATATATAGTAGGCATATATGTTATAGTGTAGGTATTGTATATAATATATGGTAGACTTATTTAATTTAAACATCTCATTGTATCACAATTGCTAGAATGCTGATATATAGCCTAAGTATGTATGTGTGTTGCAAATGCTGGATACTTAGAAGCTTGTCCCATATTGATAAACACAATCCTTGTACACATGAACAACTCAAGCTAGCCTACTCCCTATTTCTTCCTTAAACTCAGTAAAATCACAGCAATGATGAGCAAGGGAGTGGTTTTGATGATGAGGTTCAACAACTAATTACCAACTCTCCATTATCCTTCATACAATCCTTGATTTCCATTGGTTTGATTTGAAAAATAAACACATTAACCATATATTTGTTTTGCTATAAATATGAGCTCTTTTCTTTTCATTCCGTTGCTGAGAATTTCTGATTTAGTGAGACTAGAAAGCATATGTAACGACCAGGAATTTTAAGCTTCTTATTAATTTTATCTGTGATTTAAAAATTTTGAGAGTTAATTTTTCAAACTTATTTAAACCTTATGTGGTTATGTGCTTATGTGATTTAACCTATGCTAATAAATGCTAGAATTTTTATTAAAGGGAATCACTAATAGTTATTTAAATTAGTAGATTAACCCTGAGACTTTTATATCAGAATATTAATAAGAGTGTTAGTAAATTATATATTCAAATTTCTTGAATATAGTGTAGAGATTTAATCGTGATTAATTATTTATATTTGAGTAATTAATTGATAACGTATGAAATTATTATTGTTGTTGATTTATAATTATTATGAGTAAATAATAATTAATGAATTGGGAGTAATTAATTAATTATGTATTGATTTATAATTATTATGAGTAAATAATAATTAATGAGTAAGAGAACTAATAAATATAATAATATTATATTTACTTGGTTAATTGATTAATTATTTTATACAAGCATGTGATATGTAAACTTTTTATATATATGGTAATTAATTATATATTTTATATAGTACAAGGTAACATATTAATGTGGCTTATATTATACATATAGACTATATAGTAAGATTTATTTACATTAGTAGAGTACACAATAATATTGCTTATGTGACTTGAAGTGTGTAAGTAAACATTCATGTATGCCTCATCAATATGTAGTAATTTTAATTGAATTATGTGAGATTGATAAGTGTAATGTGTACTTAGAGCATGTGACATGATGAGGGTAGGAAAATTATTATGAATACCCTATCACCTTATATTTTATCAAAAAAAAAAAAATTATTAATTAATAATGATTTCATTAAGTTATGATTATAATAATATCAGTTACGATAAAATAATGAGCAATACACTATTGTATTATATTCGGTGTTAATAGAAAATGTACATGGATTATATGTATATACCTTACTGATGCATTATATCATTATTTGTTCATTAGAAATAATATTGTAGCTCCCATTTAAATATATATGGAATGGATACATGTAGCTTAAGTATATACTATATGTATAAATATATATAACATTGGTACATGGAATGCAAGTTGCTGAGTTAATATGAGAGCCCCTCTTCTCTTCATTCTTCACACGTGAACCCACATGGCTACTACACTACTCTACTTCTCCTCAATTTCTTCACAAAGCTAGCTAATGATTTCAAGAGGTGTGGGATTCATGATGAAATCACCAACTACTCACCAACCATTCCTTGCCCATTGTATAATCTGGATTTCCATTGTTTTGCAAAGTCATGGACTGGTTATCCATTTGTCTATATAAGAGCTCTCCTCCTTCATAATTAACATTGCTGAGATTTTCTTTAAAGTATAAAATTGAGCTAGTAGACTGAGTTTTCAATTGAGTTGAGAGAGTTATCAGTGAGAGAGAATTAGTATTGCAGTCCATTCCTTTGACAGAGGTATAAATTCCAATTCATGCTCTCCCTATCTCATTCTCTGCAATTTTCTTGATTTTTGAATTCTTGATTGAACAAGGATTGATGGTAATTGAATTGTGATATATGTTTGTTATATGGAGTTATAATCATGTTAGAATTATGTTAGAAATTGTTAGAATGATTTTCGTTGGAGAAAATTTGAGTTGGGTTTACAGTCTGTCGAAAACTGCACTGCCTCAGGCCTGGCCGCCAGCCTGCGCAGCTGCGCCAGTGTTGCACTGGCCAGAGGCGCAGCTGCGCCAGTGCCTGTCTGCAGTTTTGCTTTCTGCTCATGCTAACTTGCGGTACTAGTTTGGATTAAGCATACTAGCATGAGTGATATATATATATGGATGTATTGAGGCAATGTAAGCATGTTTCACTAATAGTTGCACAAGTAATTATAGTTTGAAATAAACTTAGCGTTTCATAAACTAACTTCGAATATGAAAACAAACTCAATATGTATACTTGCCATGATAGTATTCTGACCTTGCAAGCATGATAGTATGACTTAGAATTGTATGGGAGGCATGTTGACTTTGGTATACGGGTTTCATAATAGAATATGAGCATGTGAACCCCACTATTGAACATTTCTAGCGAAACATATAAGTTTCAAAGGTGAATTTTAACATGTAGATATTGTGTATGCATTCTAATTTAACGAGCATGTTAGTATGACCTAGATAGGCATGAAGAACATGATAATTGGTATATACATGTTTAAAAATGTGCACGGTCATGTTAGACCTCATTAGGAAAAACTTACTAACGAAACGTGAGCATTGAACATGGACTTGGCATGTTACATTGAGATATAAATTCTGATTTTATGAACCTGACCGTATGGTCTATATATGTACGTTTAAAGTGTTGAACACACTAGCATGCACGATTGCAAGATTTCAACTATTTCAAAAGAGAACTTAAGATTTGAAAGTTAAATACCATGTGAGTCATGTTGTGTGCATGGAAGGATGTTTATTAGGATGCCATTATGCCTATAGACATATTAACATGAACCGCACTTAGTTAAACACATATTTCAACTATGCACGCATACTCATAGAAAGTGGATTCTTAAGGCATGAGTTATGACGATTAAAGTGTACACTTGTAGTATACGCACAAGCATAACTACTTAAGTATTGTTTGACCTTGTTATGTAATAACATGACTTTAGTAACCAATCTTGAAGCATGAACTTATATTGTTTAAAGTATGTGAATATCCGACATACAAACATGTGGTCTTGAAGTGGACATAGAATGAATATATTAGCTTTCGAACTTGAGTTAGATAAACTTGATAAACATATGTGTTGATTTATATCAGTAACTGGAAGTGCTATGTGTTCAAGCCTATGTTGATGCTTATGAACTAGACAATCTAAAATTATTAAATCTAAGACAGGATTAGATTAACTTACGTGAACTACGTGATAGAATTATATAATGACTAGAGTCTTGTATGTGTGAACTTATATTAGTTTATATATACTAATTGGAAAGACGGACTTGTTAATGCTAGGTCGTTCCAACGCAGTTTTAATTAAAGCTAGAATTATTTGTAGCTGAGCAAACAGGCAAATTTTCTAACTTCATTTAATTGTGCTATTGAATGCAAGTACCCTAGACCCTTGTATTACTTTATTCAACGGATATTGTAAGCTAGTATCCGAACTCTACTTTTATTGTGCAAATATTTTAAATCATTGCACTACTTTATTCAATTACTCGAGTAAGCGAGATTCTAAACTTCACCTTATTTGTGCAAGTTCCTATCCTTCTCATGTTGTTTTGAGCAGGTTATTATTGTATTGTGAAAGTTCTCCGAACTTCATATTTTGAGTATTGTGAAAGTTTCCCGAACTTCACACTTTGGTTATTGTGAAAGTTCCCCGAACTTCACACTTTGGTTATTTTGCAAATTCCCGAACTTCATTTCTTTATTATGAAAGTTCTCTAAACTTATACAAACTCGTATATTGTGAAAGTATCTTATCTTTGTGTTTACTTTACTCAAAGAGTGTTGTCAGCAAATGTCCTAACCTATGCATTTACTTTATGCAAGGGATCTATTATGGTGAAATTTTCCGAATTTCACTCTTTGATGTTGTAAGTGTCTAACCCTATGCATTTATTTTATGCAAAAAAATCTAGTATTGTGCAAGTTCTCCGAACTTCACACGCTGAGTATTGTGCAAGTTCCCCGAACTTCACACGTTGAGTATTGTGCAAGTTCCCCGAACTTACACAAATTTTTATATTGTGCAAATTCTAAACTTCACTCTGTGCAAGTTCTCTATCCTTCTCATATTATATTGAGTAGGTTATTGTTGAATCGAAAGTTGTTTACTTAATTGCTTGAACTTTATTTCCAAGCATGTTATTTAGTGATTTAATTACTTATCAATTATTCCACATCGATATTATTGATGTCCGCACCTAGTGCATTTGAGCTCGTACAGTCTTGGACTTGTACATTATTCAAGGTTTTAAATTTCTTGAACCATGTCAGTAAGAGTCTGAACCTTTGCTCGGTCAGACTAGTGTATGAAATTTTCTTTGAAGCTATCCAAACCAATTGATGGTAAGGATTCTTAGACGGAACAGAACACCCCTCATATGTAGGAGTGTGCCCAGGTATCTAATATATATGATACGAGTAAGTAGATTTAAGTGTTATGCATATTCACGTTGTGCCCGAGGCTGATCTCCTCGAGGTACTAAGTTTCTGTAGCCAGAAGCCAGTAATTCTAAAAAGGGTCAATTAACTATTGAACCCATTGAAAAGTTATAGTTTAGAGTCTACTCGACTATCAGTCATTCTAAAGGCAATTATTATCTTTATTTTTAATATTCATATTGTTAAATTGTTCAGATGTTTATAGTGTTGAATCATGCAGGTTGTTGAACCTTACAAATATTCATATTATTGAATCATTCTATTATTCGTACTGATTCGTTCAGATATTCATATTGTTGAATCGTTCAGATATTCATATTATTGAATCGTTCTAATATTCATATTGTTGAATCTTTAAGATATTCATTTTGTTGAAATCGTTGTCAGATATTTTTCCATTCATCATGATATATCCTTTATTATTGTATCTAAACTTGCTGAGCAAACTTGTTGCTCATTCTTGCTATATCATGACTTATATTGCAGTTAAGCCCGAGCCCTCAGGGAAGGACAAGGGTAAAGGAAATATTTAGGATGGTTTGCAAGGAGCAGACTTTATCTTTATGTCTAGTTTAATTACTGTTAATGTAATATGAACCCTAATGTTTATTCTAGGGTATGTTTGTATTGATGTATTAAGGTTATCGAATCTTGGGACTAGTAACACCTTTTGAATGAACGACGTACGTTTATTATATTCCGCATTTTTAGTTATCGTATGTTGTTAGAGGTGAATGTTAGTATTGTATCGTGGCGACCGGACCAGGGTCAGAGGACCCGGATTCGGGGGTGTCACAGCATATATATATCAGTGTTAAGTATTCTGAGAAGTTGAGATTTCATTACAGAGGTATAATTCTATTCCCTTGTTCTTCATTTCGTGGACGCCATTTTTTGTTTCTGCAAATTCTTAGAATTCTTAGATTCTTGGTCATGTGGAATTAAAGTGTAATTGGGTTGTATAATGATTGTTTAAGTGTTACATGAACTAATGAGCATGTTAGTAAACAATGTGGTGTGATTACAATCAAATTCGTAGTGTAATTTCTGTGTTGGACTGGGTTTCTGCTGTAACAGGCTGATCTCTGGTACGAACCAGTAATGGCGCAGCTGCACCAGTTTATAACTGAGGCGCAACTAACTGAACTCAATTGCTTGGCTGCTGCAATCTGTTAGGTAATAGCTTGTTCATATAAGTTTAGACAGGCATGATGACTAGTCCAGCATATATATTGATGTACCTAGACCTAAAGAGAACACGCTTTATTATAATAACATGCATGAATGATGAAAACTTATAGTTTTGAAATAAAACTTAGAATTTTAAAAGGGGTTTTGATATGTTATACTCATGGTTAATATTCTGACTTTGAGGCACATTAGTATGACCCAGAAACACATGAAATGCATGTTGTTTTGCGTATATATGTTTCGTAATATAACATGAGCATGTTGGACTTCGTTAGTGAATAATTACTAACAAAAATGTAAGTTTCAAAGGTGAACCTTGGCACGTAAATATCATACATACATTCTGATTTTGCAAGCATGTCTACGTGGCCTAGAAATGCATGTCAGACATATTAACATATAAATTTAGATAGCATGAACATGTTAGGCCTTATTAGCAAACTTTACTAATGAAAGTATAAGTTTTGAACGTGAACGTCGACATATTACATTGAGATTTGAATTCCGATACTTATGAACATATTTGGTAGTGCTTATAACCTCATTAAAATGTCATAAACATACACATGCCATGTTCGATGCCATGAGAACTAGTTAGGCACAAGTGAAGCATGAATTAAGTTGTAACGGTGCTAGTTATATGTGTATAATATAGATTCTTGCAAGCATGCTTAAAACAAGTTATGTGATCACCTCGTATAACAAAGCATGATAGGTTTTGTGAATTTCATAACCTTGAATAACCGTAAGTTGTCGAAAGGGTTGACTTAGAAGCTATATCACATATGTTTGGAACGAGGGAAGGTTATACAAACATAAAAGTATTCTTTAAAAATGTATACATGCTACGTGATATTATATGATGTTACTTGAACCCGATTTTGACGGTTAACTTATAGAAATGTCATAACTTACTAAAATAAAATATATTTAGTATTGATTGTGGTCTTATGTGATATAAATGATATGAGAGTAAGCTTAAACTCAAAAAGAGAAACGTTAAGGATAAAAGTTATATTAATATGATACTATATATGGTATAACTGTGTAGTTAGGATAAAACTTAGCTTATATGTCGATCGTATATCCGAAGATAAGATACAATGTTAAACCATATGACTAATGAATATCATATATATATATACACGTAATTATATTACGATAGGGATTTGAAAGTGTTGAATTACTTTACATGGATAGACTACGCTTAAAGCAAGTATCTAAACCTTATCTCTTTGGATACAAGTTTCCTAACTTACGCTCTTTTACGGTGCAAGTATTATATCCTTGTATATTGCGAACTAGTTTCTTTACTTAATCGTTTGAATTGAATTAGCATGTTTGAACTCTTATTTCATTAAAGCTATTATTCATGATGAACTTAGTATTGTTCTTGAATTTTGTGAAAGTGTCTATGCCATTTGATTCGACTAGACTTATATTATTGAAAAGCGACCCAAACCAATTGATTGGTGCGGGATCTCGTATTTGACTGAGAAGAACAACCTTCTTTGAAGGGAATATATAATTGTCGGAGAACCGACGTGCGCACTTGAGTATGATTGATTGTTATGCATAACGTATGGTACTTTAGGCTGATCACCTATTGTACCTGTTTTTATTGGATTTTCAGTTTAATACTGTTAATTCTAGTAGAAGTTCATAGTCCTTAGTGACTGCTCAGTATTCAGTTATCTTGAAATCTTGAATTGATTTATTATTGAATCACATTGATATTATTCTGTCCCTAGCGACTGTTATTGAGAACTGTTGATATTCTTGTTATCCTTGAACTATCAAACCTTGTTATACCTTTTCGAGAATTGAGAATTATATTACTTACCCCTATTGTATATTACTTGCTGAGCAATTTGTGCTCATTCTTGCTTTCCCTAAAAATATTTTAGTTAAGGCCGAGCAGTGCAGACCCTCGAGTACCGACAAGGACAAGGAAAAGGCTACTGAGTAGCTTTGTTATGTAGGATTTATGATTGTAATAAAGAACTTATGATATTATGTACTAGTTAAGGTTATTTATGCTTAAGATATGTTTAAACTATGTAATTACTGTTTAAGTTACGAAACCTCGAGATATGAATAAATTATATTATTTAAATATAATCTATTCGGTATTAGTTGTGTATTATTCCGCTGTGAAATGCGACATTTAGTTGTATTATTATTGTAATGTATTACCATGAGCACGTGACGAACCGAATTCGAGCGACCCCTTGACGGTCCTGGAATTTGGGGGCGACACAAAAGATGTGAGCTGTTAAAATGCATTAAAAGATGAGCTGTTAAGATGTATTAAGATACAATCAAACTAATAATTTTTTAACCTAGAATGCTTGTGTATCCATATTTATTTAGTGTCATCCAAGTAGTATTAGTCTTTTGATTATGCAATCTAATAGTATAACCGAGTGTATGATTGGATGTCAAATTTTCTTTTGTGCTCTATTTTCAGGAAATATTGTCAATTACATTCAAATAAAGAATTAAGGAAAATATAAACAAACGCATACATGTATTCCAAAATATAGAAATATAAAAATTGAAAATTTGCCGAAATATATGGGGGCTAATGACAAAAAAAGTTGATAACCAAATTATATAACCTGAGAAGTAAAGGTTATATAATTTCAATTTTAACCTTCATATCAAGACTACATTTACACAAATTACAAGATGTTTTTTTTTTGATATAAGATTATCATTTTCTCTATTATTTTTTCTGTCCATTTTCCATGATCTTTATAAATAATCTTTTAAATTACTTTTGAAAATAGTACTCCCCCCTATTCATTAAAAAACTTCCATTTGCCAAAATTTGTGTTAAAAAAGAGAATATGATTCTTTCAATAATAATATAAAATAATACAATAACTTGAAATTTGGCCATAAGCATTATATGGGTAAGTTTGGTTGCGTTTAGAGTATTTTGAAATTAATAGTAATTTAATTTAAACATAATTTATTTAAATCATAAATGTAACGTTTGAGACTCAAATACAACACACCAAAATTAATACGGTGTGTTTGAAGACCCAAACGCTACCACTGTAAATGCTGATAACCGAACAAATGTTTTAGAAAATTAGATACTCAACAAATTTAAGTGTATAGATAAAACAAATTCTATTATTAAAATTTGTAAACTCATATATATATATATATATATATAGATAAGAGTTTACAAATTACTTATAAATAATAATTAAAAAAATTAATATTTTCATTCATACGAATCTTTCTCATATAAAAATAACTCATTCACTATTTATGGTAATTTAAAAATATTAATTTTTTATGTAAAAATATCGGTTACCAATAGTTAACGCAGTTTCTTATTGGCATCACAATGTTGAGAAGTCGTAAATAAAAAAAATGATGATTATAAGATACGAATAAAAGCCCAAAGAATTACTAATAAAACAAAAATAAGAAACCAGAAAATAGTAGCAATCAAATGGACTCTGTTTTCTGAACTCCATTCTCTTCCCTCCCGAACTCCCAAGCAAGAAATCAAGCATTTCTCTCTCCTCTTTCTTCAAGCGGAAGCTCCCCCAATTCGAAGATTTGATTCGAATCTGCTCTATTCTCGAGACTTGGCGTGAGATTTGCAGCTTCCAGAGTTCGGATCTAAACATTTACAATTACAAATGAGAAGGTAAGACCTCACTGATATCTCTCTAAATCACAATCATTTGGATTCAATGGCGAATTGAATTGCAGACTGGGAGAAGCAACGGCGCCGTTTAGGAGAGGAGGTGGTGGTGGTGGAGGGCATAATCGTCACCAGCTGAAGCAACTGAGTGGCGGACTTAAGGTACTGTTTGGGAGATTATCGATTGCAATTATTGTACTTGTGATCTGCACTGTCTCCTTGTTGTCTACTACCAAGTCTTACAACACATCACTCCCTCCATCAAAGGTAAGTGGAAGCTATTCCGGAATTGCTTATTCTTATTCTCATAATTTATGTTTAATTTTAGTTATAAGAGAAATTTGTATTTCTTTAATCTTCACCGTCAAATTATTAAGTTTTGAGTTTTTAGGAACAAAGTATTGATTGTAACTCTTAAACTCCCATGCAAGATAGAGGAAGACAATCTTGATATATTTAGAGAATTGATATTTTCACAAGGCCTCACTCACATGAATGTGGGTCCCGTTTACTATTCATGTGAGGGGTATATATGGATAATGCATGCATATATGAAGCTTGAGCTTGTATATCTTTGATAAAAAGGGCACATATAAATGCTACCCCTTTGTTCCATTTTGCATGTTATGTTTAGAAACAATGTATGCAGCACAGATTTTATAAGTTGCCACGGGAACATTATATATTAAACTTGTTTAAGGAAAACTTGATATCAAGGTATATTGTCTAAATGTGTAGTCCATGCCTTTCAAAATCCATGCTAATTCCACTGATTCCAAGGCAACATGCGCTACGGGATGGAGGGAGTAGTGTATAGATTAGAAAATTTATTGTAAGATAAATGTCAGTCCACTTAAGGTTTGTTAACACGACAAGAAAAGTGTAAAAGAAAATAAGTCCTATTATGTTTTTTCTGATGAGAGTGATAAAACATTTCCGTCTTTTACTTTCAATGGGAATGTAAATAACCTAAAATTTTACAAATGATGTAGTAATCCTCATATGAAAGTGATGCAGGATGTTTGTTTATGATTTGTAACTGGATTTTGGATAAATAAATTAGTGGCTTTTCTTCCATACAAAAATTGTTTGTGCTTCAGTAACGGAATATGTTATTTCAAAAGTTTGTATCCATTAAAATCTTGATTGACATGTAGTTTTCTTTTGATGTTTCCCCTAAGGCTATATTTGGAACTTAGAAAATGTGGGGGAAGAGAATGGAAAAGGAAAACAAAACTAATGTAAAAAAAAATCTATCTTAATGAACACATACATATTTTTTAATTTTAATTTTTGAAAATTAATGAACATGAATCTAATTATATATGTATTTAAAATTTCTGAAATGTAGTATAACATTAAATTTAGGTGTAAGGTTAGTAAAGCTCGTATAAACTTTTAGACTTCATCTCCTTATCCTTTTCTTTTGCGTTTTTCAAGTTCCAAACATTGCTTAAATTTTCTTTGGTTTTGGTTGTACTTCACTACTTCAATAATTTCTTAGCGTGTACACAAATTATAAATTTTTTATGTGTAAACAGATTGATGTAGAGAACCTTTGGGGTACGGTTCCTTCTGGTGGTTGGAGACCGTCATCTGCTCCACGATCTGATTGGCCTCGTATGTGGTTTCAATCTGCTTAATAAATGTACAAATGTGGGATGCTTCTGGTATTATGTTGAAAGGCTTACATTTTTTTACAGATGTTTATCTCAAGTATTTTCCTTTTTGTTTCTTTCATAAAATATGGCAGCGCCTCCAAATGAGAGCAATGGCTATCTACGTGTTCGTTGTAATGGTGGTCTGAATCAACAGCGTAGTGCGGTCTGTATCTTATCCTTGACAAGAAATGTGTTTCCCTTTTAGTTGTGCTCTCAGTTTCTTTTCTATATAATTTATTTTTGGTTGTGTCATGCAATTAAGATACTGATTTGTGACCCCAAAATCAATCTTATCATTGTCATACTTCAATCTAATAAAACTTCTTTTTATCTAAAAACAAGGGAAAAAGATATTCAAATATTGTTTTTTGTTTCTCAAGTCTTTTATGTAGAAGCAGAACGTGATGGTATCGTGCCAAAGTCCTTATGCAGAAGCGAAAATTAAATTACACAATCACATATATGTCCAACAAGTATCATAAACAATCTTAATCTTATCTGTTTTGGATTGTCAAAGATGACATAATAGATATAGACCCGCAGTACTCCTAAATTTGAAGGATTTACTTCATAGGATTCAACAGAATACATGTGGCGGAAAGGAAACTTCTATATAAGTATTCTCGGCGTTGGCATTTTAGACTTTCATGCAGTACATTCTATAAAAGACTTCCAACTACCTCTCTGCAGCATAGTAGCCTAAAATTAGATTGAATACAAATTTCAAAGTTTCTGTCTCTTGTTGACTTCCTGAGCTTTTCATGGACTTTTTCATGGGGTAGTTAGCACAAGTGCCTGCAAGGAGGTTGCAATGTGAGGGTTATAGATAAGATAAAGATATGATGACAGAACAAGATGTGTTTGCTGAGGTAGGGGTTAACTGTTATCTGGTTTAGAAAGAGAAGAGAGATCTTTGAACAGCAGTGTTAGAAACTAAATATTCACTCTGCCATGGATAGAGGGAATACTTCTCTATCAAAAACTCCAATTGCCTGCCATGTTGTAGATTTGCGTGTATATACATATGTATCTATAACCTCTATAAACTTACTAATTGTGTTGCATCCTTCTAAATATAATTTTTCTCTTATCTTGGCTACTTTTGTAGATTTGTAATGCTGTTCTTGCTGCACGAATTATGAATGCTACACTTGTACTGCCTGAGTTGGACGCGAACTCTTTTTGGCATGATGACAGGTAGATATCTTTAAGAATTATTCAACTTACATTTTACATCACTGGCCAGCCGAGAGTATCTGGTTTGTAGAACACTGGGCAATAAGAGTTCCATGGTAACCCATGTTAAGTCTGTGTCAGTTGTTTAAAGTTTAAACCATCATCATTTTTCGGCACACCTCAATATCTGACGTATGTAGATTTTGGAGGATGCACTTAGTAAAGTGTTTTTTAGTATTTGTTTGCACTTGTTCGCAACTACAGGAGTTTTGTCCTCCCTCATCTTATATATTCTCTCTTTCTATTAATAAATTTTCTTGCTATCTAACTTTTAAGAATTGTTTATGAAGTGTTTTTCATCACAATCTCATTACAATAGCCTGCGGTATCAATAATATTATTTCAATAAGCTAGTAGTAAGTTTTCTGGGGTCTTTTGGGGATATCCAATCTCTATACTTTGTGTAGTATAGGGCAATAGGCAATCAGATTTTTTTTAGCCATTAGTATCATTTATACAAGTGTAGATCCAATAATTGGTTTAAGAATGTTTTATTGCCTTCTAATCCTTCCTTTTGACTGTATGTCTAAATGAGATTGTGTTGTAATTGTTTCTTAAGTTGAGGCAGTATGGCAGCCCTATTCAATGATGGATCTCAGTTGTAGCAATAATAACCAGTATTTTGGACTGTCAATGTACCTTCTTCAAATAGTTAGTCTTATGAATGAAATGTTAGATTGTTTATCTTTGGAAGTGGTATTTTAATTTGCCTCACTACTACTACAACTCATTAAATGATTTGCAATTTTTATTTCTATGGCTATGCTCAGTGGTTTCCAAGGTATATACGACGTTGAGCATTTTATCAATTCATTGAGATATGATGTACGGATTGTGGAGAGCATTCCTGAAATTCGGAAAAATGGGAAGACAAAGAAGCTGAAAGCTCATCAGGCAAAAGCTTAATCTTTTACCTCTAGTTTGCTGCACCTAGAAAATTAAATAAATAGTCTCTTGTTTTGGCTCAGATTCGTCCTCCTAGAGATGCTCCTGTCAGTTGGTATACAACAGAAGCTTTAGATAAAATGAAGGAACACGGTGCTATCTATCTCACGCCTTTTTCGCATCGCCTTGCTGAAGAGATTGACAACCCAGAATACCAGCGGTTGAGGTGCAGAGTTAACTATCATGCCCTCAGATTTAAGCCACATATTATGAAGTTAAGTAAATCAATTGTCAGGCAAACTTCGTTCACAAGGCCACTTCATGACAATCCATCTTCGATTTGAGATGGATATGCTAGCATTTGCTGGGTAAGTTGTCATTGTTGTAAAACTTACATATGAAGTTCTATTATTTGTGCAAAAAAAGTGTAGTGGATTCTTTTCTGCCACTTAAATAGAAAAAACTTAAAAAGGAAATGAGAAAACTGGATGAATATCTAAGCGTTTGGTATATAATAACAGTTGGTCTTTTGGCTAATAAGAAGGCATTTGCTAATGTTTATTTGTACATTGTGCTAGTTTGTGAAGGTAGATTTCACAACATTGTTTTAAGAATTTTATCTCATTTATTCCTTAATTAACTGTATCTTATCCAAAACTTTTCCTAGTTCCAAAGTCGTTTAGAAGTGTGCACAAAATAAATGAAATAGTACCTCTATTTGGAAAAAAGAATCCTACTTTTTTTCTTGACTTTTCACATATTAAGGTTTTTATAAGGCAAGCATAAACATAATATTTTTAATGATTTTCATTCAATATTAAAACTTAAAAGTTTTTTTTTGTTTTTTAGTTAGTATTATGTCTAAGATTATTATATGCAAACCCTAATATTTGATTAAAATTCCTATCTATATCTGAAACTGCAAAGCCTCTAAATGCTTCGATGCAGAACCCCTGATGTAGGAAAAGTTACTGTATCCCTCAAAATTGAAATGAAGATATTCATTTATAAAAATCCGGAAGTTGCTCTTTTGAACCTCATAGAATCCTTTGTGATTGCCTTTTCAGAGGAAGAAACCATTTTCTACCCAACAGGCTAGTTGTTATAGTCAATATGCTAAAATTTTCTAATTGGGAAAGAACTATTCTCGGTGATCACTTGAATGAAACTGAGATTAACTGGGAGCTACATAAATTTTGATCTGAAATTTTGCAGGTGCTTCGATATATTTAATCCTGAAGAGCAAAGGATATTGAGGAAGTATCGGAAGGAAAATTTTAAAGACAAGGATCTTAAATATAGTGAAAGAAGGGCTATTGGGAAATGTCCTTTAACACCAGAAGAGGTACACATTTAATTATTTTTTATTCTGATGCTCATTGTGTGCCTGCCATTTACGTCATTAAATATGTGTCCTGCTACCGTTTAATCTTAGAAAGGTGTAAAAAGAAGATGAACTTTATTTGCAACCTGATTTTCTTTTAAAAATTGTCAAAGAAGGATATGTTCCACACTGGTTTGACTTGTAATTTCTTTTAATTCTTGAAATGTTAGAGGACATTAGCTTCTGTGTGGGTGAAAAATATAATACTAGAAATTTACTCTTGCCGGTCGGACTGAACTTTGATTTATCTTGTCTAGTCATTGTGTTTCCAGATGTGCTTCATCTATTATTTAAGGTTTCTGCTTCCTTCTCTCTCTCTTGTTTAAATCTTTCTCCTGCACAAATACGCGCGGGGGGGTGGGGGGGTGTCTATGATTAGATGCAATTTATGTTTGAATATATCTTGTGCACTGCATAAGCATTAAAATCTTTCTCTTGCACGCCAATATGGCTGGCACTCTCTGTCAAGGACCAAATTAATTCTGCATATTTAGAATCAACTACACATCTTCTGGTTTGAAGGAGTATCAGATATCCCATAAAGAAACATATAAGCATGCCAATCAACACAAAATGTAACTTACACAATCAAAATACAGTTGGAGAAAAAGTTGAGTGGTTTTAAAACATATGGGAAAACTTGAATGATCTTTTTTGTCTCCCTGAGTTAATTGCAAGTAAATAGAAAAAAAAAACACCGTTAAGATCAAACCACCATTATATAAGTTCTCAGCCACCTTCCTCACCCAACCCTCTCCCCCGAGAAAAAGATTTAACATGGGATTGAATTCGATGACAGATGCTGCTTTGCTAAACAAGCAGTTATATAATATTTTGTCAGCTCAAAAACCAGCAACTGCAGTGAGCTTTTTTCATCAGTAGACAGCGGACAACTTGCAGCAGCCAGTACTACATAAAAAACTATCTCATACAACACTTTTTTTTCTTTTTTTTTGCAATTAACATTTCTAGACAAAAGGTTGATGAACATAGTAATGCTACTTGGTGTGGTGCAACCCGCAAGAGCTACTTGGAATTTGGAAATGCAAGGTTGTCCATTATTTACATGATCCTTATGACCACTATTGATTAAAGAAAGTCTAGTCTTATTATGGGCAATAATGCAAAACATAATTCTGTTTTCTACTTGTACATATAATGTAAATAATGTCTAGCATTCTGAGCCTTTTGTCTGCAGGTTGGTCTAATCTTACGTTCAATGGGGTTTGACAATTCCACAAGGATATACCTTGCAGCTGGTGAACTATTTGGTGGTGAGCGATTCATGAAACCTTTCCGGTCCATGTTCCCTGCAACTTGAGAACCACAAAACGGTGGATTCCACTGGTGAGCTAGCTGAGAATACAATGGGCTTATTAGGCTCTGCAGTGGATTACATGGTTTGTCTTCTCTCTGACATTTTCATGCCAACATATGATGGACCTAGCAACTTTGCCAATAATCTAATGGGACATCGCCTCTACTATGGTTTCCGCACCACACTCCATCCTGATAGGAAAGCCCTTACTCCAATCTTTATTGATCGAGAAAACGGGAGAACAGCTGGTTTTGAAGAAGCTGTTAGGCGTGTGATGCTCAACACAAACTTTGGTGGGCCCCACAGACGAGTCACACCTGAGTCTTTCTATACAAATTCTTGGCCTGAATGCTTCTGCCAAACAAACGCCCAGAATCCTGCTGATAAATGTCCGCCAGAGAATATTTTGGAGAAACTAGAAAATCAAATGGAAAATGACATGACCAGTAACTCAAACACCTTCCCATCTAATTTGACTTCTGCAGCAGATAGATAGGAAAATCGATACCACACTTAATCGGTCAGCTACATATCTCTGTATGTGATAGATAGTATGATGCCAAACTGGAGGGAAGTGGATGTCTTTGTCATCGATTTCAGCCTCAGGTACTATTTTTTTTTTATAAAAAATATCTTGGATTGCTATCTTATCTGCAATGGAACGATTTAGTTTGCATACATAAAATGTTCTCGTAATGTGTATTTTGCTAATATAAACTTACGTTTAGTAGTAGAAGAATTGTTTCAGATATAGCTTTTGCTAATTTAGTAGGTTGAAAGAAAGGACATGAATTATCTACTTGGCAAGATTGCCAATATAGAGAAGCCATCGGTTTACTTTTTTCCATGAATTTGACTTGCATATATTTCATTTGGAAAGTTTCTCCCCGGAATTTGGAACTGATTTTTGTGCATCTGTTACAATAATTGAACTCACAAACTCTGTATCCTCTCATGAAGTCCTTAATCGATTCTTGCCCAGAATCATGCTGAAAATGGCAATCTGTTTCTTTTCAATGAAATAAAATATTTTTAGTGCACGATCAGAGACTCCTTTGGTTACTCGATGACATATTTATCTTGTGTCAAATTTTATGGATGCTGATTCGGGTTCCCCCCCCCCCCCCCTGGCTTTCTACCTGTTATATCTTAATGCCGCACTTCATCCTCTCTGCTTTATCCTTACTTAATAATTGTAGAGATCCTGAAATATGAAACGAATTTGTTTATACGAGGAGTCCCGACCCCTTGTGTAGAAAAATGTCACACAAATAGAATTTCCTTTCACATACATGGTGAAGTAAAGTGGCTCATTTATGTGTGAGAAATTAATGAAGTCAGCCATTTTGATGCTTTTGTAGTAGTTAAGTTCTGTTGCTTCATCTTGTTTTCTTCTCAAAATAGATATATTTACTACATGTGTATGACTTATTTTGATATATGGATCTGATTCTATTTTTCAGTTCTCATTGGCGTTATAGAGAGAGCAATTTTTGTTGAAGCAAAAGGGAATGGATGGATATAATATGTGGTGGGTGCATGTACACTAATATTTCACTTGTACGTTTGACATTCTTGTATTGGATGATATAATATTATTATGGTTTTTGTTCAATAAATGTCTATTTTGATTTAGGAATTTCTTAGCTAAGCACACAGCTCAAGAGAATATTTCTTAAATTGTGTATATATTTCCTTGAATTTGGTGTAAATGCAGAAATGAAGGGAATATGCACACAGTTCAAAAGAATATTCTCATGAACTTGTGTGCTTATCATGTGCTCCTAAGGACACATTATTTATAGGTGCTGAAATTAGTTTATTAGCTACCCTTTTGAAATTTTCATTTTTTTGACCAGTAATTTTTTATAATTAAAATGTTTCCACCAGAGTTCAGAGTAGTAGTGAAATAAGATTAGTATTGATATTGTAGAATTCCGGCATTTGGTTCGCTACTTTTTTGCTATTTACTCTTGATGCTAAGAAAGAGTTTTAGTAGAAAATGCAGAAGATGATAATAAATAAAAAAATATAAAAATGAGTTGCCAATCAATTAGTATAATTTTTGAGACTTATAAAAAAGAACTATTTTTGTATTAGGCATTATGAGCTCCCTTACCTACTGGAAACCATTTCAGTAATTTGAATTTTGTCAATCCGGAATGGGTTGGAATAAATTGCATAGATCATAATCGGATTAGATTTTATCAATTGACACTCATATTGGCTGTGATTTACTTAATCGAGTAATGCTAATAATGTGTGAACTTGTAATAAGTCGAAGATACATGATTAGTAGATCTAATGGTAATAATCAATCACAAACCTATATATTATTTAATACAGTTATTTTCAATATTTGCTTTTTTATTAACCTAAATTCCGGCGGTACTATATCTTCTATTTTATTAACCACTTCCATTGCAGTACTCCCCGTCTCTCTATATATATCTCTCTATGGCTCTAGAAGTGCAGGCTGTTTAGTGTACTCCAATATCATATCTCACATGCATGTATGTAGTTTTTTGTATAACCATCTTCAATATTCGTTTGTATGAACTGCATCACTAGAATAAGCTATGCCATTTTCCCGAACGATCATTCAAATGGTCTAGTGATCATCACAATTTGACTAATAATTAACTGCCAAGGTTGGTTTAGAATTTATGTGATAGTAGCATTATTTTTTTGATAAACTACAGTTCCTCATTTCTCATAAAATACAATATAATTATTGATTTTTTAAGTCATTTTGAGACATTTTAAAATTTAAAATTAACATATAATCATTTAAAATGTGGGTGTTTTTTTTTTTTTTTGTTAATGAGGAGTTTCCCAACCGCAGTCAGACTAAGTACTCCATACCCCGGACCAGGCTTTGCGCACAAGGCTCGACTTAAGTCATGGCTCCGTCCAGAAACGTACGATCCGATATGACCCCGTCCAAAAACGTCAATCCATAGCCACACGGACCAGTTTTTAATTGGCCCTCACACTTGTTGCAGGCGAAAATCGATCCCAGGATGTTCGGATTTACGATTCACCCCAGGTCGAAACTTACCGCTGCGCCAAGTGACGTAGTTATGTGATTTTCTTATCTTACACTCTTATAACAATGGAATTAAAATTTCTTAAAAACATGTATCTTGAAACCAAAATATGTTTAATTGAATACAAGAAGAGAGCATCCCACAATCCCTTAATCCCTATCCATATAATAATAAAATCAAATCAAATCAAAAAAATATTCAGCAAACCATGTCTTCTTATAGATTATATGAATCTGAACTTAGAGAACTCCAAAGAAGGGATTATTTATTGCACCATTCAACTCGTTCCCAGCAGTATGGAGCACCGCCATCTCAACTTTGTGGCGAGGCAGATACAAGAACTCACCCCCATCCATTTTTTCAAACTCACACAGCTCAAGAAACTTGATGCCTCCTTCCAATCTCCCCACTTTTTCCTGTTGACACATACATGTTTATCAAAATGAATAAACAAGAAAGCAGAAAGCTTATTTGTGTTGTGGCAGTTCTAGATGACCACCCACAAAAGGCGGCGAAATAAACAGGTTTGAAAGGAGGATCAAGTGATTAGAGCCTCAAAAAGTGAAGAGCTGCTTTTATTTTAGAATTATCAACAAAATACCCTTTATAATTCTCAAGTTGTACAAGCTCTGATTATTTTGGAAGTAGTTTTATTCAAAAGTTGTCTCAATCTTTTCACAGAAAGTATCCTCTGCTAACATCTTTTGTGTACACAAACTTAGCCACGCGTTTAACTGTTAAAAATGTGTAGGAAACATTGACAATAGCACAAGCTCGCTGTGGACAGTAGCTAGCAACTAAACTAATTGATGTGTTCATGAAAGAAGGTAATATTTATCACTAATTGATGTGTTCGAAAATGAGAAGAAATGGTTTTACACCAAAAGTGCTGTAGTAGTAGTCACCCAGGTGGTGGGTTAAGTTGCCAAAAGAATGGATTAGGGAGTGAAGTGTTGGGGAGTTTTACACACTACATAAAAGACAAGGTTGAGAACAAAAAACGAGTAAATTACATCTGCAATAAGAGTTCTCACCTGGAAGGTTGCATTACTGAGTCTAATTTTTCGAAATTTCTCCTCATCAGGCTTCATGGCGACATTTTTAACGAAAGTTAAGAGAGTGTTAAATGCTGTCTTCACTTTTGCATCATCGTCCTAGATTAAGAAAACAAAAAGGTAATTACCAAATGATATAAATTCACTTGATGGAGATACTGATGTAATAAAGTGCCAAAATTGTCAGTTTTCAGATTGCTAAAAATTGATTTCCAACAATTATCAGCCACTTGCTAAAAGAAGGAAGACCTAATTTTAAATTCAGAACCAACCAAAATGACTACTTCATATACAACAAAACACCATTCATGTTTAAGCTCGCTCATTATCAAAACAGAATCCTGTCTGTGACCTCAGAATTAAATGGTCAGTACTTCAGTGACAAAAATCATTGAGGATTGACTGACCCAATAGCAACAATCAAGATTTAGGAGTAGAAGAAGTGGAAGAATAAGAAGAATGAGAAGATGCAGGCTAGGCGGCTAGCTTATCCATGGCCCAAATATATAAAATAAATGTCTCATGGATAAATAATGCTAATAAGGTGGCACCTTCTAAACCAGATAGTACTAGGTAGACCCATTAAAATGTGTTTCATTGGAACTAAGAACCAGGCCTAGAAGAAGAAGAACGGGAATGTGTTTCATTTGAACTAAGAACAATGTACTAATCAGCGATCTTCGTGATAAAAAATCAAAAGTAATCAACACCTGAGCATGTAAAGTAATCATCACTTACCTTATGGGTCTGCTTGAGAGATCGTAAGCACTCTCTCATTTGCTCTGCCTTTGTAGCAGGCCTGATGGGCAACATGCTCTGCAATAAAAATATAAAATTGTTTCTTAGTCGGCACCAACTTTGACTAATACTAAAAAATGATAACAAAACAATATATAACCTTTAATCTAGGGTATGATGATATAACACTAACAGATAGACTACCTTCTTTTCCTCTACAGGTGCAGCTGGTTTTTCAGACTTAGGTTCTTCTGGCGGCAATCCAAGCTTGCGTCTTCTTTCTGCCTGTATCATGAATGGTATGATTAGATGATAATTTAGAAGTTGGAAGTTGAAGGTGAAACATGATAAGAATCTGGTCGCTTAACTTTTGAAAAGGGACTCCTACCATGAGGAGTCTCAGAAAGTAAAGTTTTATTGTATTGGGGTGGAGATCATATTATTTAAACCATTGTCAAAGTTGAACTGTTTATAGTTGCAACTAATTAATCAGGTTTGAAGATTTTTGTGTGGTGGTCCTTAAATGTTTAAAAGCACTTCAAAGAAGTATGAAACAGCGATGTAAATGTGCAAATAGTTTGAATAATTAAGCCAACCACTCACAAAAACTCTCCGGAATCAAAAGCAGGTGATGTCTTTTTGGAGAAGATCCACGTGGATTTTCCAACTAAAGAGGCCAGAGCGGATCAATAGGTTTATCTCATTATGTATTGAAAATTCCAAGCTAAAGCATGCTAGAATAAATCCCCGAAAAAAAAGAAGGAAAAAAACCTAGCAACTTCATTCTTACACTTAATTTATGTAGCAGCTAATTTTGAAAAAGTACAATACAAATATTACCCATTTTTATGAAAAATTATAGTCATAACATTGGGCACAGAAATAACATAAATAGAAAGAAAAAAAACACAGAGAATATGCATCACTGTACACATGGAGATGAACTGAACAAGATTCTTAATCATTGCTGCACAGATTCTAGACAAATGTGCCAGATTTTTTTTTTGGAAAACATAACCAGAGGAAGAAAGAAAACGGACAATGGTCGCAATGAGATGGTTATCAGTTATCAGCTCCTCAATGGGTCAAATGATTCAAAAGAAACCACTTAACCTCCAATCAACGGAGAAAAAGCACAAATGAATACAGAATACTAATATTGAAGTGCTTCAGCAAAAAGCTGGATATTGAACTATAACACAATGGTGGAAATCATCATAACCTTGTCTTCTTCCAATTTCTGTCGAATTTTTTCTCTGGCTCTTCTCTCCTCTTCTTTCTCTGCTTTTCGCAAGGCCATTATACTGTAAGAGCATAAAACACAATTTCAGATATAGTAAGCATATATAATTCTACACAACACCCAAGAGAAAAAAAATGCACTAAGATACAAAGACAAACCGTTTTCTTTCATTATCTTCCTCTATTCTCTTCGCTTCAAGGAGTTCCTTACCCACTCGAATTCTCTCCTAAAATATATAAATAAACCTACGTTAATAGAATTTATGGGATCGTCCAGGGATAGTTTTCGGAGCAGTAATGCATAGCATGCATAAAAAATATTAAGTTGGTTTTGGTATACGTATATCCATTGGAAGTACAATTTTAGACACTAATCCGGGAGTAATTCATCAACAAGTATCGAAACATGGATAACCCAATTGTAACTTTCATTATCATTTACAGGAAGTACACTTACAAGAAGAACATATCCAATTAGAGAGACAAGTAAAAATTACATCAACTCAATTAAAAGAAAAACATACTTATAAAGCAAAAAGACATTACAGTTCTGATATAGGTCTCCCCTACATTTGATTGAGCTATTTTTAAGCAAGTAAGATATGGCCTTAATAGTCATCCTAGATTAAAATGCCCCTTACAGTGCTAAGAGGTATTAGGCTGTGATGCACAAAAAAGCTTACAAGTTCCGAATTACATGATTTTAATTCAAGTAAAGATGCACTTGCAATGACGGAGTTAGACAAACTACTCAAGACTTAGTAAAGAACTTTAGACAAGAAACTTTAAAAACAATGGAGATCTATCTTTATTACAATTAAGAAACCTGTCAATACCAGTAGACAACAAAAGTACCAGAATGTATAACTGAATTTCACTCCAATAGTCCAATTTCAATTATAAATTGCAATCTAATTAGTATGACGGCATCTTTTCATAACTGGAAATATTACTAGGAAAACACAAAGTACTTGCTAAATAAAAGGAAGTGAATAAAGTAAATCATGAAATACCTTCTCTCTCTCTCTTTCCATTTTTCTATCCTCCTCTTCCTTCTTTTTGCGAGCTTTCTCCCTTAAAACAATAAAAAGGTAAAAATATGAGAAACAGAATCAGTATATATGAGATATATTAATAGAGTTGGTATAACTTCAGCTCAAAATTTTTATCATGAATGAAAATTCTTGCCAGGAATCAAAATAATTTTAAAAAATCTTAGAAATTATCAGAGTACTTTAGTAGAAGAACTAAAGCTCTTGGAAACAATGTATAATCGTATCCATTTGAAATTAGTGACAAAAGAACTTTTTCATTCTTTTCGATTTGTTTTTTTGATACTCATTTTTTTTCTAATGATTCTTTTCTATGCTAATCAACTCTTTCCAATCAGTTCGGTTGGTAAATAGTACTGCATTAGTTCATTCATTACTACGAAAAAGTAACAGTACTTATGGTATTCATTAACAATATCGTAGTGCTTTCTTGAATAACTGTAACCCCGCTTCTATAATATATATATAACTCGCATGAGCTTTTTACATTCACTTCACAAGGAAAGCCTCGGAATGTTCAATGACCAAGTTAGTAAATTAAACTTATAAGACGAACCATGAGGCAATAGCAATGTGAACTCAAAAAGGGCCCACAAATTCACAAGATTACTTGAACACTAGTATGTTATTTCTGTGAAATGACCCTATAATATGTGGATTTCTAAAATAACATCATAAACACCTAATGGAAATGTATTATGTAAGAGGTTCACCCAATCACCCTTCTGACTATGTATGTCATCAACAATATAAACATTATGGTGCAGGCAATAGAACCCGAAGCTCAACATTATTCCCATTCTTGTATTTCCTTAGATTATAAGTTATATCATATTTTCTTTTCAGTTCTATTGATAATTTGGAATGAGGGAGTTCAGCTTTTAAGTTGGCATTTAACAGTAAGTTGAAGGATTAACATATAAGGTTGAGCTCAAGGTCTATTAGATTAAGCTTTTGAATAAAATTGGGTTCAACAGGGGTATTAGGGTATTCGTTGTGAACTCTACAGGCTCGCCCAACAAATTGATATCAGAGTCCTGATCCGTGATCATGATTCATGGCCCGAGTCCCGAATAAAAATGGGATTGGGCATGGCTGGGATAATTGCTGTTCATAAACCAGACCAGCCCAATCTGCAAGCATATGGTTGGTAATAGCTCAATTTTACCCTAGTCACATAATTCCTGATAGAATTCGCATATAATCTTAATTTTCTTAGTCACCGAGCCCGCATCAAAACTTTTTTTCAGGAAAAGAAAAGATAAAAAAATAAAAATTACAATGCATCAGCCCTCGTTACCCTACTTTTCTTGAAGAGTGTCAGTGCACTAATATACTTCATGTTTTTTTGAGCTCTAGAAGACTCTTTTTACTTATAAAAATAAATATGTAAATAAATATACTTTAACTTCTTTTGTGTTTAAAGTCAGACGTAAATCAGTTCCTGTTCTACTCTCGCAACAGCGACACCCACTCCCTCACTCCCACAGTTCAAAGTATCGGCCGTTACACCAAAATATCGACATTATCGGTCGGTGCCGAACCACAACCTTGACACATTTCGCAAAATTAGGAATTATTCATGTAAAGGGTAATTTTCAAGAGAAATTTTGACAACTCGGCGTAACGTAGCGGTTTCGGACCAAATAAAGGAAAAATCACAGCATAAAGGGAAAAAAAGCCACAAAAAAATTTAAAAAATGCTAAAAGCTACAAAAGGAGACGACAAAAGAGAACGAACTTTTCTTTATAAACTATACTTATGTAGTACCTAGTTAAATAGACATTAAAAAATAAAAAAATATTATACTTCATATATACTTAGTAAAGTTAAATTATACTTAAAATGTATTTGTATAGCACCTAGTTACGTATAACTTTAAAAATATAAAAAAATGTACTTAACATATAAAATTAGTTGAGCAAAATTGTACTTACAAATTATTATTAAATTGTACTTATATAGTCCCTAGTTAAGTACAACTTGAAAAAAAATTACACTTAAAATGCACTTGAGTTAAATTGTACTTCAATTATGCAAAACATGCGTGCTCAACCATTAGAGCTAAGACAACATCAATATCAACTTTATTCAAACGTAAAATTGATTAAACATATATGCGAGACATCTGTTTTGTAACTTAGACAATGTTGTGTGCAACAGATAGTTTTTTTTAACTTAATTGATTTATCTTGTTGTTTTTATTATTTAGAATTTTCACTATTTTTTTACTTTTTTTGAAGCTCCTAACTAGCTAACGGTGTGTATTGCCCAATACCGATACCGAGTCAAAAAATGATCTTCTGAAACATAGACTGCTACCGCAACTTTGAACCATGCTCACTCCTGATAGTTATAATAATCATAGCAACAGTTATTGTACTAGACTTGCTAGTAATCAGTGCTTCTTTTGACTTGATGATAAATACAAAGCTGACTTACTTCAGTTCTTGCATTTTGATTTTCATTTCTTCAGGAGTCAGAGAAGGCTTAGAAGCCTCAGCTTTTGAGTTAATAGGTACCTAGGCAGATACACAGAAGAGTAGGTTAAATTATGAAAAATAAATATTTGTTTCAGTCAATACGAGTAGTGAAATGACCCCACCCCCAGACAACAAAGAGCAGAGTGAAATGCAATGTTCTTATACCATTACAACCATATTCATGTCTATATATAGGCTACTATGTCAGAGTTAAAACAATTGCATGGATAATAGCCTTATTTGCTCCCAGCTTTTTATCACAACAATTCTAATACCACTAAAAACCAAATTTTGGCTAGTCATTGAACAGATAAAGTAAGATTGGTACGGCAAAGAAGTAGCAATATTAAGCCAGTCAAGAAAATGCTAGCTACGTATCTTATGAGTATCTTTCTGATCCATAACACACACCACAACACAAAGATAGAGATAATGAGAGCAAGAAGATATAGATAAATAGAGTACCACATATTGATATCAAGAGTATCATACCAATGGCATCTGATCTATGTCCGAGTCATTCTCGTGTTCGACTATCCAATTAGCGGCTGCATCAAGGCTACTGTTACCTGAAAAATATTGCAAATATTTACAACAGAAATGAACAATGCTAATACAATGTCACAAGTCAGGTTTAACTAGAAAAATAGACATTACACATATAAACACCACATCATAAGTATGATGTCATGCATACAGTATGAAAAAAAAGGTTTAACTCAATAAAAGAAGAAAATACCGATTAACAAAAGAAAGATCTAAGAATTTGAAACAATGAAACAGGAAACTAGATAGGTTTAACCTCATATAACTTCACCAGAGTGTAAGAAATCATTTTCTTTTACAGATAACAAAAGAAGAGTTTATAGATGAATATTGCACAACTTGGATATAAAATAAAAATAAAAAACTCAATAGAAGTGACTACCCAATTCATCACTCTTAAAGAAGCTTCTCTCTGAAATTCTGCTTGCCAAGGAACAAAGGAACATTAAACATACAGCCCTATCTCATCGACAAACTAATCCTTGAAAAGTAAATAATTATGCTCTTTTAAAAAAAACATTTCGCAATAAGAGGATTTTTCTGAAGCTCCAAATAGCAAACTTTCAGCATTAGCCATACACCACAGAAAGTCTTACCTACCTTTCTAAACCCTCAAACAAGCTAACAAGAGTCCAAACTCAAACAAGGACATGAATTTATGATTCTTGATACATATGTCAACAAATTTATGTCAACCGTAGATACCAATGTATGTGCATACATGGGATAGGTAGAAATTAAGAATGGTCACACCCTAATTTATTCTATCTTATTGCTTAGAGTTCTACGTTGGTCACAATTCAATTTCGTTATAGATTTGTCGACATATAAATATCATTGCCCTATATGGGTTTAATTGAAACATATACCTTAATCACAGGGAATGCAATTGTCAATCTAAAATAGTATAATTGAACGTAGATACAAAGTAACTTAGTGGGAAAAAAAGAGAGAAAGTAGATATAAAGTCTCTATAAACACTGAACCAAGTTTTAGGCTCCCAAAAAGCCATAATGGCATAGGCCACAACTTCTCTTAAACTTCTTTGACTCCCAAACTTAATCTTACCCACAACTTTGCGCAAAAAGCAACATATTAACCAAATAATAGGCCTTTCCACTAACCCAACTTGAACACCATTACCGCCCATCCCTGCATCTAACATCTTCCACAACCACATATAACACAAGTGCAACATCCAGAATTTGTCACCTACTCTATCGCACTTTGATCAAAAGAAAGTCTCTCCTGAGATACCAATCAGCATCTTGTAGTAGACAGAAGTTTGTTAGCACAACTCACCAACTAGCGTCCAAATGGATTGCTATTTGGAATCACACAGCAGAAAATATATATACACACAAATATATATATATATATGCACATGTCTGTGACAATATATACAGATATATGTTCTGAAAACCAAGCGACTTACTTGTCAAGGTCCTATTTCTTACTACCAAAGCTTATCCCAACGAAATTTTTTACAAAACCTAACCAGCAGCAAAGAAATTCATACAAATTTTCTCTCTTCTTAACTCATAATGATTCAAAAACTACTACTTAAAAGGAGAGGAAGGGAAGGACTAAGAAAAATGGAAAGACAGAAAAAATAAAATGAAAGTTGAAAGTTGTAACATATAATAGCAACTTTTCTACTTTTTCTGTGTTGGAAGAGTTATCCTCCTCTTTTTATTTTGTTTTCTCTCGTATTGTAATTAAAAGTTATATTTTCTAAAAATAATTAAAATATAATAGTAACTCTTACATCAAGTCAAAAAAGAGTCAACTCAAGCACTCTGCTAATAAAACACCAGGTTTGTAATTATCTATGGACTCACCAGAGTAATGAAGTGCCCGGGTTGCCCTCTCTTTTGAGAAACCCATCGACTCAAGATTCTCGAGCAGCTCCTGGTTAACTTCCGGAACAACCATTTCTAAGAATGACAAATCAAGTAAGTGCGCAATAAACAAAAAATGAGAAGTTATTGCCTTAAAATCCAGCAACTCCAATATCAGTACAACACACTAAAACAATAATATCAGTTTATATGCAGTGTTTAGCTGACATAAATAACTACCCTAGTTAGAAAGAGTGGCATGATCACTAGTGATCATAATGCTACCGAATACCAACAAAACATACAAAAAGCTAGTAAAGAAAGAGATGCGTACTCAGCACAATGACACTACATGGACTCTGAAAATGTCAAAAATAGCATAACAGTCGCACAAAAACTTCTAACAATTTTCTTCAATGCACTTTTCAGTGACAATCCATAGAATAATATTAAATTTTCGATACAATTCTGTTTGTTAAACTATTCTTCTATTATAATGCAATCAATTTTTTGCCTTCCATCATTAAAGAGTTGAAAAACCTAAATTCTAATCAATCCATCTATCAGAACCATCCATCAAGAGGGACAAAAAAACAAATATTGATTTATAAGTTAAAAGAAAGACAACAAATGTAGATTTATAAATTTGAAATTTCACTGAAACATGTCTTTCATTATGATCACACTCCAAAATACAACATCAAATTGCTAGAAAAAGGTTAATATTAAGGAATAGCTTATCCTCCTGAGAAAGTAAAACACTCACTTGTTTATTCCTAATTATAAAAAATTCAACTTGATCGTCTATTAAAATAGAAGCAAATTAGATCTTAAATTTTGAAAGGGGTTACTACCGGTAGAGGCATCAGCAGCATCCACCATATCCACATCGGAATTCTTCGGAGCCTCTAAAGATATGGGCTTTGCGGCCTCGGCGGTCTTGTCTACAAAATCAGTGTGCCCAGTCCTCTTTGTGTGCAAATCACTCTCCTACACAAAATCATACAAATTTACATGAATATATATATATATATACAAATTCAAAAACCCACAAATAATTCATGAAGTATAGATGAACATAGAGAGAAATTGGGGGGTTTATTACGGTTTTGGATCGGCAAGGTTTGCCGCAAGAGGAACAGACGAGATTGAGGACGGGTTCGGTGGATTCGGCGAAATTAGCGTGAGAAGTGAGCTCCGCATGTTCTTGTGCTTCTTCTACAGATTTCAACAGGGCTCCGCAGTCCCCGCACTGGAGTGATAAGCCCGCCATTGAATTGATTGATCTGCTCTTTCTATTATGTGTAGTGCGTATGATGATGTTAGGTGAATTAATGTATATTCGTAACACTAAAATACTTCCTACTCGATTAAAACTTAATTTACAAAAATTATAAATTTAATTCAAATTAAACATTTAAAATCCAATATAGATTCTATAAGTTGCAGCCAAAATTTAAGGCATGTTCGGGACCAACTTATAACTTGGTCAAATTAATTTATAAGTTATTTTTTATTATTAAGTTGTTCGGCAATTACTTATTTTTTAACTTATAAGTTGAGTTATTCAGTTAAAAAAATAAGTAATTATTTGTGACTTATTTAAAATGACTTATGAGTCATTTAAAAATAAGTTAATTTGACTAAATGTAATGTCTATTTTGTCACTTTTTTATTAATGTCATTTCTAATAATCTTTACATTTATTTTAACTTATAAGTCATTATGAATCGAACACCTTCATAACTTGTTTTAACTTAATTTCTGACGTATAAGTCAAATTGATGTCGAATGTTTTACTTATAAATCAGAACTTAAACTAACTTATAACTGAACTTATATATTAACGTATAAGTTATTTTAAAATAAATAATTCCCGAACAGACTCTTAATTTGCACCCACGGTTAAAGTATATTATTAAGACTCAATTTACTAACAACTTGGGTTTGGTCTCAAATTTAAATTAAATTGAGTCGTATTAAAATTTAAAATATAAATCACCCAACAAATTATGATAGGAAATATTACTCAAGGTATTATTCGTAATAATTTGAGAACTTAACAAATGCTAGTTATAGGGTATATGGGTCTTTACTCCGAGAGTATTTTTTGATTTATTTGTGAGTTTTATCAATTTTTTTCTTTTGTTATAAAAATATTTAAAAATCAAGATTTTTTAAAAAGTGACCAAATTTTATAAAAAGATGGGTTTTTTCTCAACGTTATGTTGCCCCACACTGACTTGCTCTGCACGTGGACCATCAAAATATGCATGCAAGTGTATGTGAGCCGTTTTTATGTAATACTACATCTGTCCCATAATAAGTGTTTTTTTAGCTTAAATCACACAAACCAATACACAAGTTAAAATGACAAAAATATCCTTAATATGCTTTCTTTGTTTTGTTTGACACTTTTTTTATTGTCTTTTGGTATCTTTTTATCTTTCTTCAACCTTTCAACTTTCAATAAATACGCAATAAATACCATTGGATGCATAAGGGCACATATGGGAAAATATTATAAAAATTGTATTGGAGTTCTAACACAACACTTATTTTGAGAAAAATTGTTAAGCCTAAAAACACTTATTGTAAGACGGAGGTAGTAGTAGACTTATTGTGACTCATAGTATTGCAATCATAATTTAAACGAATAACGAAACAATGAATGACTAATATATATATGAAGGTACCCTTTAATAACTTAGGTTTTTGGATTAAGTTGGGTTTTCAAACATATGTGTTAGTACCTTACGCTCGGGCTGAAACAACCTTTTCACACAATGATATCGATTCTCGATGAAAGGTTGGTGTGTTTTCCCTAAAGGTGCTCTTGATTACTTAGCAAAAAAAAAAAGAAAAAAAAAAGGTGCTCTTGATGGTGACGTTAAATTATCAATGAGTTTAGTTGAGAATTGGTGATCCGCAGTGATCCAAGAAAACATGTGTAATTCTTGATGGAAGTTGCCTCTCGGTTTAAAAGACACAATGAAATTGAATTCTCGATGAAGGTTAGTGTGTTAGGTGATGTTGAATTTTCAATGGTTTTAATCTAGAATTGGTGATCCGCGCAATTATTAAATGAAAAAAAATGTTTAATTAATGATAGAAGTTAATTCTCGATGAAAAAAATAACCGAGTGGTTAGCCAAGAACTATTATTGCGATGATTGAAGAAAATGTTTCAAGTGAGGGAAATATTGTTATGACATTACAAGTAGATTGAAGTCTCACATTAGAGAAATAATGAAACAATGAAGGATTAAAGTATGTGCAGGGCCGGTCCAACTGTTAAGTCATTTAAGCAATGACTTGATGCTCCAAAATTAAGAAGGCCTCCAAATTTTAATAATACATATATGTTATAGCCCATTAAAAAAACTCAAAAAAATTTCTCAAGCAAATCAATAGCTACAAGTATAATATACAAGAAAAAAAGCCCCAATTTAATATTTGACTTGAGAGTTGAGGCCCCAAAAAAGTTTGGACCAACCCTGTGTATGTGAATGAGTGCAAGACTTGACGGCTTTCCTTTTGAGTTTTGCTGTGTTTCAAGCATGCGTGTTAGTGCACTGTGTACGCTTACGTGAATCGCGAATTTTCCGATTATTCTCCAACAAATATTGCGTTAAAAAAAAGTATTATTCAATAAAATTGCATTAGAATCACATCGAACCAATTTTTATTAACGAAATTGTGATAGTAACCTCTAAAATTGGTTCCCGAAATTGTGATATTAACATCTTATCAGTTAGTCCAGTATCTAAATCTAAAAAAATTATTAAATACAATTGTGATACATATGAATTATGAACCACATTATTGTCAATTTAATGTCAGTGCTATAAATATTATTATCCTTCTTAATAATGTTATAAGAAAATGTCCAAATCCATAATAGTATAAATTGTTAGGGTCTTAAATGAAATTCAAATAACATGACATTTAATATTTTAATAATAATTTATGACATAGCTCCCTCCGTCCTAAATTAATTGCTCAGTTTTGACTTTTTTTAAGTCAAATTGACTATTTTTAAAATTAATAATTAAGCATGTATAAATATATTTTTAACATTATAAAAATTGGTGTTAGTAGTAAATTGTATATACTTTTTTTGTTATAACCTCTTCACCTATATTTTGACAAAAATGGTACACAAAATAGTTTAAAAATAGTCAATTTGACTAAAAAAAGTCAAAATTAAACGGTTAATTTGGGACAGAGGGAGTATCAAATTAAATAAAATTTATTTAACTAGAGTTATGGTGACATTATTTGAGATTTTTTAAGACCAAAAATTTAAAACTCTTACACAAAATATTTCAATTAACCCACATACTTATTCATCATCTAATAAAAAAAAGTCTAGAGACTATTTTGGTCAAAAAATCGTGTTATATATTGCGATATATTTATATCGAATTACAATTACAAAATTTATAAATACACGAGATTAATATAAATTTTAAAAAGATCTTAATTATTATACATCTCTTCAAAAAAATTTATCAATTAAATTTAATTATATAATTATTAATTAATTAAATAATCGACATAAATATTTGTAATATATATGATTTTTGTTGATCAAAATATCTATAAATTTCACACGTATTCAATTCATCTAGTTATTCAATGTCATTTATAGCTAAATCATGAACAACACGTGGAAATAACCACCGGTCCACCCCTCTTCTTGCTTTTTGTACTTCCCTGCTTCTTCTTCCTCTTCCTCCTCGTAGCATATCGTGAAAATCACAGTCCTGACACTTTCGAACCCTAATCTATATTTCTAATCTGAATGTCCTAGCGATGAGGATCATGATCAAACCCTAATTCCTCAATTTGTCAAGACGATGGTGAGGTGGGTTCACGATGATCTACTCTTGAATCCTCCACAAATTTCATCGAGCGACGCTTCGGTTATTTATGGAATCATCGTCATTTTCATTAGAGAAAGCTTTAACAGAAGAAATTCATCGAGAGAATGTGAGAGTGATACAATGGGAAGATTTGGAGCAAGAGCTAGCACGTTTGTTGAGTCTCTCTTCTGCCCTTAAAGAAGCTAATCAACATAAAATTTTGTTACAAGAAAAGCTTCAGTCACACATACAGGTAGGGTATTTACTAGTATTTTGAGTATTATGTTTATAATAGTTTTTTTTTAGTATTCTTTCTTGGTTATTAAGAAAGTGTAAGAAAAGATATTAGGTGTGAAAAGGAAATTTTAATTCTGATTATACTTCAATTTCACTCAATTTATTGCTAAATTTGGTTGATGATAAAATGTAGGGAAATGTGAAAATGAAGAAGTAATTTTAATTTATATATATATATTTATTAATTTGGTATCTCAGTTTACTCAGATATCCACATGCTAGTACTCAATATGAGAATGAAATGCAATTTTACTCGTTACAGCTGTTGCAACTCAAAATTTGATTATACTTTAATGTTACATGCATTATTGGATTTTGGTTGCTAATGAATTGAAGGAAAATCAGAAACTAAACAAGCAATTTAAGTATCAAGCATGCTTTGCTTTCACTTATATTTGACATCTTATGTAACCCCAAATGTTGTATTCTGTGGTCTGTTTGATTTCTGAGATGCCCAGGGGAAGAAAGAATGTGACTTTAGCTCTGAATACGTGTATCTAATATATAGAAGAAACTTCATCAATCTTCCCCAAAAGGGGGTGAGTGAACCCATGTGTAAGAATGTTGTATGCAAATAAAGTGCATGGAAGAAAAAGTGACATCTACGCCACCCAATTCCAACCACCCTATACGGATTCCACCTTCCTAAGTTTGAATGATGGAAAATATAGGGTAAATACACCTATGCCCCCCTCCCCCAAAAAAATAAAAAATAAAAATAAAAATTCAACCAGAAAGTTCCCAAAGGACACCAAAGATTTGGGATAACTGCCTCTGTTATAAGAACAAAAGACTGCAAGCAAATACCTATTATCTTTCTTTGGTTGCTCAATAAATGAAAGAAAAAGAAAGATGATACTCTCTCTGTCTCTTAATATAAGACTTTTTAGAGTTGTGCACAAGCATTAAGAAAATGATTGTATAGCATTAAATATAATATCAAATGTCTATATTGTCCTTGTATTGGAAAAAGAGATTGTTATTTATTGGGCAAAAAATAGTGAGAGAACCAAAATTATATTTAATACTTGGGATAATATTGGAAACTAAGCAATTAATACTTACTTGGAATTCTAAAACGTCATATATTAAGGGACAAAAAAACTTCTCTAAAACGTCTTATATTAAGGGTCGGAGGGAGTACTTTTTTTATGGGACCACTTTAAGTTACCAGCATATATTTTTACATTGTACTTCCTTATATAGTGTAAAATTACTAATTGTAACAATCTTTATAAGAGGGAGCAGGTACTCTGATTCGGGAACTTTACTTTTTGTCTGGTTGCAAGACATTGTGGATCAGAAATGAAAGAGAAATCAAATTACATTATTAGAAATATGTTTAACAAATTAGACGAAGGACCGAAATATTGCAGTTTACCCTATGGAGTACAGAATCAGTGGGACAACTAACATAATTACTTTGTTTCTTCAGCCTCAGTTTTACTTATTAAAAAATAATTCTTCTGCCTTAGGCTTTAATGCCTGGCCCAGAATTCTGCAAAATAGAAGATTTTTATTTTGTGGGTGTATACACACAAAGGAAACTATTACTCTGAAAAGAATAATTTTTACATTTTTATATTACTGGCAGTTGTTTAACTATTGAGAAAACTATACAAGGAATTTCAATTTCTCAAAGAGATGTATAATAGCTGTTTGAGTTGATTATGTAGGTCTATTTACACATTGAGTGAAAGATTAGAAACTTGTGTTCAGCACTCCTTGTACTACCTTTTTCTACAGTTCCTCGTAGAGATAACTTATAATTTTCTGAAAAAGGAACCAGCACAAAATTGTTTTCAGTACTTTTATGTTCTGTACTCTTATCTTCCTTCTTAAGTTATCCTGGGCTTTAATTGATTAGCCCGCGGATTAGCGGGCGGCCACATATTGGGCAGGCAGAAGCAGAGTCGTTAAGTCGATTACACAAACTTGATGAGATGCGCGAAAGATTGGAATCTCGAGAACTGGTGATTGGAAACATGTCAATGCATACAAAGGTTTTAAAAGAGAGAGTAAAAAAGCAAGAGGAGCAACTTAGTACCGAAATTAGATCACTGTTGGTTGCAGGAACTGCTCTTTCTGTAGCTAGTAAGAGTTTGCAGGTAATGTCAATATATATATATATATGTGTGTGTGTGTGTGTGTGTGTGTGTGTGTGTGTGTGTGTCAGCTTATGCTTTTGTTCATGACATGAAGTATAATAAAATGCATGGACATGTTAGCTTTACCTACTATTGGTTTTAGCTGTTTGCATGATGAATGGAGTTGACGTTCTCTATAACTTAATTAGGTCCGTGGAGTTTGCAAGCGTTATTGCATACGTGATATTGTTACTGAATTCCTCAATCTAACTGATCACTTCACTTAGTTTAGCAGCTGGTAGGTCCAGTTTTGACCGAAAAAGAGTAGCAATGTTATTGAATATTCCTTGTAAGAGTGATCATTCGGTTATAACCGAACCGAATAAGCTATTCGATTATAACCGAATACCGAATTATCCATTATTTTATTATCCGAAACAATAACCGAAATTTGGAACTAACCGAATTACCGAACACCGAATTACCGAATTGTACATTCGGGTATTCGGGTAATAACCGAACAAGTGCTCTGTTTTTTCATTTATCAATCAAAATAAGAACCATTTCAAATTAACCTTAAAGTAGTAGTGCAGGCGTGCAGCAGCAAAATTAACCGTCCTTAACGAAGTGTATGACTTAATAACAAAGTCTAATTATAATCCTACAGACCAACATGCAACAGACCAACAGGCAACAACAACATCAAAGTTTATGCAACAACAAAGTTTATGTAGCAACATCCAACAGACTAACATGCAACAGCAAGTCAGCATTCAGCAACTAGCAGCACTGCAGCAACATGAACATGAGTCAGAGTCACTGTCCGACTGGGTTAGGGATTTGGGGGCTGGCCGATTTGGGGATATAGTCGTCTGGGTCAGGTAGTGAGACGATCTGGGTCTGGCGATGAGAGTCGAGAGATGAGAGTCGTCAATCGAGAGTTCGGATGAGAGGCGATGAGAGACTGAGAGTCGCGAGGTACTCCCTTATGACTTGAGATTCAGATCTGGACTTGGAGTAGGAGGAGAGTAAAGAAGACTAGGAGTCAGGAGAGTAGAGACAAGAGATTAACGTGATATACTAAATAGTGATTAGTGAATACTGATATTGTTATTTTAATTTTTAAGTTTTAAATCTCCTTGTTCGGTTATTCGGTTAAACCGAATAACTCGAAGTAGATATCCGTATAACCTGACCGAATGCCGAAAATAATTTCGGATATAACCGAAATGTTGAAAATAACCGAATTATCAGAAAATTTCGATTAAATTATTTCAGTTCGGTTCGGTAATTCGGTTATATCCGTTTTTTGCTCAGTCCTAATTCCATGGTGTGACAGATCTTAAAGTGGTGCAAGTATGTATGTATACTTACCGGAAAACAGAGTGATTGTTGTATATGCAATATTTCTGTGCAGTGACTGGCTAGGACATTTTAGTTTGTCACCACACATATGGTTTTTCTTTCCTCAACATTATCTTTTGTTAATCATCATAATTAACTAGATATACACATGCAATTTAATAAGGAAATAAATTATTGCAAGTCATTCTAATGTAAACATGCTTTTGTTGGATCTAATACTGTCTTGGTTTCTTTAATTATACATTTAGTGTGGGATTTGTCTTTAAACAGAAATAGTGAAATGATTATTCTTATAAAGAAGGTGGAATCACATGTTCTCTATGTCTTGAAGTAGGAAAAGAACACATCTGTTATATTATCAGACACAATTTTCTTCATGTTAAATACTAGAGTTGTCATCTGTTTTTTTATAAAAGAAATAAAATAATATTTCACTTTCTGGAGCTTGCTTCTTATGTTCTTCTCAATTTCATTTTGTGTTATTCATTCTGGGTGGGAGTGACTGATTGTGAGCTGGATTTAATATACTGTTGTGGACTAGAAAATTGATTATAGTAATGTTACAGGAAGCAAATAAGTCACTGGCTGGAGAAAAAGGTTACACTCAGCTCAAGGACTTGCAGAAGTTACTGAGAGTGAGGCAACAGTATGTGGTATCACAAGTTTCATTGCTCTATCCCGTGAAGGTCGTGGTTGGACATGCATCTGAGCAAGAACTTGAATCATTTACCTGTAGTAAGTCAGGTAATTTGCTAGTAAGGAACCTTTTGTATATCTGTTTAACCTTGTATAGAACTGATGTTTTGTGTAGATTTGTTTGTGTTTGTGCTCATAATTTGTAGAAGAAAACTTGAATATCAAATAAAGAATTATAAACTGTTAATCTGCCATCTTCGTTCATCATGAAGATTTGGGGACACTTCCTCAAGCTTTCAATAAGGAACAGATAAATTAAGGGATTCCTTTAAAGTTTATGAGCTCTTGCTGTGTGTTGTACACAAAGCACATATTCCTGTGATGCTATTCCAATACTCAAGCACATCTTAGCAAGATGACCTTACACAAGTTCAAGCACCAATTATTTGAACCTAGTAAGATACGCGTCTCCAAGGGAGGTAATTAGTTTAGCTGAGAAAAAATTATTCTTAAACTGTGCATTTTAGTTACACTGGCAGTGGTTGTTAGGAAATGACAGTCTTTGCGTGATACAACATTTGCCCCTCTTGGGTAGTGTGATTCTCAATTGGTAAAATTGAACTCAAAATTTTAAGGAGAGTACGGGTGTCGTATGAAGGTTCTATCTCTTTTGGAAATTCAATCAGCTACGTTTCTTGGTTTACCCGTTATTATATATTCAGAAGATCAATAATTGCAATAGGTTTTTCCTGATCAATCTACGTACGCAGAGGAAAATTTTCGATGGAAGGAGAAAAATCCTAAAATTTAAGAGGTCCTATTCCCTAGGGCCCTGCATCCCTCCCCTGGCTCGCTTGTTAAAGATAGCGCATAGAATGGATACAGATAATTGGTTAAAGCTAGGGAGGTTATAATCCAGCGCAAATTCTCCTCATTCAGCGTAAATGTACAATTTATAATATACACAGTACAATGTGTATAGCATCATTTGCTTAGGATGAGGAAATTTTGATCTAGAAATATCATTTTCCAAAGCTAATGCAAAAGCAATGAAGGCAACTATTGAATAATGTTATATGTTCTTACATGACTAATTAGCATACAAATTTCACCCATCTTAACTTTTTTTTTATCTTAAAGAAAAATAGCACATAATTTTGTGACATTGAGGGTAATAGGTTATAGGCCCCCGTCTACCAATATATACATAGACAAGTTAAAGTTTTCATGAATGATGAATTTCATGATGTTCTAACAATTCAAAACCTATAAAACTATCAAGTTGCTGGACTTTACCTAGCTTGGGAGAATAAAATACAGTGTTGTGGATATATTAGGTATTGCCATGTTATACGTGTATGAATGCTTATTCGTTATCATGCTATATATTAGCGCGTGCGTGTATTAGTGGTTGGGAGGTGGGCGTTAGTTTGTTATCACATGTGCTTTGAATTGAACTCTTTCTTTCTTTCTTTCTTCTTTTTATGTGTGCTTACTTCTCTGGATGTATTTTGCTTTTCCCTTTCTTCCCTGCAGATGCACATGGCTATGTTTTTATACATATTTATGTACCTGAATAAGTATGTCAATTTTGTCTCTATAATTCTTTTAATAGGCGTGCTATCTTTACAGTAATTTCTTTGCCAATGAGGTTTCATTGATGTTTTCACTTGCTTCCTTCAATTTATGTTTTTACGCTCTATATTTGTTTACTACATTGTCAAATTGTTTCAGAGCTTTACTTAGTGGAGGTATATACTGATGAGCAATTAGGAGTTTGAATTATTATATATTAATGTATATTTTCAGGTGATTTGATTAAATTGAGTAGCTAGAACAACATTTTAACTTTTTACAACTTTTCTTTGCGTTTGGATATTATCTATGAGATGGTACTGAGAATCATTCTTCTCTTATCTCTTTGCTTCCTCTAGAGAATCCTTCTGGACTAAAACCTCTGGACCAAGGATCATTTACTATTTCAGGTCTGCATCTCACTTTTCTCCCTTTCACTGAAGATGAGTTTTTTCACTGACAAGGAGGAGGTTCAAAGATCTGCAACAGCCCTGGGATATGTCGCACATGTATGTTATTTCTCCATCAATTTATATAAATAATCCTAATATATAACTATGACTACCAAATTCTCTTTGATGTTTGTTTCCTTTAATCATCAAAACACATCTAACATTTACTTCTTAAGCTATAAGTGCATGTTATTATCATTATTCTTGTTATTTTTTGTTTTTGAAATCCATAGAAGCTTTTCTGAGGAAAATCTTATCAGATTCACAGAGGGAGTGGCGAGCTGTGTCCCATTGATGCCGGGATGGATTTTTCATATTTTCTATTGGGAGGACTTCTCGTCTTCTTCCTCTTTCTTTTCTCCAACAATTTTTTTTTCATTTATCTAAAACAAAAAACCATTTGATTATGTATGAAAAGAAAACTAGATGACTTGTATTTATTGTTGCTTCATCCTGCATTTTAGCTTAAAACACTATTAGTTTGGTTAGGTTTCATCTTAGCTAATATCATTTATATGGAAGAAAACACTACGTAATCGATTACGCAATCAAAAAGAGAAAAAAAATCTTTATTGACGTCGTTGACCGCTTCATCTACAGGCTGTTTCACTTATTGCTTCCTATTTGGAAGTTCCCTTGCGCTACCCTTTACTTATGGGAGGTTCTCGATCATATATATGTGACTGCGCACCTTCAATAGAAGCCGACATCAATTGATTCGTCACTTTCTTCTTTGAAGCCTATAGAATTTCCTCTTTTTATAGAAGGGCAGGACACCACAAGAGCAGCTTATGCAGTCTTCCTGCTGAATAAGGTGTAGCTTTCTATTCTAATTGTGTTGGTGGATTCATAGTTCTTAAGAAGCTGCAAGTAGGTGTTATTAGAATCTGCTTTAAATATTTCGAGAACCCTAATGGAAATGACATTAGTGATATATACAGCCAAATGACTTTTTCTTTTTTCAGTATTAAAATTCACATTTTCTCAAACTGTTTGATCTTTTTGAATTTGTAATACTAGTTTTTTAAATCAATAATTTTCTTCTACTCAAATTGGGTTGGTAAATGAAATCTAAGTGGAGAATATTATGATTCGTGTCCATCTAATAGGTTCATAGCCTAACTAGAGAAAATATCTGTCAAGATGTCAATTCAACTATCAGATTTAAGTAATTTGTTTAAGTAATGAATTGATATTAAAAGCATATCATGCATAATGTGTCATTGTTTCTTATTAAAATCATGCTTTGGGCTGAGACTTTATTTCACCTAACAAACATTTAGTGTTGTACAGGGAAAAGGGCGGAGGTTGAGGGGTGGAAGTGTCGAACTATAAAATTAGGGGTTTAGGTTGGATAATTGTGAAAAATAGTCCCAAGTTTGGAGTAAGATGAGATTTTCCCCATATTCATTCAGTTTGGATTCGTAGTGGTGGTTTCACATAAAAAGTAAACTAAAGTGGTGGCTTCATCTTTTCTATCTTTATTTGGTCAAACATAAATAGTGCTACACGATATTGGGTAAAAATCTTCAAAAGTTCACTCTCTATCGTTTCTGTCATCTTTGAAGTTTGACACTAGGCGAGTCGGTGACTGGATTAGTGCCTTACTAAGTTCTATTAAATTTTTCTGTGTTCTTTTATTTTAACCACCATTTGTATGTTTTTAAGAAAATGTCCTAATTTTGGTTTTACCCTCTTGCTTTGTTGTAGGATCTGGAGCAGCTTTTGAATTTCATTGGCGCAAGTAGTTTAGGACCACGCCATGTATTGGCTAATTTGAAGAAGCTTATCATGACGATCCTTAATCCAGAATATTTGATATGAGCTTCAATTATGGGTTGTAAGTTTTGTAATTTGTTTGTTTGTATTCTTACACAGGTGCAAAATTTTTAATTCAGCACCTCTTGCCATAAACTTTAGTGAGCTGTTCTACTTTAGAGCAATGCAATAGCTGATGAATGCTTCTACACCCCCACTCTGTTTCAACTTTTGATTAATATCTCAATGCATCATTTGTGTATGTGATTATTGGGATACTTGGCTATGAGATGGCCATAGATTTGGAAAAATAAACAATTTCCATTTCAATGTTTGTATTGTGTTGGAATTTGGTGGAACTTTTATTCCAATGTTTGGTTTAGTTATATTAGAAGCAATGTTTTCAGAACTGGTTATTGAACCGAAAAAAGGTCATCGGTTTAACCTGAACAGTTATTGAATTTACGATGTCATAAATATATAAAAATGTATACTCTCTCTGTCTCGCATTAAACATCTTAATTTCTTGTTTTAGGATGTTTCTCAATAAATGTCTTATTTTTATATTTGTAGTTATTTTTATCCTATTTTTTCACTTATACCCTCGTAATTTTTCACTCAACTTTTGTTGGAAATTGAAAAATAATAAAATGTTTACATTGGGAATTGAACAATTATTCCACTTTTTCTATTACTCCCTCCGTTCCTTAATATAAGACTTTTTAGAGTTGTGCATGAGCATTAAGAAAATGATTGTATATCATTAAATATAATATCAAATGTCTATATTGTCCTTGTATTGGAAAAAGAGAATGTTATTTATTGGGCAAAAAATAGTGAGAGAATCAAATTATATTTAATACTTGGGGTAATATTGGAAACTAAGCAATTAATGTTTACTTGGAAATCTAAAATGTCATATATTAAGTGACAAAAAAACTTATCTAAAACGTCCTATATTAAGGGACGGAGGGAGTATATTATTAAATACCCCCTCCGTCCCTTAATATAGGACGTTTTAGAGGTCCCTAATTATTTGACGTTTGTTCTAATCTAAGAGAATTAATCACAATTTTTTCAAAATTATCCCAGGAGAATTGATCACAATTTTTTTAAAATTATCCCTCATTATTCTGCCTAAGTTTTTAATCTTTATTCACAATTGCCAATACTTTTAAGTCTTTCTGTCACCTTATTCCAACAAAATTCTTTCACTTTTTTTCTTTCCCCTATCTTTTTCTCTTATTTATCGCGTCTAAAGAATTGTATAAGTTGTTTTATAGGAATGGAGAGAGATACCAATGAGTAAGGTGCTGTTTGTTTACCTCTTAAGAGGTCTGAATGGACTGCCTCTGATTCGGTCAGAGGCGATGTGCTGTTTGTTTGTTTTTTTGTTACCTCTTAATACCTCTTACCGGTTAAGCTACAAAATTAAGTCTAAATAATTAAGAGCCATGTCTGAATGAATATTGCTATTTTTTAGACAAAAATACCCTCCTTAATATTATTATTCTCCTTTTCTATCCACCACCACCACCACCACCAGATCTATCACTACCGCCACCACCACCACTACCAGATCTACTTTCCCATAAAAAACTATCTCCAAATCTATCTCCTCACACTTCTCTACATTCCAAATCTGATCCCCAAGCTTCCATTTCTGTTATCTCTCTTTATCTCTCCTCTTTTTTCTCTCTCATTCAAAATGAATGATCTGATGACAAAATCCTTCACCAGCTAAGTAGATCTAAAGAAAGAAGCCATGAAAGACCTTGAAGCCGGCCCAGGTTACAAGGTCTGTACCGGCCCAATGCCGCAAGACGGCGGTTATCCGGGTGTAAAGAGGGGACTCTGGTGGATCGAACTCGATCGGCGGTGACAAATGGGCTGAGGAAGAAGCTTAAGGATCTGATGATGGACTTTCAGGGGATGCGCGACCGGGAGGCGGAGGGAGGGGGGGGGAGGAGGAGAAGGGAGGGGCGGGAGGAGGAGGAGGGGCGGGAGGAGGAGGGGGAGGGGTGGGGCGGCGGGAGGGGAAGGGAGGGGAGGGGATGGGAGGGGATGGGGCGGGGGCGGGGGCGGGGGCGGGGGCGGGGGCGGGCGGAGGGAGGACAGGGAAGAAGAAATTGTAATAGGAAGTATTATTTTTTATTATTATAGGGTTAAAATAGTAAAAATATGTTATTAAGACATTTTGAAAAAAATAATTATCAAATAACATTTTTTTATTCAGATACAATTTCATTCAGATACTTTATATTATTCAGATGTCTAAACTATTCAGATCTTAACAACTAATTTTATCAAACACCACCTAAATGAGATTAATGAGTTTTTAAGGAGAGAATTATGGGAAAATGTGTGAGAGAGAATGAGATAATTATGATAAGATGAAGATTTAAGGGTATTATAGACAACTGAGTATCATATTTAATGTTTTCTCATCATTATCTTAATTCTTGAGCGCACCTCTAAAACGTCCTATTGAGAGACGGAGGGACTATAACATGTCTTCTATTTAATGACTCCCTAGACTCTTTTTCTTTATTCAATCTAACTTTTAGTACTTATTGGGAATGTGTGAATAGTAAAAAAAATGATTTAGAAAATTAATTCACATGGGAAGAAGTAATAGTTAAATAAAAGTGGAGAAATACTTCAATTAATAAGTAATTCAAAAGGACAATTTAGGTAATAAAAAACTAAGGGTGCCGAAACCAATTAGAACGCTAATTTAATATTACAAAAAATTTTGTACAAAAAAATTATTAAAAATTGACTCATTGGGTTAACTTAATCGACTTTACCGGTTGAACAAGTCAATTGGTTCAATTCAGATTTTGACCAACCGAACTAAATTATACCAGACCAGACATAAGATCGATTCTCAATTCGATTGGTTGAATTGGTCGGATCGATATGGATTTCAAAACATGATTGGAAATAAATCTTATTAATTACATGATGAATGACAGAAGTTATGATCAAACTTTTAATTTTTGTCGACTATAAATTTTTTAATTTTGTTTAAAGTTTCGATTTTTTTTTATTATAAAGTGAATGAAAAAACTGTGTTGTTTTGAGTTTTGGGACCTAGCGCCACAGTGCTAAGAAGCATCACTACAGTGAAGCGCTACTTTCCCAGCGCCGCAACAATAAGCCTGGAAACAAGCCTAGTGCCGCGTCGCTGCTGCCCAAGGCCGCGTCGCTGATGGAGGTTTCTACAAAAGCCATGCCTGTTCATAAGGTGTCCCAAGCCTTTTCAAATGCATCCAAATCTTTTCAATGGAGTGTGTCCCATCTGATGGGTCACTAAACCCTTCTATAAATAGCCCAGGGGGCAGCCATTTGATTAATTCAAATCCAAGCATTCAAGCATTGTCAAGTCATTCAAGTATTCATCATTTCATAAGTCATTTATAATTTATTTTGAGAGAGAGTTCAGAGCATCTCTTTAGTTTGTTTTGTGTCTTATATATAGTGCTGCTATAATACACATTGTCTTTGTATCCTGGGAGACAAGTACCGCTAACTCTAAGCACCAATAAGGAAGACATAATTGTCTTAAGGATATAGTACTTAGTACTAGTTTTGGCAAATTAATTCCTTACATTTGGTTCACTTGAAATATATATATATATATATATATATATATATATATATATATATATATATTCCTTCTTGGTCTTCATCTTTCCTAACAAGTATATTCTTATTATCTATACATTTTATAAATGTGACTTTTTTGTGGAATAGGGGAGTATAACTTTAAAAAAAATTCAAGAAATAATGGGCAGACATGGAATAAGGGACGTTTACTTGTGTACTTTAGAAGTTGCTTAAGGACAAGATCTAGAGATCAGGCGAAGTTGCTTAAGAAGTATTTTGGACTTGGTGGCTGATTGGCTGGCTGACACATACCGGTTAAAAATCTACGTCAAATGTGGCCCTTCACTCTATCACTTGAAAGTTGAAATTATGTTTAATGCGTAAAAAGTCCAAATCAAAGCAGACTTCTTTTTATATGGATGGATGTAGTATGACTAAATTGGATCCGGTTACCGTGAGGTTTAAAATTGGACAAAGATTTGCCGAAACATATAGGAAAAGTTGCATCCCTATCGCACATATTTACGTTGGTGTATAGAACATAGTTTTTGTCGATGCAACCCACCGGGAGTGGTTAGCATAAAGTTTATTTTTTTTGGTAAGTTGGTCAATTAGTCAATAGAGTGTTGACATGCAGGCGGAAAGATGTTCTCTCTCCCTGCTTGTTAGCACTGTATTGGCAAATTGACCAACTTACCAAAAAATAAACTTCATATTAACCGGATCCCAATCATTAATACACGGATGCAAAATTATCCTATATGCCTCGATAAATTCTTAGCAATTTTGAACTTTATGGTAGCTATCGGGTTAATATTTTTTGATATATTCGATTGAAATTTAATATTCTTGTCTTTGGCAAGAATGGATTCAAGACCTTATACACCCAAGCCTTATGAGTAGTTATTGTACCATTGAGCCATGAGAGATTTGGTCTATCCAGTTAAATTGATTGCGAGTCATTTTCGTTTAGCTTGATGTTAATTACAGTTATGCTGTTCATATTAAGTAGTTACAGTTAAGATAATTATAAACCATGGACAATATTTTAATTAAATATTTGATCAAATCGCAACACAATGCGGATTAGTAAGATACTTATATACCAATCAAAACCTTTTTGTATCCAAATCAATGCAAAATAGTAACTTAAAACATAGAGATTTGTTAACGTCTGATTTTGTACACCTGACGAAATCACAAAAATGGCAGGCCAAAACAACGCTAACGGTTGATTGTATTGTCGTGAAGTCAAACTCACGAAATACACAGCTATAAACATACACACATCAATTGTAAGAGATATAACACATGGACACAAGAATTTACGTGGAAACCCAATCGGAAAAAAACCACGGAGTGGGATGAGAAATCCACTATAATAATGAGAGTACAAATTATGTATTTGTGTTGTATGTTATTGTGTTGTCTAACCCTCGCTTGTTGCAGTATTTATAGAAGTCATGTCCACCCGAATCCAACTAGGGGTAGGAGTCCTTTCTAGAATCACCTTATAACTGCAATGCAATTAATGATTGATCGCTTCCTTCCCAAGTTAGATCTCCTTATCCCACCAAATAAGGAAACACAATCTTATTTTAATAAGGAGTACTCTCCTCTTGTCACAATAAATATATATATGGGCCAACCCCAAATCCGGTCCATCAAATAAATTGAGCTATACCTCGGCTAGACCCAAATAATCACGTCCCAACAAGATTTAAAAAAGAAGAAGATTAAAATGGCTTTTTATAGGACAGCAAATTCTAATGATGTTAAAGCAGACACAGCTGAGAAGCATAATAGCTCGAGCCTTCACAGCAGAAGTTGTTGACGTGAGAAGCAAGCGCTAATTATCTCATCGTCGCCCTCGTCAAAGCCAGTGCAGTTTCGAACATCAAGCTGTACAAGTTGTTTACAGCCCTGCAATATAATCACTAGGTTTTCCTTGTAAAGAGTTGTCTTGTTTAGAATCAAATACTTAATGTTTGGCAGTAAAGTGACAATTTTTGATGCTGTCTCGTTCCCAATGTAACTTCCTGTGACGCTAAGACTGACAAAATTCTTGCAATGGAGGCTAATTTGGTCAACTACTTGTAACAAATCTTTGTAAGAGCAACTTCCGAGTCTTAAGATCTCCAAACTTTTCCACTTGCTTATAAGTCCTGGAATAATATTCTCGCAATCAAAGAGCACATTCCAAGGCAGAACTAGATGTTTCAAGGCAGGACATCTGGCACAGAATTAAGTTAAGAATATATTCATCTAAAACATACATAAAATTGGATTTAAATACACTTTAAACATTCAAGTTTTTTTGCGTTTAAAACTTAAAACCATAATTTTTCAATGTTCTTATATATAAAACCTTCTGGAGCCACCAATAGATGTGTGTTAATTGATCAAAACTGATTATAAGAATAATTTGTTAGCCATGAACATGTGGTGGGCTTGAGTTGTTTCCAATCCATAATAGGGATGGATAGTAAGAAAAGGGTTAATAGATGTTGTTTCGCACAGTGAGATCTCCACATCCTACACTAGTGGTATTTTGGCTATGTATGGATGGGAAACAAAAGTTTGATGACTAACAATGGTTGTAGGTTGATGCTTAGAGAAGTCGAATATGTTTCAGACATCTATCTTAATTTAATCTCTACTGTAAGATTAACGAGAATGGTTGTAACTGTTTCTTTGGTGAAAATAAGAGGAATTAGCTCACTAGAGGGTCTCCAATGGTGACTAGATGTAAGAAGGTACACTATTTACACAACTCGTGCGCATGTAGGAGGTGTTGAAGATGGGGGAGTTAGGTGTAAAAAGATGTGGAACAAAGCCGTGAGAGATGGGAGAAATACCATGCATGAGAATATATCACGAGAATAAATTAATACCAAAAGTGAAGAAAAAAAGTTATAGCTTGCAACCAAAGTATAAAGTAGTTTTGAATGAATTTATCAAGCAAAAATCTATCAAATTTGAGTTAGATCTTCCCATCTAGAAAAACCATACTGATGAGATGAAGCCGGACATAAGGATAGTTGAAAATTCTAAGAAGCCTGAGCTTAGCCGAGACTTCATCGAAATTAATTTGTAAAAATTCAGGGACATTAAAGTTCAATGTTTTAAAACTGAAATATTAGGGGTTTAAGTTCTAAAATGCAAAAAACACAAAAATTTATAGTGTATTTATAAGGCCTACATTCATACTATGTATAATGTACTCTCTTTGTTCCAAATTACAAGACAAATATTGACTTCTTAAAAATCAATTTGTGATGTTTTCAAATTTAAAATTGACATGAAAAGTTTTGAAAACAAATAATCTTGTAACTAGTAGTACTTTTCAGGTATAGTTATGATATTCTTAATTGTATTGGCATAAACAAAATAATTAAATCCATGTGAATTTTAAATTTGAAATTGACTTTTAAAATGATCTAATAATTTGAAATGACATGCATAGTTGAGCTACTAACTCATCCGAAACATATACGAGTTCATCTCTGGTGCAGTTATTGGGAAGCTCTAGCAAGGTAGCAGATCTTTGACTACGGTTTACAACAAGCTCAACGAGTCCTTGCGCCGTAAAACATCCCCCAACTTCATATGCTTCCGCTATTCTCGACTTTGACATGTCGGAAGGAAACACAAGTCGTTGCCAGCAGAAAGGAGTGAGAGTTAGTTTGTACCATGGCTTGCACACAAGCGGAACATCCAACAGCAATGATTCTACTTCCAATCTCCCAAAAATATTGACCAAACAATCTGTGCTTAAATCTTCCCATTTTCTTTCCTCATCCATCTATAGAAGAAAGGAAAGAAAGATGAGCATGAGCCTGCTTAATGAAGACAGACCTGTTACCATTCTCAAATACATAAAACTATCAAGCCCCATAACATGTAATTAAGAGTTAAAACTATTAATGGAAGGATGAGTTTTGTATTATTTAAAGGGAAAATAACATTAGGAATGTAAGAATATTATTTAAAGGGAAAATAACATTAGGAAAAAGCAGTACAGCGTAGGATTCCTTGGGATAACAAATGCATGGATGGTTGAGAATTCTTCGTACTGATTGTCATTGAATACGTCGTGGGGCCCTAAATTCGATTACTTTAAACTCTGAATATGGTGGTACACAGTACTATCTATCTATCTAGTATAATAATAATGACATAAATGTAATTACTATCTAATACAATATTACAATGTCTTACTCTTGATCTCAAGTTCTAAGACCTTAAATCTTTCACACATGCATGATAAAATATATTAATTGTTACAATACATCTAACTATTACAAATAGTACACATCTTCTACTCGTTCATCTTCCACTCTTTACTCTGTCCTTACTGGAACCTTCGGTACGTTCGTGCTACGCTGAAAATATTAAATTTAAAGCAAGAATGAGCTACCAGCAAGTATAGACAGTTGAATATATAAACAACAAAATTAAGAATCATGTTACTATTTCTACAGTTGAACGATATATGTGAAAGCATTTCGAATAAAAATTAATAATAATAACAAATATATTTTTATTTAAAACATTTTTGAAACAACAAACTGAGCGGTCAATAAGACCTTGAACTTTTTGTTTTCGTAGAGGTTCAATAGTTATTCAATTATGAACCGCCTGGGTGATCAACCCAGTGTACCCTATGTTGTACAACACTCTAGCTAAACGACTATATGCGTTTGTTTGACCACCTCAAGAGTCTATCGGGATTTTCCCAAAGTAAAATACCCCAATGTTAGGGTTGTTCATCTCATATTTGAATCTGAATCCACACCGAAACAATTCGGGTTGGATAGCTCTACCTAAAATCAATAATATTTCAAAAATTTATTTTTAAACCGATAAAATATTTAAATTTGCGTCTAGCCGGAACAAATGGCATTGACGTATATCTTAAACAGTTCATACAATATCGAACTTTAAAACTTGAACAATTTATGTCAAAGTATAGCTGAAACACTTGTACAAATGCAAAAAGATTTGTATAAGTCTGGAATTTACACAATCGTATAAGTGTTGCGTAAATTGAACTTTAAAACGCCACGTACCATTTATAAGAACATAATCAAATGAATTCAGAAAACTTGTGAAAAAATTTAGGAATACTTGCCTGATGTGTTCTTTAATTAATACTCTAAAAATATCCTTCAAATGTCCTAAACATTTAATTAATAATTAATAACATACCAATTAGTCACATAAAGACTCCATCTATTGGTTTACATTACAATATTTCTCATTTTAGGTTGTTCGCGTTTTATGATTTAATCAATGCGCCCAACTTTTATTTTACATTTTACGCTACAGGTATAAAGCAGACAGTTCTATCCGTCTGCTTTGGGGTGTATGTTTTAGAGCAAAACTCATTGTAAGTGACGTCATCATAATCCAGACAGGATAACCCGTCTGCTTTACGTGTTTGCATTAGTACAAAACCCCTGGTCCTGAAGCAAAAACATGTGTTTTTTTCTTAATGACGTACCCACTTTGTAACGTCATAACTTGACCCTCCGTTATCGGAATGAGTCCATTCTTGAGTTATATGCTAGCTCGTAACATTCTTTAAAACTTCCCCTAGATGAATTATCATTTATAATCCTCTAACAAGCCGAAATATTGGCTCAAAAGTCCTTTGTTAGACTATTTTCTTCGCTAAATGACTTTAAATTCTCAACCTTACGCAACTCGCTCATCCGATGTCGAATTGAGTTTGTTCTTGAGCCTACGGCTCACGTTTTCTATGAACTACCAAACCCCCAGAAAATCAAAATTTTTCAGAAGCATTACTTTAGCGTCTTTTATGAAAAATTTACAATCCACAATTTTTACGAGTCCAAATTAAAGTCCTCTACGTTATTTTCCATCCTTTACGGTTGGGCTTACGTTATTAACTTTTGTTTTCATTGTTCATGTATATTAACAAGTGAGTTAACATATCTAAACCACACACATCTTTATTTCTCCAAGATCCTTCATAATCTTCCATAAAAACATCAACAACCGCCAACAAGGCAATTTTTATCAAGCTACAAAACTTTTAAAAGAGAAAAGATGAAGTAGTTAGGGTTTTCTTACATTTTCTTGCTCTTTCTTCTACTTGATTATGCTTGGATAATCAAAGCTAGCTTGTTCTTCTTCCTCTCCTCCTTTTCTTCTATCCGTTCCATTCTCTATCTTCTTTCTCTCTTTCTGCTTTCTTTTCTCTCTCTTTTCTTAATTGATGAAATAATATGAAATGATCTAAAGGAAAGCAAGTATACTTGCATTTCCTTATTTAAAGACAACCCAGGCTAGGGTAGTTTAGTCATTTAGGCCCCTTAACCAAGTTCTAGTTAACTTATTTAACTTTAATTAAACTAACTAAAGCTAGACAAAATTATTACTTGAGGCTTTGTTTGGTTAAAATAAAATAAATGGAGGGGACAACAATCTAAGGCTTGATTTATTTGGATAATAACTTACTATAAATGGGAGGTGAGTCATCAAGTTGGTCCCTTCCCCTTCCATACCCGGCCACTCACTCCTTTCTTCACCTTTTCCACATTCATTTAATTACATGCCAAATAGCTAGCAAGTGACACATGACCCAAACCTTTCCTTGGCTCTAAGTAACTAGGGTTTAACCTGGGCTCCAAGTCTTGGCTCAACCCTAGTCAAACCATTCCATACCCTAGGCTTAACCGTAGGCTCAATTCTAGCCAAGTCATTTCAAACTTTAGACTTAATTGGCTCGATTACATCCAAAACTAGTTTTGTTTCTAGTTAGGTTTTCCTAACTAGTCTGGTTAGTCAAACCGTAAAATTTTCTTCGTGGAATTTTTTTATTAGAGATTATGTCTCACAATTCCGAATAAACGTTATGTCGTAATTCGAAAATTCGAAAATTCAAAAAATTATTTTTAGCGTGAATAGTATTTTTACGTCTTTTCTCGATAAAAATATTTTTATTGGAGATTACGTCTCCCTTTTCCTAAATAAACGTTATGACGTAACTTGAAATGTCGAAAAACAAAAAAAAGTGTTTTCTACGCTTTATGAATAGTGATTTAGCGTTTTTTTCAAAAATTTTATTTCATCTAAAAATCCCAACACGTATTCATAATCACATAACATAATCTAGGTCAAAAAAATCGACCTTTAACCACATAACACAGTTCATTTCATCAAAATATTTATTTTTTTTAATAAATATTAAATCATAATTACAAGAATAAGCTACATTCTCTATCGTTACAATACACATCTTGTGATGTATGTATATATAAATAGAGAGATCAGGAATGGAAGGATTTAGATTTTATAGATGTAGAGAGAGAATGTGAAGGAAGAATTTGAAAGGGACAACTGAGAGTGATAATACGACTTCAAGCGGTAAATATTGGGGTAAATTTGGAACACCAATTTGTAAACTTTCTCAGCAACCTTGAAAAAATCAGTTCCCTAAATATAACTTGTGTTTAATTAATTTGATTAATGGTGACATGATGATAAAACATGTTATATACTTGATGACATTATGTTATTTTGTACAATGATGAATAAAAAGATGATTTTGTATGTGTGCGCAAATGTTTTTGTTGTTTGTTTTGTGTGAATGAAACTTTTTTTTTTGGCTAAAATGAATGAGACTCTTTTGCGGAATGAATATTTATTATAGTTATTATAGGATGCTAATAATGGGTATGATTATCGGCGTGAGCATTTGTAACGGTACCGGTAGCGTTTGGTGCGTTTGGAGGTCCAAACACGTTTGAACCCCAAACACAACGTTTGTGAGTTAAATAAGTTGAGTTAGAAAAGAACTGTTTGTAAACGAACAAGATTCTCAACTGTGTTCAAACACAACGCTCTAAAAGCTGATAGACGAACAAACTGTTGGGTTATTCCCTCTTATGTGGGTAGGCCCAATTAGTAGCTCATTTGGTCTATTGGCCTATATGGATGATATAACATAGGGTTCAGGAAAAACAGAAGTAACGAGAAACAAAACGGAAGAGAGAAAAAGGGAAAACTGATTTTCGCAGAAAATAGTGCAGTATTTTTCAACTCAGCGATCGGAGAGTCATTCGTGGTCCGATTGGGCTGATTTTTTGTGGGTGACACCGTAACTTGTTGGTATTCAATCTGTACGGTGGGATTGAGCATCGGAGTCTTCTAGCATCAGGTTTTTCTGTACATTGTTGGTACATTTTTAGCGAGTAAGTTTTCTCTTATTATTTTTCATGTTGAAGATGTATGCCAAGAATATGTATTCTTGATTGTTGTTTCTGGTTTATGCCTCTAGTTGTTACTAGAGAGAACGTTGTATTGCTCGCTATTATTGATAGTGGAAGATTTGGTGGACTGCGGTCCCGTGGTTTTTACTCCTCACATCGAGGGGGTTTTACACGTAAAAATTTGTTTGTGTGCTTGTTCTCAATTATTAACTGCTTGGATTATTTTTTTTATTGGGTTTACACAAGAGGGGAGAATTATATTATTCCACTGTGCTATTAGTGTTATTTGGTTTGTTTTTCTCCAAACAAGTGGCATCAGAGCTGTGGTTGTTATTGAATTGTTTACCTTGTGTTAAACGATGGAAATTAATGCGAGTAGGATGGTGACTTTAAATGGTTCAAACTATCGTATTTGGAAAGGGAAAATGGAGGACCTTCTTTATGTGAAGGATTATTATTTCACTACAACAAAAAGGGCTATTTTCGACAGAATATTCCGTCGGGATTAAGGATATTCCGTCGAGCTTATGCTTATTTCCGACGAAATATTCGGTCGAAAATTCAGTCGGATATAAGCACGTCAAAATTAAGTTCGTCGATCTTTAGTTGGGGATACTTAAACTCGACGGAATTATCCTCGACCGAATATTCTGTCGAAATTACTTTATGTTCGACCGAATTGATTCCCTCGAGGATAGTCCGTCGATGATAACTATGACACGTGGCAGGTTGTCTAAAATGGCTAGGGTCTTAAATTTGACGAAAATCCGTCATTTTTAACCACTATTCCGTCGAGAATAGTAGTGCCACGTGGCAACTGTCCAAAATGGTAACGGTTTAATTCCGATGAAAATCCGTCGAGGTTATCACTATTCCGTCGAGAATAGTATAATTTTTTTTAAATATTTTATTTGTTTTTGCAATATCCAGGGATTTAGCCCACATCTTTTGTACCTGTAAACCTATTCAATTTTTCCTAACAGCACATGCACAAGCTAACAATATGGCCAACATGAATCCCATTAATTTAAACTAAACATGTCAAAAACATAAACTAAACTAAAGTAAAAATGAGAAGTAACTAAATGAGATGAATTACAATTAACTTAATAAGGCCCAATAACATGAATTACAATTACTAAGGGCAACAATATGTCAAAAACCAACTAAATGAGAAGTAAAAATGTCAAAAACATCCCATTAATCTAAACTAAAGTATATCAAACATCCCATTATGCTAAACTAAACTCAATGTCAAACCGCAACAAAACTAAAGTAAAGAGATATTTCAAACTAAAGTAATGACAAGGTTTAAACTACAATACGTCAAAAATAATGTTAACTACAAAATAATGTAACTCAAAAGAATGTAAACTAAGTCAAAAATAATGTAAACTACAAAAGAATATAAACTAAGTCAAGCTAGTAGAGCCCCCGGTGTGAGGAGGATCATCGGGCGGGCGTCGACGCTGCTTTGGAGTCTGAAAATCGCCATTATCGTCATTCCGCTCGTCACCCTGTTGATACAATATAATGTAACTCATTAGTCCATATATATGATTCAGTTAAAGATAACTAAATAAAAATTAAATAACATGCAGAATATATATTTGAATTTAAAACGAATAGTATACCTGAGTAGTCGAGGGCTGACTCAACATCGGCCCAAACGCCTCCTCGACTAAGGTAACCACCATCCGAACAATCTCGTCGCGTATCGCGGCCCACTGCTCCGGAGGGATACCCGTATTCTCGGCGGTGGCACCAGCTGCAACGTCCTGCGCAAATTGATGAAGGCGAGAACGACTGGGCAGGTCCTGACGATGGAACAGCGGATCGGTCTCAAAACTCTCCGACACCGCAGCCATAACCCGCTGGAACAAAGCATCGTCTAAGCCAGCGCCCGTATGTGATGGTCCGTCAGAATCAAAATCATTTTCATCCTCTGATTCTGTCTCTTTCTCTTCTGTATCAATTTCTTCCTCAGTATCATCTTCTACTATCACATACGGACTGACAACCACATCTTCCTCCACTTCGTCAACATCGGGTACGTCAACGACATCATCAACCAACACATCGTCATCATATAGCAATACGTGGCTGGGATTGCTAACTTGTTCTTGCAACGGGTCATCCGTTCCAGACAGATTAGTACCATCAAATGACCGAGTCTTTGTTGTCACAACTGTATACCAGGGGGTTATATAATTTACGACATTAGGGGCGAAGTACACTTGAGTTGCTTGGCTGGCTAACACAAATACGTCATCAGACTATAACTTCGATTTTATATCTACTGTGACGATTCTATTACAATCAACTTTAACACCCTTTGCAGTATCAAACCAACGACACTTAAATGTAACGACCTTTTTAGCCCCTGGAAAATTGAGCACAACCACTTCCTCTAATATGCCATAGTAATTGGACTCAGAATCTCCATAACAACTTCCCAACACGACAACGCCAGAGTTGACTGATGTCAATTCATTCAAGTCATCAACCTTGAATCTATACCCATTCACGATATAACCTGGAAATGAACTAACGAGTTTGTACGGGCCTAAAATGACATCTCTAAAACGCTCATAAGCGTTCTCTTCTTCGACCCTTCTCTTAAACCACTGTTGAAAATTTTCATTAGTGAATGCTTCCATCTGTGATGTAGTCAACCCCGGGTTAGAAGCATGATAGTAGACGTCATTCTCTACTTAACTCTTCTAATGAATTGTTATTTTCGCTGCAGTTGTTGATCTAAAATTTGTTGTCCATAATATTTTATTTGATTTGTTGAAGACTAACGATAATTTATTCTTCATTATCTTAGTCATAATATTCTTTACTGGGCTAGTTGAGCTCACCATTTTCATCTATTGTCCTCTTCAGGGAATGAGAATGTTGCGGGAACTAGTCAGGGAACATTGTGATGGTCAGAGTAGAGCAGTAGTAGTCCTCACTATTTTTGTAAAATAGTGTGATAATAATTGCAACTATTGAGGACTGAATTTGAGTGTTTATATTTCGTATTATATACGATTTGTATTGAAACTCACAGTTTGTGTGGTCGTATTTTGAACGACTGTTTTTTATAAAAGATTGTATTTGAATTCTGTACCATGTATTTGGCGACTCAGAATAGGTTGAGTATTGAACCTATTTTGGGGCGTCACAGGAACTGCAGGTGGCGTCAGTCGGAACTGCAGGTGGCATCGGCCGGAGCTGATTCTGGCGGCCGGAGAGGGAGAGAGGGATCGTGAAAGAGTGAGGGAGTTGCTCTGAGAGAGAGGGAAATTAAAGAGGCAGAAATGAAATGAGGGGAGCGTAGCAGACTGCTAGGTTTTAAAAGATAAAATCGACGGAATTCCGTCGAGATTATGTCAGTCGGGTTTACTTAAGGTCAACTGGATTTCCTCGGCCATAACAGGATAATCCGTCGACCTTAGTGTTGGTGCTGACGGTAGAGTTTGGCGCTATGATGGGCTGTGTTTTCGACAAAATTTTGTTGGAGAAGCTTTATGTACGACTGAACTATTCTCGACTGAATATTCAGTCAGAAATAGACTAAGATCGACGGAATTTATTCCGTCAGAGTTACTTCCGTCGAAAATAAACCTTTTTCTTGTAGTGTTTGCCTGTGTTTTTCGATGTGAAGCCTGAGAAAAAGACTGATGACGAGTGGAAAATTCGGCATCGTCAAGTGTGTGGTTACATTAGGTAATGGGTTGATGATAATGTTTTGAATCATATTAGTGGAGAGATTCATGCACGCAGTTTGTGGAGTAAGCTCGAACAGTTGTATGCACGGAAGACTGGGAATAATAAATTATTTCTGATTAAGCAGATGATGGCATTGAGGTATCATGACGAAAAACCTTTGACTGATCATTTAAATTTCTTTCAGGGAATTATTAATCAGTTAGCTGCAATGGGAATCAAGTTTGATGATAAGATACAGGGATTATGGCTGCTTGGTACATTACCAGATTTGTGGGAGACGTTTCGAACATCATTGTCTAACTCCGCTCCAGATGGTAAAATTACTATGGATTTGGCTAAAAGCAGTGTTCTGAATGAAGAGGTTCGAAGAAAGTCACAGAGTATCTCTTCAGAGTCAGATGTGCTAGTTACTGAGAGAAAGGGGAGGAGCAAAAGCAAGTATCCGATGAATAGAGGCAAGAGTAAAAGTAAGTCCAATAAATTTGCAAATGTTGAATGTTTTCATTGTCATGAGAAGGGGCATATCAAAAAAATTTGCCGCCAGTTCAAGAGAGAAAATAATATGAGAAATGGTAAAGAAAAAAAGAATGGTGATAATAAGGATGATAATCGAGTTGCTGTTGTTTCTGATGATTTTCTCATTATGTATGATGAAGATGTTCTTAATTTTGCTACTCATGAGATGAGTTGGGTCATTAATAGTGGTGCATCAGTTCATGCTACATCGCGAAAGGACTTCTTTTCATCCTATGCAGCTGGTGATTATGGGGTTGTAAAGATGGGTAATGATGGAGTGTCGAAAGTTGTGGGCATATGATAATCGAGTTGCTACTGTTTCTGATGATTTTCTCATTATGTATGATGAAGATGTTCTTAATTTTGCTACTCATGAGATGAGTTAGGTCATTGATAGTGGTGCATTAGTTCATGCTACATCGCGAAAGGACTCTTTACATTCTATGCAACTGGTGATTATGGGGTTGTAAAGATGGGTAATGATGGAGTGTCGAAAGTTGTGGGCATTGGGGATGTGTGTTTGGAGACTAATAACGGTACAAGGTTAGTTCACAAAAATGTTAAGCATGTTCCTGATATTCAGTTGAATCTTATTTCTGCTAGTAAACTTGATGATGATGGTTTTTGCAACGTCTTTGGTAATGGACAGTGGAAACTTACTAAAGGTTCTATGGTTGCGGCTAAAGGTCAGAAATATTCAACATTGTATACGTTGCAGGCAAAGCTCTCTACAGACATTGTTAATACAGTGGAGAATGATAGTCAAGCAGAGTTATGGCATAAGAGACTTGGTCACATAAGTGAAAAGGGATTGAAGATATTGGCCAAGAATAACAGTCTATCTGGGTTGAAACATACACAGTTGGAAAAATGCAATGATTGCTTACCTGGAAATCAGAACAGAGTTTCATTCACGAGTTCTTCATCACGAAAGCAAGATATACTTGATTTGGTACACTCCGATGTATGTGGTATGAAGGTAAAAACACTTGGTGGTTCCCTTTACTTTGTGACATTTATTGATGATCATTCGACGAAGATATGGGTATACACCTTGAAGACCAAAAATCAAGTACTTGATGTATTTAAGCAATTTCAGGCATCGGTTGAGAGACAAACGGGTAAAAAACTGAAGTGTATCTTAACAAATAATGGAGGTGAGTACATAGGCCCCTTTGACGAGTATTGTAGAGAGCAAGGTATCCGGCATCAAAAGACACCTCCTAAGACTCCTCAGTTGAATGGTTTGGCAGAGAGAATGAACAGGACCTTAGCTGAAAGAGTTAGAAGTTTGCTTTCACAAGCAAAATTGCCGAGTTCTTTTTGGGGTGAAGCATTAAGTATAACTACGTACTTATTAAATTTGACACCATGTGTACCGTTGGAGTTTGATGTACCGAACAAAGTTTGGACAGGTAAAGTTATTTCATATGATTCTTTGCGTGTCTTTGGATGTAAGGTATTTGTGCATATTCCTAAAGATGAGAGATCAAAGGTTGATGCGAAAACTCGGCAGTGTGTATTTATTGGGTATGGTCAAGACGAATTTGGTTACAAATTGTATGACCCAGTACAGAAGAAAATAGTTCGAAGTTGAGATATTATTTTCATTGAAAACCAGACTATAGAAAATATTAACATGTTCGAGAAGATGGCACCGAGCAACCTTGATTATCTAGTTGACTTAGATCCAGTTCCTTTGACATCCGAATTTTCTGAGTCTGTGGAAGAAATTCGGGATGAGAACGTGGATTTAAATGAGGCAGATGTTCCTATACAAGAAGATATACATGATGAGGCTCCTCAGTCACCAAACTTATTGGAAAACCCACATATTAATGTTCGGAGGTCTAATCGAGACCGAAAAGTTTCTACACTCTATTCTTTTAATGATTATGTACTGTTGATAGATATAGGAGAACCAGACAGTTATGAGGAAGCTATGGAAGATGAATATAAAGAGGAGTGGGTTGATGCCATGCAAGATGAGATGCATTCATTGCATGAGAATCATACATTTGAGTTGGTGAAACTGCCTAAGGGTAAAAGGGTATTGAAGAATCGATGGGTTTACAGGGTAAAGCAAGAAGAACACACCGTATGTCCACGGTACAAGGCTAGATTGGTTGTGAAGGGATTTACACAAAAAAAGGTGTTGACTTCGATGAGATTTTTGCTCCAGTTGTGGCTTAGCCGCTGCACTTGATTTAGAAGTTGAGCAGATGGATGTGAAGACCGCCTTCCTACACGGTAATTTAGAGGAAAAGATTTATTTGGAACAGCCGAAGGGCTTCGAAGTGAAAGGAAAAGAAGATTATGTGTGTAAATTGAAGAAAAGTCTTTATGGCTTAAAGCAAGCACCGTGGCAGTGGTACAAGAAGTTTATGTCAGTTATGGGGGGAGCATGGCTACAGGAAAACTTCTTCGGATAATTGTGTATTTGTGCAAAAATTTTCTGATGATGATTTTATTATCCTCCTGCTTTATGTTGATGACATGTTGATTGTTGGCAGAAATTCTTCACGGATTGAGTTGTTGAAAAAACAGTTGAACAAGTCTTTTGTGATGAAAGACTTGGGTCCAACAAAGCAGATACTTGGCATAAGAATCAAGCCGGATAGGAATGCTAAGCAATTATTTTTGTCACAAGAGACGTACATCGAGAAGGTACTTCAAAATTTTCACATGGATAAGGCTAAAGTGGTTAACACTCCTCTCGCTTCCTATTTTAAGTTGAGCACAACACAATGTCCTTCAACTGATGAAGAGGAGAAAGATATGGATAGAGTTCCATATGCCTCAGCCGTAGGAAGTTTAATGTATGCCATGGTGTGTACACGGTCAGACTTGGCGTTTGCAGTTGGTGTTGTCAGTCGTTATTTGTCAAATCCGGAAAAAGAACATTGGAATGCAGTTAAGTGGATTTTGCGGTATCTTCGGGGCATTTTCGATTTGAGACTTTGTTTCGAAAATGGAAGAATAAAGTTAGTTGGCTACACAGATGCAGATATGGTTGGAGATCTCAATACCTGAAAATTTACTTCAGGTTATATGATTTCTTTTGCTGGTAGGGCTGTGTCATGGAAGTCTAAACTGCAAAAGTGTGTTGCACTTTCTACAATAGAGGCAGAGTTTATTGCAGCAACTGAAGCGAGTAAAGAGTTGCTATGGTTGAAGAAATTTTTGAACGATTTGGGATTCAAACAGGAGAAGTACGTATTGTTTTGTGATAATCAGAGTGCTATTCACCTTGGTAAGAATTCGTCATTTCATTCCAAATCAAAACATATTGATGTGAGATATCATTGGATTAAAGATGTTCTTGACGCAAAGTTGCTAGAACTTCAGAAGATTCATACAGACGATAATGGTTCCGATATGATGACAAAGATATTGCCAAGGGGAAAACTTGAGTATTGCAGATTGAGCGTCGGGATGGCGAACCCCTCCACATAGTCGTGAGGGGGAGATTTGTTGGGTTATTCCCTCCTATGTGAGTAGGCCCAATTAGTAGCTCATATGGTCTATTGGCCCATATGGATAATATTACATAAGATTCAGGAAAAACAGAAGTAACGAGAAACAAAACAGAAGAGAGAAAAAGGGAAAACTGATTTTCGTACGAAATAGTGCAGTATTTTTCAACTCAGCGATCGGAGGGTCATTCATGGTCCGATTGGGCTGATTTTTTGTGGGTGACACCGTATCTTGTTGGTCTTCAATCTGAACGGTGGGATTGAGCATCAGAGTCTCCTAGCATCAGGTTTTTCTGTACATTATTGGTACATTTTTAGCGAGCAAGTTTTCTCTTGTTATTCTTCATGTTGAAGATGTATGCCAAGAATATGTATTCTTGATTGTTGTTTCTGGTTTATGCCTCTAGTTGTTACTAGAGAGAACGTTGTATTGCTCGCTATTATTGATAGTGGAAGATTTGGTGGACTGCGGTCCCGTGGTTTTTACTCCTCACATCGAGGGGGTTTTACACGTAAAAATTTGTTTGTGTGCTTGTTCTCAATTATTAACTGCTTGGATTATTTTTTTTATTGGGTTTACACAAGAGGGGAGAATTATATTATTCCACTGTGCTATTAGTGTTATTTGGTTTATTTTTCTCCCAACACAAACACAATGTCACTATTGATGGTGCAAAAACATCAAGTGTAGTATAACTGAAAAATGTCGAGTGCCATCGAAACAAATACAACAGTGTAGTTAAAAGAAGATGGATGAAAAACTTAACCACTTTTTTACTAAAGTTTTTGGTAATTAAAAAAATGGACAGATTAAAAAGGAAAAGACTTGTGTCCTGATATTATCTTTACAAACACAAAAATCTAATATAAGGATAAAGTGACGTAATAGTCATGTTTTGTACTATCTCTTTCCTTTTTCTCTTTTTTAAAAATTTAGAAATTTCTTCTTTTGGTAATAAAAAAGACTTTTTAGCTGTCAAGCCAATGGGCTATAGGACCTTTGTTATGATTCTAGTATGCTATTGAGTAGATATGTGGTTTCAAGGTTAAACAACAAAAAAGTTTGAAATAATTCATAAAGAAACACACTTTTCATTGAAAAATTGTACGAAGTAAAGGTTAGCAAAAACTAAATTTGTTCATTAGATGAATAGTCCCGTTACAGGCCCGAAGTGCTACATGCCGCAAGTCGAAGACCCGCAAGGCAACTAAAATCCAATTGCACAGCTCCAACATCTATCTAAGATCACTTCAAAGTAATATATAATGGTCCCCACTCAACAACCCAAATGGATGCAAATAGTATGTAAAAATATGAAGATTTGTACCCAAGTTTTTATTTGAATTTAGCTTATGATGAAGCATCATGATTATATGCACAATGTATATTTATAATCTTCTTTTTCTTTTTTCTCCTTTTTTTCTTCTTCTTATTTTCAAGTTTTGGCAAGAAGTCTAAGGGTAAAAATATTTAAATAACTTATACACTATTGTCCTTAACTTAATGTTTAAGTTATTTAATTATGAGGTTCATTTTTGTGAGTTTTAATTTGTAGGGAAGGGAATTTAAATATGGCTCTCCTAAGGAATTTACACAAACAGGCCTTTAAGTCTGCAATGGCCATCTAAGATGATATGTACCACCCTTGTTCTTACTACCATATAAAGCCAGGGGCTTTTAATCTTTCAACCACACCTTGGTTTCTAACAAATGTGCACAAAAATACTCAAAATTTCCCAGTAAAGTTTAACAAAAAAAAGCTTATATGACATGGGTAGTTCCCCTATATCAACAATAAAATTCAAGAAAATAGATCCATTATTCTTTCATTGCCTTCATCATCCCACCAACACCACTGATAACCAACATCAAAGAAGAAAAAACCCAGATTGCATCCAAATAATTGTTCCCATCTCATGTATCGACTGTACGCGGGCCAAGTTATGATAAATGACAATCATTTGCATCTATAATTTCAAAATATATTCCCAAAGCTAGTTGAAAAGTAATAAACAAGTTTGGTGATAATGAATGTCCTTTCAGTTCTATCTCGTATTAGGGGTATAAACCCCACTTCAGGAGTAAACAATAATGCATTGTGTTTGAACAACATCTTAGTGCCAAACACCTCTACTCAAAACACATACATATTCATGCATACTTCATAAACATGTTCATCAGCCAAGGAGATTCAGGTGGAGCTCAAGCTGGTAACTGGAGCTTTACGTTATTCTTCCAGCTGCAAACAATGACAACAAACAACGAGTTCTTTTACGGAATCAGCATATATGATTTTGTTGCACTCCCTCTATTCCAAAATTTGAGATATGTTTCCTTTTTCTGTCTGTACTCTTTTTGGACTATAAAATGAAATGAAATTTCATAACATGCCATTACTTTTATTTTAATTGACCGACTACTATATGCCACCACTACAATATTTCTAGCCAATGCTACGGATAAGTTTGGACAAGTAAATCATTCCTTAAAATTCGTTGGTTTAGAAATGTATCCCTAATTTTGGAATGGAGGGAGTATTTGAAATTCTAAATCAATTACCTCTGAAAATAATAGTAGAAGAAATCAGCATAAAGCAATGTCTGCACAAGCCCAGATATCCAAGCTGAAATAACACAAGCATTTTTCATATTATTATAAGAAACAGCAAAAATAAACAAGCTCAAAGACAGAGGAGGGCGAGAAAGAGAGGAGACATACTTATCCAATGAACAAAGTGTGGTTCAGTGAAGTAGCGGTAGATCCAATTTAAAATGTACAATGCTCGATATGCACTGCATAGAGAAGGGGAAAGATAATTCAAGTACTGTATCACATTCAAACACTGAAGTAATAACTGCAATAGCTAATTGAATTAGAGATCGACTGCGGTGGTATTAACTAGCAGTTCAAATAGCATATTGAATTATAACAAATTAAGGACAATGGACACAAGAGAGTATATCATTTGTTCCAATTACACCCATTGCTTGGACCCACACAAATATCAAAATTAACTAGGGAGTAGAGTCTTCGTATGGGGATATGTGCACTTTGGGATAAATTATAATTTATGCTCTATTTTACATTTGGTTTGTGTACTTTTAGACATCCTTTTGAGTTTTGAGGACAAAATATTAGCGTACTTTTGGACATGCTTTTGAGGATGGAGGGAGTAGCTTCTTTTATTGTATTTATGTACTTTTTGGAGTGTCTTGAAATTTATTGATCAATTATCATGCAACTAGTCCTACTTGACACACACTGTGTGCACATTTTAAAAACTGCAAAAAAAAATAAAAATTCCATGACTTTTTGTGTTAGTTAATTGTAGGGAAATAATTTAAGGACGAGTAGAATTAAGAGATAAAATAGAATTTGGATAAATGTCAAGAAATATTTCATATAGTATAAGGTGTTACACAACCTCAACAAAAAACAATTATTTTTCTTCCTCTCTCTTAATAATATGGACATAGCATTAGACAAATCTACGAGATGTTTGTATTATCATTTGGACAACATTATGTGTAGTAGATGGTGTTTTTCTATTGATCTAATTGAACTAGCATAACCGTGCATACTGCTCGAAACCGACACCAGACACCAAGTGAAAAACTGACTTCTGAAACCTAGGCTGCTACCGCGGCTTTGAACCATGTTAGGAACCCTCTGATGCATCGGTGAGCTGCTAGTTTGCATATGAGACTAGTAAAGTATCCAAGCATCTGTATCCACTTTGGTATCCTAATCCTATGTAGCTGAACTATATCCTAAGATTTATGGTGATCGGCTGATAGCAAATCTAAGAATATCCATTCCATAACCTAGAAGCTGTTTTTTTTTTAATTACTCCATCCTTTATATTTTAGTTGTCCCTTCTTCTGAGAGTGATACAAACTTTTAAGGAATGCAGAAAACCATTTTGGGTCTGTTCAATTATATATTAACGCAAAAGAATGACTGATATTATTAAGGTACAGGTACCTATGCAACTTATGTTATAACTATTGTTTACCGAAAAAGAAAAGTCTAGGTTCCGTGGATTACCCAAGGAGAAACACATATTGCCCTGTTAAGTTATCAATATTTCTCGTCCTTTGCAACAACACCAGCTGAGGAAGTATGGCAACAGCTTCCAAATATAAGGAAAATGTCCACATTACCTGTGCACACAAACAACGAAGAAATACTTATGAAAATGTTAAGGTAACTCAAAACTGATAGCTTAACTTAGTTGAAGCAGCCTTCTTAACTTCAACATATATATGAGCCATGTGAACACGGTACAAGGGGAAGTATTACCTCTTTGAAGGTGAACCTTTCATTTATAATTAGAGCCAGAAGAATACAAGGCAGCACAAGGAATAAGTGGCGAAATGTGTCTTGGTCTTTATCATAGGATCTGCGGACAATCTTGTGGTGTCTTATGTACCAAACAATTGAGAAAGAGCTCCCCAGGAAGATTAGCTTCATTACAGTATTGTAAAATGAGACATAATCCGTAAATATATCCAAGTAGCGAGTAGCAAAAACAAGAGCATAGAGCTCTTGAGTCTTCAGTGAAACACCTGCACATAACTTAAGTCAGTAACCAAAGATCAACATACTATGGTAACAAGAAACAGCTTGTTAGCACATGTAATCACTAAAATCGTATTTAAGTTAAACTGAAGCTTAAAAAGTATATACTTGTACAAACTACATCACCAAATGTACATGACTAATTGAATGATACTGTAACGACTACGCAAATGAGTAATACTACAAGACGTGGTGCAGATATTCTAATTCATCCATATTACAATTTTTTTCCAAACAAGTTTATGTCTCTCTCATGCTTAAGTATATAAATGTGTATATAATCATCAACTCCAAACATGAAATCTTAACAACTTGAAACACTTCAATGATCTTTTTCCAATTTTGCTTAATCAAATACCAAATCTTCTCTCTATCATAGGCATCGGGAGTATTTTTTAGGAAAAAAAAGAAGTAATTTTATTAGATGAAAAGAGTTCTTTCCATCCTCCCATTTCCTAGAAGTCAATACAAGTTCAGGTACACCACTATTACCAATACAAAATTCATCCTTACCACCAGTGGTGAAACCATGTTAGCTGACTCTCATTCATTCGGTACCCACTTAGAGCTACTTCTGACTTCACAAAACTGCATTTATATAACTGCTTTGATAGGTGACTTTGGCCCCAAATATGAAGATTGGAACCAGTGACCTTGAGGTTATTCTCATGCCTCTGGCATTTCTTCCACACCTTGGTGTCCGACTGCATCTATATTATACTACTAACTTAAACAGAATCAACATTTTCTGATTCAAATGAAACTACCGTCGCTAAAAAAACTAGAATCAACAGTAAATACTGCTTTATCTTGACAGTTTCCAGTCAACAACAAAATTCTTCTAAAAAAGTTTCACTATTTTGAGGTTCATCTATCTAACACAATACAAATAATTTTGAATTTCCCGCTCACTCAATAAATCATCTGGGCCGTCCAAAGTTTGAAATAAATCCCACCGTCGATGTAGTGCCGGAAGCACGGGACACAGCTAGTTATATGATATGCTACCAACTACCAAGACTTTCATATAGCAAAAACTTAACCTGTTCCTTTGCTCTTCCCATTTCCTAAAAGTCGATACAAGTTTAACTGTTGAAGTATACTGAGATTACCAATACAAAACCAATCCTTGCCACTGGCTGTGAAACCATATTAACTGACTCTCAATCCTACTCAGAGCTACTTATGAAAGAATATTCCCTTCAGATTCAAGCCAAAGCTCAACATTTCAAAATACCCAATTATAAGTTTTTTCAACAACCCCAAAAAGTTAAACTAAAACCCTTTTTCTAACCCATCAAATAAGTTCATATAAATCCACTAAATTTTCAACAACAAAAAAAGCGAATTCCTAGCATTCAAAAAGGGAAAAAGGGTATCTTCCCAGAAGAAAATGATTCCTAATAACATAAATAGATTTTTAAGGATGGTAAATGAGAGTTGGAATTACCAGCACAAGATTTAATGGTATGGATCTTGAGGAGCAAAACAAGGACACTGGCCAGATGGGTCATATCCCCTGCTAATCTGAATATATTCATGTTTCCCTTTGTTGTTTTTGATGTAATAAAATGTACCAACCGGAAAATGGTGAACCCAGAAGCACCCAACAGATCTGCTCAGAAGATTATCCAGCAGAACTCCAATTGATCCTACAAATTACAAAGGACTGGAGATTTTTTTTCTTTCCTTTTGTCTTTTCTAATAACCCCTTTTTTCCCTGGAGACGATAGAACGTAAAGTCTGGTGTGTATGTTGGGTTCTACGGGTTTTGGCTGTTTGGTAAATCTATGATTGATTTTTTTGGCATATTAAAAAAAATGATAAAATAATAAAATTATTTAGACATTTAATTTGCGATTATTTAAAATAGTAATAAAAACTTTTATTTTAAGAGTGTTGGGACGAGGGAGTATAAAAGACTAATAAAATAAAAGTAATTCTATATATACAAATTATTCTATAAATATTTTACAAGTTGCTGATGTGGCATACTCAGCATCAGTATATTGATCAACAAATTGCTTCAATGCACTTAGACCTGGCAAACGGGCCGGACCATTGACGGGCCGGGCCTAAACGACCTAGGTTTTGATGGGCTGAAAAAGTGAAGCTCGGCCCGTGATGGGCTAGCTCGGCCTGGGGGCTTGGACTAATTTTTGACTACATTTTAACACATTTATGAACTTGCTCCAAACGGACCGGGTCATCGCCGGGCCAGGCCAAAACGCCCAAATTTTGATTGGCTGAAAATGTGAATCCCAAAGCTTGGGCCGCGGGCTTGTGCCGATTTTTCCATGTCTAAATGTAGTATTCGGTCTCACATAAAAAGTTAATATGGAGTATGCCACATCAGCAGTTTGTAAAATATTTGTAGAATAATTTGTGTTTGTAGCATTATTCATACAATAATTCAAAATAATGTTAAATTAATATAAGTAGCCCCATTTCATACATAATTTTTTACAAACGTAACCTAAATTTACACGAATATTAGATTTACACCTCAATTAAGTTTAACCAAAATTCAAACTTATTTTACATCTACACTATATATTTTTTTTGGGCAACTTATTGGCTTAGTTTTAGAATTGAAAATAAGCGTATATTTGCAATTTTATTAAATTGAAATTTAGAAAATTATAGGCACTCGATTTCAATTCAGAGTTTTGAAATTGGGTTGACACTTGTCACATAACTTTAAGGTAATCATAATTCATATAATTATTAAAAAATAATATATAGTGATTATAAATATATTTTTGAATTTCAAATTGATTTACTACTATTATTAAAATGACTATAAATTTTGCTTAAAAAAGAATGATTACAAATCACATATTGAGTGTTACTAATATGATTCTTTTGTTATTTTTAATTTAATATTAATTTTTTGTAAAATTTCAAAATTTAATATTTAGTTTTTATAATTAATCATTTGTATTTATATATGCATTTTTAATTAGAGTTCAAAGCTGAGTAGAAACCTAAAAATCAGAACGTAGTTGTGACGCCCCCAGAATAGGTCCATTCAACCCAACCCATTCTGAGTCGCCATATACATGGTACAGAATTCAAATACAAACTTTATATCATACGGTCGTGCAAAATACGACCACACAACTGTGAGTCTCAGTACAAATATGTAGAAAATATTAAGATTCAAACTAAGTCCTCATTACAATTATGATCACACTATTTATCAGAAATAGGGAGGACTACTACTGCTCTAACTCGGACCATCACTCCATTCCCCGACTAGTACCCGCAATATTCTCATTTCCTGAAGAGAACAATGGAAGAAAAGGGTGAGCTCAACTAGCCCAGTAAAGAATATTATGACTAAGATAATGAAAAATAAATTATCGTTAGTCTTCAACAGTTCAGATAAAATATTATGGACAACAAGTTTTAGATCAATATTCGCAGCGGAAATAACAAATCATTAGAAGAGTTAAGCAGAGAATGAAGTCTACTATCTTCTATGATTTAAAGTCCATCATCAATATTTTATCCCTGTAACATCAATCAATATATATCTCGAATCAAATATTCATCTTTGCACTACAGGCTAAAGATATTCATTTATATCACCAGTGATCATGTTCATCTCAACTCCTGTCCATCTTTGCACTACGGGCCAAAGATATTCATCAGGTAATCATCTTTGCACTACAGGCCAAAGATATTCATCAAATAATCATTCATCTTTGCACTACAGGCCAAAGATATTCATTTGTATCATCATTTAAGACTGAGGATGATGAAAAATAATATAAAAACGAATCCAGTGAGATAAAGGACAAAAATTAAGAATTCGTAATTTAATTTATCCAAGTTCATGAATACTCCGTAATAATCAATTGTGGAGCAAAATTCAAGAATGAAGTTTCAAACTTGGATCCAATCAAAGATTAAAAAAAAAATATTTTTTTTTACCGTGAATAGTAACTCATGAATAGTAACCCGTGAATAGTAACTTGTCATAAAAAAAAATAAAAATTTCATAACAAGTTCAGACCAATATTTCAGTGAATTAATATTTCATACGAGTATGAATGAATATACGAAACTGTAATTGGATTTTCACCCGTCATGCGGTAATCCGCGTAGACAGATCATTTCCACAATTTAATAGAAATGAATACGAAGGGTGATTCACCACGCATGCGGTAATCCGCGTAAACAGATTATTCCCACAGATTAGTAAGGAATTGAATGAATACAAAAGGTTTTCACCAGGCATGCGGTAATCCGCGTAGACAGGTTACTCCCACAGATTAATAAAGAATGAATACAAAGGGTTATTCACCATGCATGCGGTAATCCGCGTAGACAGGTTACTCCCACAGATCAATAAAGAATAGAGTAACAACCCTTACGAGTATTGAAAGAAAATAGCATTCTTTATGAATATAAAAGAAATAATACCCCTTACCTCAGTAGAAGATTGGATACTGGAGTAGTGTAGTAGCAGAATACTCTTCTTCTTTTTCTCTCTATAATTTTTCTCACTATAATAACTTTGTTCTTCAAGAATGGTGAGAAATGAATGAAATTAGCTTGCTATTTATAGGCTAGAAAAAGGTTGGACAATTACACTTTAGTACCTCCATCTTTGCCTAAATTTTTAATTTAGTCCCTCAAGTTTATAAATCTTGCACCTCCACCCCTGCAACTACCCACCAACTATTTATTATCCACCAATAAGTGGGTCCCACATCTTAACCACCCATTAATTGCTCATTTATCTGATTAATTCTCCGTTAGGTCAATTTAACATCCGAAAATTAACTATTATCGAAATAAATGTCGATTTCTACTAACATTAATATTTCCAACACAATGAAAATATTTTTATCAACCATTCATCAATTATTATATAACTTAATATTACAGAATCACAATAATGACAACCAGGTCGTTCCCAGGAAAGAGGGGGCCTTCCGACAAGGACTTCTCCTTACTGGCGCGCAATTAAATAACCCCTCCTAGACAGAACTTCCTTAGACATTGTCAATAATGCTATCTAATAATATTATTCAAATAATATGAATTATTGAGTTGATAACGTGAAATACTGTGCAACGACAATTATTGAATCAATACTACAAAATATCAACTGTAGCCATTATTGAATCAATCATAAAAAAATAGCAACGTAGCAATTATTGAGTCAATAAAATATCAATGCAGCAATTATTGAGTCAATAATATAAAATATTAAACAGTAAATACTGTAACAATTATTAAATACTGAGTGACTTCTTACGTAAGCATCAATAATCAAAGATATTGTGCAATACCGTGTGCTACTTTGCAACAATGCGTATTACTGTATTTTTATCACCGGGTATTTTAACAGTTTAACGGTAAAAGTTTTGCCGTGAAAATGTTATTTCTGTCGCTTTCTATATCCGACAATTATTCTGTTGTGGGGTCCACCAATGGCTGCGCCGTCGTACGAATATTCTCCGATAAAAGAATATTCCCCGACACAACGAATATATTATGACCACTTGCTTACTTTGTAAAATTTGCACATTCCATCCATAACTTACCACATTTATCAAATCAACACCTTACTATATCAAAATAATATATAGAGGAAATTAAATTTTTATTTATAAAAGTTGGGGTCTTACAACCTCCCCTCCTTATGAAATTTCGTCCTCAAAATTGACGTACGTACCTGGTATGTCGAAAAGGTGAGGATACCTCGCTTTCATTTCCGATTCTAACTCCCAGGTCATTTCCTCGATATCATGGTTCCTCCACAAAACTTTAACTTGAGGTATAATCTTCGAGCGTAGGACATGTTCCTTCTTATCCAAGATCTTGACAGGTACCTCCTCGTACGTTAAATCTTCGGCTATCTCGTCTGGTTCTAACTCAATAATGTGATTTAGGTCTTTCACATATTTACGTAACATGGATATGTGAAAAACGTTATGAACACGAGACATGCTTGGAGGTAAAGCGAGTCTATAGGCCACCTTTCCTACTCGGTCAAGGATCTCATATGGACCAATGAATCGTGGATTGAGCTTTCCTCTCTTTCCGAATCTCGTAACTCCTTTCCATGGAGCAACACGTAACAATACATGATCTCCGACATTAAATTCTACGTCTCTTCGATGAAGGTCCGCATAACTCTTTTGTCAATCTTGTGCCGTTTGTATACGTTGTCGGATTATTTGAATCTTTTCCGTAGTCATACGTACTAACTCCGGTCCTAACAATGTTGCTTCACCCACCTCGTCCCAACATACTGGAGAACGACACTTCCGTCCATACAACGCCTCGAATGGAGCCATGCCTATACTTGCCTGATAACTGTTGTTGTAGGAGAATTCCACCAATGGTAAGTACTTGTCCCAACTCCCTTTGAAATCTAGAACACAGAGTCTCAATAGATCTTCAAGAGTTTGAATAGTCCTTTCCGATTGCCCGTCAGTTTGAGGATGATATGCAGAACTGAATCGTAGATCGGTGCCCATAGCTTTCTGCAAACTGACCCAAAATCGTGAAGTAAATCTTGGGTCACGATCCGAAATTATGGATACTGGCATGCCATGCAATCTCACAATCTCATTTATGTACATATGAGCAAGACGTTCCATTGAATAAGTTTCTCGTATAGGCAAGAAATGAGCAGACTTAGTTAATCTATCGACAATAACCCAAATTGCATCTATGCCTTGAGAAATCTTGGGAAGACCCGTAACGAAATCCATGGTAATGTGTTCCCACTTCCATTTTGGAATCTCAAGTGATTGCAATGGACCTTTTGGCACTTGATGCTCTGCCTTGACACGTTGACATGTTAAACACCTCGAGATAAACTCCGCAATCTCTCTCTTCATATTGCTCCACCAAAATGTATGTCGAAGATCACGATACATTTTAGTACTCCCAGGATGGATCGCAAACGGTGTGTTGTGTGCCTCCATCATGATTCTATACTTCAAGTCAGAATCGTTAGGAACACAAAGTCTGGAGTTGACTCGAAGTATTCCTTCTTCATCGATTCTTGCTTCTGGAATAACACCTTCTTGCACCTTCTTCTTCATCTTCATCAACTCCGGATCTGTAGATTGAGCAGCTTTAACTTTATCAATTAAAGCTGGTTCTACGCGTAAACTTGACATCATCATGTGGGTCCCCGGAGTCTTGAACTCTATCTCCATCCTTTGTAAGTCACACAAAATGGGCCTTTGTGTTGACAGCATCGCACTCATTCCCGCATATGATCTTCTACTTAACGCGTCTGCTACCACGTTTGCTTTTCCAGGATGATATTGGATGGTATGGTCGTAATCTTTCAACAACTCAAGCCAACGTCGTTGCCGCATGTTAAGTTCCTTCTGGGTAAAGAAATATTTGAGGCTCTTATGATCTGTATAGATCTCCACTTTCTCCCCATACAGGTAGTGTCTCCATATCTTCAACGCAAAAACGACTGCTGCCAACTCTAGATCATGAGTAGGATAATTCCTCTCATATTCTTTGAGTTGTCGTGAGGCATAGGCTATGACTTTCCCATGTTGCATGAGAACACATCCTAACCCTTTGCCCGAAGCATCGCTGTAAATGACAAATCCATCCGAACCAGATGGTATTGTCAGAACAGGTGCCGAAATGAGTCTCCTCTTGAGCTCTTGAAAGCTCTTCTCGCATTCCTCGTTCCATACGAATTTTGTATCTTTCCGAGTCAGCTGAGTTAATGGAGTAGCGATTCGAGAAAATTCTTCCACGAATCTCCGATAATAACCAGCTAAGCCCAGAAAGCTACGTACTTCGGTCACCGATTTAGGTTGTTCCCAACTTTGTATTGCTTCAATCTTCGCCGGGTCAACAGATACCCCATGTTTTAAAACCACGTGCCCAAGGAATGCTACTTCCTCAAGCCAGAACTCGCATTTCTTCAATTTGGCATAAAGCTTGTTATCACGAAGCCTTTGAAGTACCATCTTCAAGTGGTGGTTATGATCTTCACGGCTTTTTGAATAGATGAGGATGTCATCAATAAAGACAACCACAAACTGATCTAAATATTCTTTGAATACACGGTTCATCATATCCATGAAAGCAGCAGGAGCATTAGTCAATCCAAAAGACATGACTAAGAACTCATAATGCCCGTACCGTGTTCTGAAAGCAGTCTTTGGAATATCCTCAGTTTTAATCTTCAACTGATGATATCCAGAACGAAGATCGATCTTTGAAAAAAATTGCGCTCCTTGCAACTGGTCGAACAGGTCATCAATACGAGGTAACGGATACCTATTCTTAATGGTGACATGGTTCAACTCCCGATAGTCAATACAAAGTCGCATACTCCCGTCTTTCTTCTTTACGAATAAAACAGGAGCACCCCAAGGAGACGTACTAGGACGAATAAAACCGATATCTAACAACTCTTGTAATTGGACCTTTAACTCCTGAAGTTCAATAGGAGCCATTCGATATGGGGTTTTAGAAATGGGCTTTGTACCGGGCTCAAGGTCAATAAAGAATTCAACTTCACGTTCTGGGGGTAGACCGGGAAGTTCTTCGGAAAATACATCAGGAAACTCATTAACAACGGAAATATCATTCAAATCTGATGTATTCTGATTTAGATCAGTGACATGAGCTAAGAAAGCTTGACATCCGTTTTTCAATAAACGAATAGCCTTGGGATTTGAAATGATATTGACTGATTTTAGTGGTTTGGTGGTTTGGATTCGCACAACAGGTTGATTAGGAATATGAAAACTAACAACCTTACGAAAACAATCAATTTTGGCATGGTAAGTGGTTAACCAGTCAATTCCTAAAATCACGTCAAATGCAAGTATTTTCAAAGATATAAGATCAACAGGTAAGGTAAGGGTACCAATCTGAATCAAGCAAGATTTGTAAACTGTAGATGTAACAAAGGTTTCTCCTAACGGAGTTTCAACAGATAAGTCAAAGTCTAATTTATCAGAAGTCAAGTTCAAACGTTGAGCACAAGCAGGTGAAATAAATGAATGGGTAGCACCGGTATCTAACAAGGTGTAAACTTCGCAAGAGTTTATGATTAGCTTACCCGTAATAACCTCTTTCGGGTTCCTTGCTTGCTGGGCAGTCACGACAAAAGCTCTTCCAGGAACTACCGATTTTGACTTGTCCGGAACAGCCTTAGGGATCACTACCCCTGCTGGACTTGGTTTCGCCACAGGACACACTCGAGCTATATGTCCTTCCTTTCCACAGTTATAACACACCTTAGATTGTTGTGTGCAGTTAGGACTGATGTGTCCCTCTTGCCCGCATTTATAGCATACGACTGGCGGTCGTTCTCCGCCCCTAGAAACAGTTGGTGCTGCTGTTGACGTCTTCACGTTCTCATTGTTGTACCTTCTCTTCTTGAAATCTCCCCCCGACTCACTTCTTCTATTATCATGGCCACGATTACCATCGAAGTGGTTACCGCTTCTGTCATGATGCTTTCCTCCCTGCTGGTTGTCATTGTTTCGATGACTGCTGCCACCGGTACGACCTTGGTTGTTGTCCTTTGGTTGAACGTAATCACTATCTCGTTCTAATAACTGGGCCCTGTTCACTACATCCGAATATAAAGAAAATTTATGAGAAATGAGGTATTGACGAATCTCGGGTTTCAAACCTCTCAGAAACATCCGCGTCATACGTTCCTCATTCTCCACCAAATGAGGTGCAAACCGGGATAACTCCGCGAACTTAGCCTCGTACTGGGACACCGTCATGTTGTTCTGTTCTAGTCTGATAAACTCTACCTCTTTCATGTGACGAATACTTTCTGGAAAGTACTTGTCATTGAACAGTTTCTGAAACGTCTCCCAAGACATCTTGAGTGCGGCAGGCTGGGTACGCTTCACAGATTCCCACCAGTAATCTGCCTCTCCACGAAACATAAACGTGGCGAATGAAACCTTCTGTTCCTCCGTGCATCCCAAGACATCAAATATCTTGGTAATCTGCTTAACCCACGTCTCTGCCTTGATTGGATCTGGCTTTCCCTGAAACTCTGGTGGTCCCAACTCTTTAAACTGCCTGGCAGTGACAAGCCGCGAGTTATTATTTCCACCTGTATTATGAACAAGAGTCTCCCTCGTCTGGTTTTGCATGAACTGCAAAAAACTTCTGAACATCCCGTCATTTATCATTTCTTCGGTAGGGTTGTTTACAGGAGAATTGTTGCCTTCCTGTAGTACGTTCTCTTGGTTGGTGATTAAAGGTGTCTCAACGGTCTCATTCACTCCATTGTTAAGATTTTCAGCTGCCATTCTCAAATACTGCCATAAAACAAGGGTTAATCAAATAAATTAACATATCACATATCAACCCTATGTTCCGACCGACAAAATAAATACCACATAAGCTTAGGTAGGACAAACACTAGCGAAGGATTTACTCGTCTCTCCCCTCCTGGTTCTATTCCCAGATCTCCGCCAGAGATCATATCCCTAAGCTCTGATACCAACTGTGACGCCCCCAGAATAGGTCCATTCAACCCAACTCATTCTGAGTCGCCATATACATGGTACATAATTCAAATACAAACTTTATATCATACGGTCGTGCAAAATACGACCACACAACTGTGAGTCTCAGTACAAATATGTAGAAAATATTAAGATTCAAACTAAGTCCTCATTACAATTATGATCACACTATTTATCAGAAATAGGGAGGACTACTACTGCTCTAACTCGGACCATCACTCCATTCCCCGACTAGTACCCGCAATATTCTCATTTCCTGAAGAGAACAATGGAAGAAAAGGGTGAGCTCAACTAGCCCAGTAAAGAATATTATGACTAAGATAATGAAAAATAAATTATCGTTAGTCTTCAACAGTTCAGATAAAATATTATGGACAACAAGTTTTAGATCAATATTCGCAGCGGAAATAACAAATCATTAGAAGAGTTAAGCAGAGAATGAAGTCTACTATCTTCTATGATTTAAAGTCCATCATCAATATTTTATCCCTGTAACATCAATCAATATATATCTCGAATCAAATATTCATCTTTGCACTACAGGCTAAAGATATTCATTTATATCACCAGTGATCATGTTCATCTCAACTCCTGTCCATCTTTGCACTACGGGCCAAAGATATTCATCAGGTAATCATCTTTGCACTACAGGCCAAAGATATTCATCAAATAATCATTCATCTTTGCACTACAGGCCAAAGATATTCATTTGTATCATCATTTAAGACTGAGGATGATGAAAAATAATATAAAAACGAATCCAGTGAGATAAAGGACAAAAATTAAGAATTCGTAATTTAATTTATCCAAGTTCATGAATACTCCGTAATAATCAATTGTGGAGCAAAATTCAAGAATGAAGTTTCAAACTTGGATCCAATCAAAGATTAAAAAAAAAATATTTTTTTTTACCGTGAATAGTAACTCATGAATAGTAACCCGTGAATAGTAACTTGTCATAAAAAAAAATAAAAATTTCATAACAAGTTCAGACCAATATTTCAGTGAATTAATATTTCATACGAGTATGAATGAATATACGAAACTGTAATTGGATTTTCACCCGTCATGCGGTAATCCGCGTAGACAGATCATTTCCACAATTTAATAGAAATGAATACGAAGGGTGATTCACCACGCATGCGGTAATCCGCGTAAACAGATTATTCCCACAGATTATTAAGGAATTGAATGAATACAAAAGGTTTTCACCAGGCATGCGGTAATCCGCGTAGACAGGTTACTCCCACAGATTAATAAAGAATGAATACAAAGGGTTATTCACCATGCATGCGGTAATCCGCGTAGACAAGTTACTCCCACAGATCAATAAAGAATAGAGTAACAACCCTTACGAGTATTGAAAGAAAATAGCATTCTTTATGAATATAAAAGAAATAATACCCCTTACCTCAGTAGAAGATTGGATATTGGAGTAGTGTAGTAGCAGAATACTCTTCTTCTTTTTCTCTCTATAATTTTTCTCACTATAATAACTTTGTTCTTCAAGAATGGTGAGAAATGAATGAAATTAGCTTGCTATTTATAGGCTAGAAAAAGGTTGGACAATTACACTTTAGTACCTCCATCTTTGCCTAAATTTTTAATTTAGTCCCTCAAGTTTATAAATCTTGCACCTCCACCCCTGCAACTACCCACCAACTATTTATTATCCACCAATAAGTGGGTCCCACATCTTAACCACCCATTAATTGCTCATTTATCTGATTAATTCTCCGTTAGGTCAATTTAACATCCGAAAATTAACTATTATCGAAATAAATGTCGATTTCTACTAACATTAATATTTCCAACACAATGAAAATATTTTTATCAACCATTCATCAATTATTATATAACTTAATATTACAGAATCACAATAATGACAACCAGGTCGTTCCCAAGAAAGAGGGGGCCTTCCGATAAGGACTTCTCCTTACTGGCGCGCAATTAAATAACCCCTCCTAGACAGAACTTCCTTAGACATTGTCAATAATGCTATCTAATAATATTATTCAAATAATATGAATTATTGAGTTGATAACGTGAAATACTGTGCAACGACAATTATTGAATCAATACTACAAAATATCAACTGTAGCCATTATTGAATCAATCATAAAAAAATAGCAACGTAGCAATTATTGAGTCAATAAAATATCAATGCAGCAATTATTGAGTCAATAATATAAAATATTAAACAGTAAATACTGTAACAATTATTAAATACTGAGTGACTTCTTACGTAAGCATCAATAATCAAAGATATTGTGCAATACCGTGTGCTACTTTGCAACAATGCGTATTACTGTATTTTTATCACCGGGTATTTTAACAGTTTAACGGTAAAAGTTTTGCCGTGAAAATGTTATTTCTGTCGCTTTCTATATCCGACAATTATTCTGTTGTGGGGTCCACCAATGGCTGCGCCGTCGTACGAATATTCTCCGACAAAAGAATATTCCCCGACACAACGAATATATTATGACCACTTGCTTACTTTGTAAAATTTGCACATTCCATCCATAACTTACCATATTTATCAAATCAACACCTTACTATATCAAAATAATATATAGAGGAAATTAAATTTTTATTTATAAAAGTTGGGGTCTTACAGTAGTGTTTAAGTCATATTCTATTGTATAATTAATTAACTAAATAAAGTCTATAAAAATAAAAAATTTATAAAATAATAAATTACGATCATGATTTTAGTTTTAAAAGGTAATTTGTGACGCCCCCAGAATAGGTCCATTCAACCCAACCCATTCTGAGTCGCCAAATACATGGTACAGAATTCAAATACAAACTTTATATCATACGGTCGTGCAAAATACGACCACACAACTGTGAGTCTCAGTACAAATATGTAGAAAATATTAAGATTCAAACTAAGTCCTCATTACAATTATTATCACACTATTTATCAGAAATAGTGAGGACTACTACTGCTCTAACTCGGACCATCACTCTGTCCCCCGACTAGTCCCCGCAACATTCTCATTTCCTGAAGAGGACAACAGATGAAAAGGGTGAGCTCAACTAGCCCAGTAAAGAATATTATGACTAAGATAATGAAAAATAAATTATCGTTAGTCTTCAACAGTTCAGATAAAATATTATGGACAACAAGTTTTAGATCAATATTCGCAGCGGAAATAACAAATCATTAGAAGAGTTAAGCAGAGAATGAAGTCTACTATCTTCTATGATTTAAAAGTCCATCACCAATATTTTATCCCTGTAACATCAATCAATATACATCTCGAATCAATATTCATCTTTGCACTACAGGCCAAAGATATTCATTTGCATCATCAATAGTCATGTTCATCTCAACACCTGTCATCTTTGCACTACAGGCCAAAGATATTCATCAGGTAATCATTCATCTTTGCTCTACAGGCCAAAGATATTCAGTTACATCAACTTTTAGGACTGAGGATGATGAAAAATATTTTAAACAAAACGAATCCAGTGAGATAAAAGACAAAGATTAGGGATTCGTCATTTAGTTTATCCAAATTCAAGAATAATCCATAATAATACTTTGTGAAGCAAAATTCAAGAATAAAGCCCAAAACTTGGATACAATCAAAGATAGTAACCTTAACAGATAATTTGGACAATTAGAAGAAAATAAATTTTCCCGTGAATAGTGCCATATACGTGAATAGTAACCCCGACGGGAAAAATAAGAATTTCATAACAAAATTCATGACAATATTTTTGTATAATGATATTGAAAAGAATAACATCATTTACGAAAGAAAATAACATCCCTTACCTCAAAAAGATAGTACCTCTGACTGGAATATCGGATATAATATTGACGAAAACTTGCGCTGAATACTAATACTCAAAGTATAGAAATACTCACAAAAATACGCTCGATATTATAGAGAGAGAAAACTTCGAATTCTGGTGTGATTTTCAATTCTAACCTAAGCACCCTATTTATAGGAAAAGCTTAGGATGCCAAAGGAGACTAAAATAATAAAATAATATTATTTTTACAAACTTCTCCAGCCGCCGGCTGCTTCAAACATCTGATTTTTTTCAACAAAACAACAAAAGTGGGGCCCACCATTTATAAAATAATATTTATTTTCCGAAACTTCAATAATTCATAATAAATAGCCCCTTTGTCAGAAAAATACAAATGATATGTCCTTCTATAGGAAATTTAATTCTCTACAACTTTGCAGAAGAAAGTTTTTCCAAATTCCGAACATAAATTATCCGAAATCCAAAAACAGATGATTTCTCACACCAAAATATTGATAAAAACACATCAGCACTAATTCCTTCTTTAATATCCACAAAATAAATATTTCCTTATCATATAAATAAATAATTAATTATTCACAAATAATATTATAGAACTACAATATTAACAACAAGGTCGTTCCCAGGACAGAGGGGGCCTTCCGATAAGGACTTCTCCTTACTGGCGCGCAATTAAATAACCCCTCCTAGACAGAACTTCCTTAGACATTGTCAATAATGCTATCTAATAATATTATTCAAATAATATGAATTATTGAGTTGATAACGTGAAATACTGTGCAACGACAATTATTGAATCAATACTACAAAATATCAACTGTAGCCATTATTGAATCAATCATAAAAAAATAGCAACGTAGCAATTATTGAGTCAATAAAATATCAATGCAGCAATTATTGAGTCAATAATATAAAATATTGAACAGTAAATACTGTAACAATAATTGAGTAGGTTCCTTCTCACGTAAGACTCAATAATTCAAAATACTGTGCAATACCGTGTGCTACTGCGCACCACCGCGTACTGTATTTTAACCACCGGGTATTTCAACAGTACTAACGGTAACAACTCCGCCGTTATTTTGTAAAAAGTTATTTCTGTCGCTTTCTATATCCGACAGTCATTCCGTTGTGGGGGCCCACAAATAGCTGCGCCGTCGTACGAATATTCCCCGACAACAAGAATATTCCACGACCAAACGAATATTCCCCAACAACAAGAATATTTTATAACCACTTGCTCATTTTAAACATATTTACACATTTCACCCATAACTTTCATATTTATCAAATCAACACCTTACTATTTCGAAATAATATATAAAGAAAATTAAATCTTTATTCATAAAAGTTGGGGTCTTACAACCTCCCCTCCTTATGAAATTTCGTCCTCGAAATTGACGTACGTACCTGGTATGTCGAAAAGGTGAGGATACCTCGCTTTCATTTCCGATTCCAACTCCCAGGTCATTTCCTCAATTGCATGGTTTCTCCACAAAACTTTAACTTGAGGTATAATTTTCGAGCGTAGGACATGCTCCTTCCTATCCAAGATCTTGACAGGTACCTCCTCGTACGTTAAATCTTCAGCTATCTCGTCTGGTTCTAACTCAATAATGCGGTTTGGATCCTTCACATATTTACGTAACACGGATATGTGAAACACGTTATGAACACGAGACATGCTTGGAGGTAAAGCGAGTCTATAAGCCACATTTCTTATTCGGTCAAGAATCTCAAATGGACCAATGAATCGTGGATTGAGCTTTCCTCTCTTCCCGAACCTCGTAACTCCTTTCCACGGAGCAATACGTAGTAACACATGGTCCCCAACATTAAATTCCACGTCTTTTCGATGAAGATCTGCATAACTCTTTTGTCGATCCTGTGCCGTCTGTATACGTTGTCGGATTATTTGGATCTTTTCTGTAGTCATACGTACTAACTCTGGTCCCAACAATGTTGCTTCACCCACCTCATCCCAACATACTGGAGAACGACACTTTCTCCCATACAACGCTTCGAATGGAGCTACGCCTATACTTGCCTGATAACTGTTATTGTAGGAGAATTCCACCAATGGTAAATACTTATCCCAACTCCCTTTGAAGTCTAGAACACAGAGTCTCAATAGATCTTCAAGAGTTTGGATAGTCCTTTCCGATTGTCCGTCTGTTTGAGGATGATAAGCCGAACTGAATCGTAAATCCGTACCCATAGCTTTCTGCAAACTGATCCAAAATCGTGAAGTAAATCTGGGATCACGATCCGAAACTATGGATACTGGCATGCCATGCAATCTCACAATCTCATTCACGTACATATGAGCAAGACGTTCAAGGGAATAAGTCTCTCGTATCGGCAAGAAATGAGCAGACTTGGTTAATCTATCAACAATAACCCAAATCGCATCTAAGCCTTGAGAAACCTTGGGAAGACCCGTAACGAAATCCATCGTAATGTGTTCCCACTTTCATTTCGGAATCTCCAGTGGTTGCAATGGACCCTTCGGTACTTGATGCTCCGCCTTTACACGTTGACAAGTTAAACATCTAGAGATGAACTCCGCGATCTCTCTCTTCATATTGCTCCACCAAAATGTATGTCGAAGATCACGATACATTTTAGTACTCCCAGGATGGATCGCAAACGGTGTATTGTGTGCCTCCATCATGATTCTATACTTCAAGTCAGAATCGTTAGGAACACAAAGTCTGGAGTTGACTCGAAGTATTCCCTCTTCATCGATTCTTGCTTCTGGAATTGCACCTTCTTGCACCTTCTTCTTCATCTTCATCAGCTCCGCATCTATAGCTTGAGCAGCTTTAACTTTATCAAGCAAAGCTGGTTCTACGCGTATACTTGACATCATCGCACTCGTTCCCACATATGATCTTCTACTCAACGCGTCAGCTACCACGTTCGCTTTTCCAGGATGGTATTGGATGGTATGATCGTAATCTTTCAACAGCTCAAGCCAACGTCGTTGTCGCATGTTGAGTTCCTTCTGAGTGAAGAAATATTTAAGGCTCTTATGATCCGTATAAATCTCCACTTTCTCTCCGTACAAGTAATGTCTCCAGATCTTCAACGCGAAAACGACTGCTGCCAACTCTAGATCATGAGTAGGATAATTCCTCTCATATTCTTTGAGTTGTCGCGAGGCATAGGCTATGACTTTCCCATGTTGCATGAGAACACATCCTAACCCTTTGCCTGAAGCATCACTGTAGATAACAAATCCATCCGAACCAGATGGTATTGTCAGAACAGGTGCCGAAATAAGTCTCCTCTTGAGCTCTTGGAAGCTCTTCTCGCATTCTTCTCTCCAAACGAATTTCGTATCTTTCCGAGTCAACTGTGTTAATGGAGTAGCGATTCGAGAAAATCCCTCTACGAACCTCCGATAATAACCAGCTAAGCCCAGAAAGCTTCGTACTTCGGTCACCGACTTAGGTTGCTCCCAGCTTTGTATTGCTTCAATCTTCGCCGGGTCAATAGATACTCCATGTTTCGATACCACGTGCCCAAGGAATGCTACTTCCTCAAGCCAGAACTCGCATTTCTTTAACTTGGCGTATAGCTTGTTCTCACGAAGCTTTTGAAGTACCAGCTTCAAGTGGTGTTCATGATCTTCACGACTTTTAGAATAGATGAGAATGTCATCAATAAAGACAACAACGAATTGATCTAAATACTCCTTAAATACACGGTTCATCATATCCATGAAAGCAGCAGGAGCATTAGTCAATCCAAAAGACATGACTAAGAACTCATAATGCCCGTACCGTGTTCTGAAAGCAGTCTTTGGAATATCCTCAGTTTTAATCTTCAACTGATGATATCCAGAACGAAGATCGATCTTTGAAAAGAATTGCGCTCCTTGCAACTGGTCGAACAGGTCATCAATACGAGGTAACGGATACCTATTCTTGATGGTGACATGGTTCAACTCCCGATAGTCAATGCAAAGTCGCATACTCCCGTCTTTCTTCTTTACGAATAAAACAGGAGCACCCCAAGGAGACGTACTAGGACGAATAAAACCGATGTCTAACAACTCTTGTAATTGGACCTTTAAATCCTGAAGTTCAATAGGAGCCATTCGATATGGGGTTTTAGAAATGGGCTTTGTACCGGGCTCAAGGTCAATAAAGAATTCAACTTCACGTTCTGGGGGTAGACCGGGAAGTTCTTCGGGAAATACATCAGGAAACTCATTAACAACGGAAATATCATTCAAATCTGATGTATTCTGATTTAGATCAGTGACATGAGCTAAAAAAGCTTGACATCCGTTTTTCAATAAACGAATAGCTTTATGACTTGAAATGATATTGACTGATTTTAGTGGTTTGGTGATTTGGATTCGCACAACAGGTTGATTAGGAATATGAAAACTAACAACCTTACGAAAACAATCAATTTTGGCATGGTAAGTGGTTAACCAGTCAATTCCTAAAATCACGTCAAATGCAAGTATTTTCAAAGATATAAGATCAACAGGTAAGGTAAGGGTACCAATCTGAATCAAGCAAGATTTATAAACTGTAGATGTAACAAAGGTTTCTCCTAACGGAGTTTCAACAGATAAGTCAAAGTCTAATTTATCAGAAGTCAAGTTCAAACGTTGAGCACAAGCAGGTGAAATAAAGGAATGGGTAGCACCGGTATCTAACAAGGTATAAACTTCGCAAGAGTTTATGATCAGCTTACCCGTAATCACCTCGTGTGGATTCCTCGCGTTTTGGGCTGTAACGACAAACGCTCTTCCAGGAATCACCGACTTTGACTTGTCTGCAACCGCCTTTGGAATCACCACCCCCGCTGAACTTGGTTTCGCAACAGGACAATCTCGAGCTATATGTCCTTCCTTTCCACAGTTATAGCATCCTTTAAACTGTTGTGGGCAGTTTGGGCTGATATGTCCCTCTTTCCCGCATTTAAAGCATACGACCGGTGGTCGTTCTCCTCCCCTCGAAACAGTTGATGCTGGTGCTGATGTTGACATCTTCGCGTTCTCATTGTTATACCTTCTCTTTTTGAAATCTCCTCCCGATTCGCTTCTTCTACTATCATGGCCACGATAACCACCGGAGTGGTTACCGCTTCTGTCATACTTTCCTCCTCGCTGGTTGTCATTGCTCCGATGACTACTGCCACCAGTACGACCTTGGTTGTGGTCCCTCGGTTGAACATAATCATTATCTCGTTCCAATAACTGGGCCCTGTTTACTACATCCGAATATAAAGAAAACTTATGAGAAATGAGGTATTGACGTATTTCGGGTTTCAAACCTCTTAGAAACATCCGCGTCATACGTTCCTCATTCTCCACCAAATGAGGTGCAAACCTGGACAGCTCCGCGAACTTAGCCTCGTACTGGGATACCGTCATGTTGTTTTGCTCGAGTCTGATAAACTCTACTTCCTTCATATGACGAATACTTTCAGGAAAGTACTTGTCATTAAACAGTTTCTGGAACGCTTCCCAAGACATCTGGAGTGCGGCAGGCTGGGTACGCTTCACAGATTCCCACCAGTAATCTGCTTCTCCACGGAACATAAACGTGGCGAATGGAACCTTCTGCTCCTCTGTACATCCCAAGACATCAAATATCTTGGTAATTTGTTTAATCCACGTCTCCGCCTTGATCGGATCTGGCTTTCCCAGAAACTCTGGTGGTCCCAATTCTTTGAACTGCTTGGCAGTGACAGCTCGCGTGTTGTTATTATCTCCACCTGTATGTTGCACACGAGTCTCCCTCGTCTGATTTTGCATGAACTGCAAAAAACTTCTAAACATCTCATCGTTTATCGTCTGACCAGCGTTATTTTCAGGATGAACATTGCCCTCTTGTTGCACGTTCTCCTGGTTAACGATTAAAGGTGTCTCCACGGTCTCATTCACTTCGTTGTTAACGTTCTCAGCTGCCATTCTCAAATACTGCCATAAAACAAGGGTTAATTAAACAAGTCAACATATCACATATTAACCCTATGCTCCGACTGACCAATTAAATACCACATAAGCTTAGGTAGGACACACTAGCGAAGGATTTACTCGTCTCTCCCCTCCTAGTTCTATTCCCCGATCTCCGCCAGAGATCATATCCCTAAGCTCTGATACCAACTGTGACGCCCCCAGAATAGGTCCATTCAACCCAACCCATTCTGAGTCGCCAAATACATGGTACAGAATTCAAATACAAACTTTATATCATACGGTCGTGCAAAATACGACCACACAACTGTGAGTCTCAGTACAAATATGTAGAAAATATTAAGATTCAAACTAAGTCCTCATTACAATTATTATCACACTATTTATCAGAAATAGTGAGGACTACTACTGCTCTAACTCGGACCATCACTCTGTCCCCCGACTAGTCCCCGCAACATTCTCATTTCCTGAAGAGGACAATAGATGAAAAGGGTGAGCTCAACTAGCCCAGTAAAGAATATTATGACTAAGATAATGAAAAATAAATTATCGTTAGTCTTCAACAGTTCAGATAAAATATTATGGACAACAAGTTTTAGATCAATATTCGCAGCGGAAATAACAAATCATTAGAAGAGTTAAGCAGAGAATGAAGTCTACTATCTTCTATGATTTAAAAGTCCATCACCAATATTTTATCCCTGTAACATCAATCAATATACATCTCGAATCAATATTCATCTTTGCACTACAGGCCAAAGATATTCATTTGCATCATCAGTAGTCATGTTCATCTCAACACCTGTCATCTTTGCACTACAGGCCAAAGATATTCATCAGGTAATCATTCATCTTTGCTCTACAGGCCAAAGATATTCAGTTACATCAACTTTTAGGACTGAGGATGATGAAAAATATTTTAAACAAAACGAATCCAGTGAGATAAAAGACAAAGATTAGGGATTCGTCATTTAGTTTATCCAAATTCAAGAATAATCCATAATAATACTTTGTGAAGCAAAATTCAAGAATAAAGCCCAAAACTTGGATACAATCAAAGATAGTAACCTTAACAGATAATTTGGACAATTAGAAGAAAATAAATTTTCCCGTGAATAGTGCCGTATACGTGAATAGTGACGTATACGTGAATAGTAACCCCGACGGGAAAAATAAGAATTTCATAACAAAATTCATGACAATATTTCTGTATAATGATATTGAAAAGAATAACATCATTTACGAAAGAAAATAACATCCCTTACCTCAAAAAGATAGTACCTCTGACTGGAATATCGGATATAATATTGACGAAAACTTGCGCTGAATACTAATACTCAAAGTATAGAAATACTCACAAAAATACGCTCGATATTATAGAGAGAGAAAACTTCGAATTCTGGTGTGATTTTCAATTCTAACCTAAGCACCCTATTTATAGGAAAAGCTTAGGATGCCAAAGGAGACTAAAATAATAAAATAATATTATTTTTACAAAACTTCTCCAGCCGCCGGCTGCTTCAAACATCTGATTTTTTTCAACAAAACAACAAAAGTGGGGCCCACCATTTATAAAATAATATTTATTTTCCGAAACTTCAATAATTCATAATAAATAGCCCCTTTGTCAGAAAAATACAAATGATATGTCCTTCTATAGGAAATTTAATTCTCTACAACTTTGCAGAAGAAAGTTTTTCCAAATTCCAAACATAAATTATCCGAAATCCAAAAACAGATGATTTCTCACACCAAAATATTGATAAAAACACATCAGCACTAATTCCTTCTTTAATATCCACAAAATAAATATTTCCTTATCATATAAATAAATAATTAATTATTCACAAATAATATTATAGAACTACAATATTAACAACAAGGTCGTTCCCAGGACAGAGGGGGCCTTCCGATAAGGACTTCTCCTTACTGGCGCGCAATTAAATAACCCCTCCTAGACAGAACTTCCTTAGACATTGTCAATAATGCTATCTAATAATATTATTCAAATAATATGAATTATTGAGTTGATAACGTGAAATACTGTGCAACGACAATTATTGAATCAATACTACAAAATATCAACTGTAGCCATTATTGAATCAATCATAAAAAAATAGCAACGTAGCAATTATTGAGTCAATAAAATATCAATGCAGCAATTATTGAGCCAATAATATAAAATATTGAACAGTAAATACTGTAACAATAATTGAGTAGGTTCCTTCTCACGTAAGACTCAATAATTCAAAATACTGTGCAATACCGTGTGCTACTGCGCACCACCGCGTACTGTATTTTAACCACCGGGTATTTCAACAGTACTAACGGTAACAACTCCGCCGTTATTTTGTAAAAAGTTATTTCTGTCGCTTTCTATATCCGACAGTCATTCCGTTGTGGGGGCCCACAAATAGCTGCGCCGTCGTACGAATATTCCCCGACAACAAGAATATTCCACGACCAAACGAATATTCCCCGACAACAAGAATATTTTATAACCACTTGCTCATTTTAAACATATTTACACATTTCACCCATAACTTTCATATTTATCAAATCAACACCTTACTATTTCGAAATAATATATAAAGAAAATTAAATCTTTATTCATAAAAGTTGGGGTCTTACATAATTAAATTTTAATTAGTAATAAGTATCCTATATAAAATAAAGTTGTTTACTAAATTTTAATCATTAACCTATTTTGTAATATACATTACAATTTTTTAAATTAATTATTATTTACTAATTATATATTTCTTATATTTTTAATATATAGTTATTTAAGAATATAATTCTTGTAGAAGAATGAGTTGTCATTATGATTTTAGTTTTAAAAGATAGCTAATTGAATTTTAATAACTAATATATATATATATATATATAGGATAAGGCTCTAGAACGAACAGTTCGTTTACGAACATATGTAGGGCCTAGTGTTGAAGGTTGTTGATTAGATGAGAATATTTAATACGAATATATGATGGTACATATTCTCATCCAATCAACAACCTTCAACACTGGGCCTTATATATGTTCATAAACGAACTGTTCGTTCCAGAATCTTATCCTCTTTCTCTCTCTATATATATATATATATATATATATATATATGTTAGAGTTGTTTTATAACATTAATTAACTAAAGGTCTCCTATATGTAATATAATTGATAACTAAAGTAATCATTAATACATTTCTAATATACATATAATATAATTTTGATATTAATTATTATATGTGATCATAATATTTTTAATTTATAGTCATTTAGAAACTAAAGTTGATTAGAAATTTAAACTAAAATCATAAATACGATTTTTAAGTTTAAATTTATTATATGACTGAGTAATTAAATGACTCTTGTAAAAAATAAATTTGTTGCTGAATAATAAGTTAATATTAAAGTTTGTAGGACCATAAAAAGAGTTTTAGTTTTAGTTAAATTAATCATTGCAATATATATTAGTATAAAAAGTGTTTTACTTATAATTAAATTCTAGGCTTATATCAAAGACCAAAGATAAAAATAAAAAAATCAAATTTTGTTTTATTATATATTTATATAGATACATAGATAGCATGCAAGCTGCCTAGCCTGGCCCGGTCTAGGCCTGGCAGGTTTGATCGTTGACCAGACCAAGACCAAGACCAAAAATAAAAATGTCAGGCCAGGACAGATTATTGATTTAAAACCTTGGTATGCTGAAGCCTGCCGGCCAAGCCATGGCCAGGCCCACAGGCTGGGCCCAGGCCTTCAATGCTTTACTAGAATGATTCTGTTTTGAACTCTCCTCAATTTATAGAATAAATGTAGGGCAAGTTAACATTGTTAGACAATATAGGAGTTGTGCAAATAGATAAACTGAAGCTTATGGCCACTTTCTTTCAACTCTAACGTTATACATAAACAAATGTGTACATCTATATGTATGATTTAAAGGTAGATAACATGACTGACATGATTTACAGACCCTCGGTAACAAAATATAAACTTGAAACTGAATTGTAGCATGTTTTAATCAAAGACATAATTTTTTCTTCCCATAAATACAATAATTAACAAGTACTGCAACTTATAATCAATATTCCTAAAAAACAATTAACACCTTTTGATTCCAAACTTGTGTCCAATGAAAAGAAAACTTCATTGTCTAAAAAAAGGTAGACCCACATAAGCAAAACACTGAAATCGAATGATATACAGGTCACTGCGAGAAACCCCAGCTATAAATCAAAGACCCAGGTGACTTGTAGTATTTTCTGGAACCTGTTCTTTGGTGGCGGAGGCGGAGTGAGCGTTCAACTGGAGAGCGAGAGCGGCGTTGAAGGCGAGTGAGTGCGCGTGTAGGTGAGGCCGTGAGGGAGTCGTTCGGAGATATCAGAGGGAGGGAGTAACACATTTGATTAAACATACGAACAAATTTGAACGTTAACAGTTTATACTAAACATACAGTTTAAAGGAATATTCTCTTGAAATGTGTGCATATGCCCTTGAACTTGGTGCAAATACAGAAATCAAGGGAATATGCACACAGTTCAAGAGAATATTCTCTTAAACTGTGTGCTTAGCATGTGCCTTAGGGCACATGTTAAGCGGACCCAATTAATAATTTCACAATTAGAAACATTATAGTTTCAAGCAATCTAGAGTTTATGTCTAATTAGCATACTTCAAACTAAGGGTTTTATCATATTAGTTAATTTTAACCAATTAAATATGAAAAAATAAATGTCTTTATTGCATAACTAAATTCATTTATTAAAAAATAAATAAAATTAAAAGATAAATACTTTTTTCACATTAATTATGTGATTACTTGATGACATATTTCTTTCATGTAAATCAGGATATTACCAATGAATATTATGAAAATTGTCATACCCTTTAAAAAAATTCCTAAACCTCTTTATATTGTTACAAAATGTTTAGGTGATATTTATTAATCAACCTGCCTAAAATCAATAATTGATTTTTTAAATATCATCGCTATGTTTAATGAATATAATAAACTGATCTTTGAAAAACTTTAATCTTTTATACGGTTAAAAAAATCAAATATTATAAAGAAATGTCATTTTTTTCACATAAACTGTTATTTTAAATCCTATAATAAAAGGTGAAGGCGTATAAAATTTGATTGAAAATTTTAAAAAATATTTAAAAATTTGTGAGGCTAACTTGATCGAAATTTTTAATAATATTTTTTATAAAAAAATTTAAGACATTATGATTTAATTTATAGTAATACTCTTGAAAGTTGCACTCCTAATGCTTCATCTTCTAAGAAAAAAGTTATAATTTGAATCATTTTCAGAAGGAAAAAAAAAGAAAAAGAACACTTGCATTGTGTTTGTGAATTTTAAAAAGGAAAAGGAACAAAATTTTAGGGAATAGACTAAATAAAACAACTCGAGGCAAATCTCGAGTCCAAAATAAGGGTCAAATCTCAAATCGGAATCGAATTAAATTATTCAAATAAGACTCACCCAAAAGATCTTGACTGAAAGCATTATTGTTAGTAATTTAATTCCTTATACACATAATTTTTTTCATATATTTCGATGTGGGACTGGAGTGTTATATTAAAATCCTTTATTTGTGAGTTTATTGAGGAAAGAAAATAAAAAAGGAGAACAATTATAAATAAATTTCCTCTCAAACTTGAAAAAGATTTTAAAAAATATTAAAAACTTAACTGACATATTAAAATACTAAAAACTTCCCTTTAATATATGTCATATGTAATCTCATGGTGTTAAAGTAATAAAGTACTCTTTAAATTAAATTTTCTTCCAAAACTCAAAAAAAGAGTAAAAAATAAAATAAACTTCATTTCTCTCCCTCTCTTTTCACTCATAAATTTTAAAAAAAATTATTTTCAAAACAATTTTATATCTTTAGGCTAATTTCAAAATTGGCTGAATTTCAGAATTTGTGCAATCCTGAGCTCACCTCACAAAACCTTATTTTTTGATGCTCTTGTATTGGCATTTGGCAGGCTAATTGCCATTAACATTTCAATGTTCTAAAACACACAACCCCCTCACACCATTCTCACTTTCTCTCTCCAAAAATCAACAAATCTTTGCCACCCCTCTGGCATATCTCCAATACAATACTCCATAAAATACCTTGCACCCTTTGCAAATATGACTTATAGATGCTTGGTACATGCTTTTCTTCCATTCTTTCTCATTAGAAAAGAAATTCTCTCTCTATTTCTTTCTATACCAAATGCTATTTTTCATTTTCTGCTTTTGGATTATATTTGAAAATTTCAATCAATTATAGAGATGGGTTTGTGCTCAAAGATTGTGATAGAGCTTTTTTTGTTGATTTTTATGGGATTGGAATTAGTTCGAGGGGAAATTCCAACAACCCTTGAAGGACCCTTTAAGCCTGAGACTTTCCCCTTTGATGAAAGTTTCCGTGGAAATGCTATTGATTTGCCAGAGACGGATCATCGGGTGCAAAGGACTGTTAGTGGGTTTGAGCCTGAACAAATCTCTGTTTCTCTCTCCTCAAATTATGATTCTGTTTGGATTTCATGGGTTACAGGTAATCTTTATTTATTTATTTTTGTTGTAATTTCTAAATTTAATTTTAAAATTTAATTTTGTTCTTCAAAAGTTTGTAACTTTGCTTTCAAAAACAAGAAAATAAAAGTAATGTGATGGCTGAAGGGATTTCCTTAGGGGATTTGGAGAAAGTTTGTGAAATTTAATATTCATAAAACAGATTCTCAGCTCATACCGGAATGGCTTTATTTTGGTGTTGCATAATTGCCATCACACTTCACTGTTCTACTTGTTTGATTTGAATTATATTGAGTTGGAATCAGAGAAATATAAAACTAAAGTATGAAAAATGGTACTCCCTTGTGTCCCATTTGGCAATTTTGTTTGTTCCATGAAATGATTCTTTTTATTGATATTAATATAAAATGACAAAAAGTGCTCAAGTTTACCCTCATAATTTTGTTATCATGCCACCGCTATTAAACTAACAATTTAATTATTTTAAGAGTAATTATTGAACAAATAACATCCCTAATGTTTGCAGTTGGACTTTCCTTCTAGGACGCTGGGAGTAGTAATTTTCAGTGACTTTATTTTTTTTGCCTTCTAACAATGGAAGAATGTTTGTGTCATGAAGCAGAGTGGCCTATTTATCTAGTTGCTATGTGTTCTAAAGCAAAGAAATTCAAAATCCCCCCCCTCCCCTGACCCCTGCACAAAAAAAAAAAGCAAAAAAACAAAAAAGCAAAAATGGGCTCAAGGACTTTCTGATTAATTTTGAATTGTTTTACCTGCAGGGGAATATCAAATTGGGGAAGACATAAAGCCATTAGATCCAAAAACTGTAGCAAGTGTTGTTCGTTATGGGAAAGCAAGTTCTTCATTGACTCATGAAGCAAAGGGCCACTCTCTTATTTACAATCAACTTTATCCCTTTGAAGGCCTTAAGAACTACACTTCTGGCATTATACACCATGTCCGGCTTACAGGTACGGTGAAATTAGCTAAAGTAGCGGTGTTTCCTGTTTAATAAATGTAGGTGTGGCTATTTTTTTCCATCATTCTCCACAAATTTATAAGCTGTATTTTTCTCACATATACCTATCTGCTTTAGATCATTGACATGAATGATGAATACAAGATTAATGTGAACCGGGAAGTCTGTGCGTCTCATGTACATACATTAGGCCCTAGTGTATGTGTTTGGAACTCAGCTTGACCCAAAAACTTAAGGGGCTCGTTCATGTATATTAGTCATTATCGTTAGCATTATTTATTTAATATTATTTAATGTTTTAGAGGATTTACTAAGTAGATAATCTTTCGGGAGGAGGGGGTACTTATGGTATTATGTCTCAGAGCCTATAATCACAAACGATTATTGAGCTAGCTCTTGCCCTGCTGCGAAGTTGTATAGGTACTTTTGTAATATTCTCCACCTCAAAGGATGAGGGCTGGAGGGAGGGGGGAGACTCGCTTTCCTCATGTCTAGGTAATGCTACTTTGGGTAATCGTTACAGTAGGCCTGCTGCGAAGTTGTATTGGTACTTTTGTCATTTTCTCCACCTCAAAGGTTGAGGGGCTGGAGGGGGGAGAGACTGGCTTTCTTCATGTCTGGACAATGCCATAAAACTTTTTGATTGAGTTGGATATCAGGCCAGAAGCTATATAAGTTCTTCATGGTTCATGGACAGTCGCAACCGGTTACCTGTGTAATATTTTGTTCTATTTCTCTTCTTTTGTGTTTTCCCCCCTTTCATCTGCAAGATTTCACATGGCACCCTTTATTACAGTAGGTGCTATATGCCCCATGAATGCAGATTGAGTATGATGCCTACTAATGTTCCAGTCTGCTATGATGAAGTTCTTGAACTTTTTTTTCTAAATTTTATTGCTTATAGGTTATTCTTGAATAATTTAAAGAAGAAAGAAAGAAAGCAGATATATATTCGCAATGTATTATTGCCTAAACAAGTGTCTTGGTTTAAAGTTAATGCCTTGTGTTAAAAAAAATTGGCGAACGGAAACCATTTTGTTTTCTGCCTTTCATTATCTGAATGTTGGTGTAATTGTAGCAAGAGAAGAGGGGATGGGAATAACCTCTGTCTGAGAGTAGTATGATGCACATGCATATGTTTTCAGAAACTTTCCTTATCCCTGGTTAGATATGCAAGTAATTTTATTGTATCAAAATTCTCTCTTAATGTTCACTGCATAATTTCTGAAGATATATTAGGACTTCGGACACAAATGATCAGAAGGATAAAAAACACACATTAATTTTAGGGTTATCTACTTGGTATTCCTGCTCCTAAGCTAAATTTTTTTGTTATCCAAATGGTCTGGACTCTGTTTATACTTAAAGAACTATTTCACTTTAAGTTTCTAATTTCAAATGATTGCTTTTGTAAGAGCATAAACAAAATCATGAATTCATGATTATATTTCAAGCAATTTATTTATGGTCTTGACTAACGTCCTGTGCATTAATATCCTGCTTGCATTATATTGTTCTACCATTTTGAATTCCTGTCTTTTTATGAATTCATTTGCAACAAAGATCTTGTTATGAAAAAAAAAATTAATATCATGTATGATATCTGTTCTGCAGTTCTGCTTAGATACTAATCTTCTTGAAAGTATGTTTTTTTTTCTTTTCTTTTCTTTTCTCCTTGCGGATATACTGAAAGTATACTTTATTTAGCAACTTGTTGAAGTTTGGCTTTTTCATCCAGGGCTGAAACCTGATAAGCAATACTATTACCGATGCGGGGATCCTTCTATACCAACAATGAGCAAATCCTTAAGTTTTAAGACTATGCCTATTTCTGGTCCAAAGAGTTATCCAAATAGAATAGCAGTGGTGGGTGACCTGGGTCTAACATATAACTCGTCTTCAACAATCGACCACTTGAGAAGAAACAATCCTGATCTTGTTATCTTGGTTGGGGATGTAACTTATGCTAATCTGTATCTAACAAATGGAACTGGTTCTGATTGTTATTCTTGCTCCTTTCCAGACACTCCTATACAGGAAACTTATCAGCCTCGATGGGATTATTGGGGAAGGTGAATATCCTATATTTTCTCTCAAAAATTGATTATTTCTTAAATTGAATTTAGTTTTTCAAACAGAAAGTTCGAAACTTTTCCAATTTGTTAGGTGTTATAGTACTAAATGGATTAGAAGCTGCTGCTGCTTCTGCCGCCTTTTAAGATCATAATGATGAGTAGACCAAATGAACCAGACACACCATATCATGTTTTAAGGAAATTTAAAAACAGAACATTCGATATAACCAGAGTGTTTAACAACCTAACTATTGATTTGCATCTGACGAGGGCATGGACGAATACTTGAAATTTAGAGCACAAACTAGTAGTTTTTCTGATAAATAACGCGTGGATTGTGGAAGCTTCCCCCCCCCCCCTTCCGTTGTGTTTTTGATTCCCTTTTAGTTTTTCTCTATTTTTATTTTCCTCTTTTTATCATTGCCTTGAAGGGATCTTCTTTAGTGTTGCTTATGCGTATATGTATTTCAGATTTATGCAGCCTCTTGTTTCCAAAGTTCCAATAATGGTGGTGGAAGGGAATCATGAGATAGAAGAGCAAGCTGGGAATTTAACTTTTGCAGCTTACAGTTCTCGATTTGCATTCCCATCTCAGGAAAGTGAATCTGGATCAACATTCTATTATTCTTTCAATGCAGGAGGCATACACTTTCTAATGCTTGGCGCCTACACTGCATATCATAAATCAGGTAAAATCATATATAACCTTATTCCATATATGTAAGATCTTTTATGATTGTTAAGGGTGTTACCATGGAACTCTTATTGCCCTGCATTCAGCGAACTGGGTACTATCGCTCCGAATCATGATTCATGGTATGAGAATTATGTGTGCATTCTACCATAGGTAGAGTTTCAAGTACCTGATTTTGTTCTGTATAACCAGTTGATTAGCGTTCCTGGTAACCATTGATCAATTTTTTGGTTCGGATCATAAGTCCTCTTTTTGTGTTTTATTATTGTATTATGACCCATGCATAGAATAAAATCGTTGTATCTTTCAAGTGTATCCTTGTCACATCGTGAGATCCTCCAACTTTTTATTGCAGCTGATCAATACAAGTGGTTGAAGAGAGATTTGGCTAAAGTTAACAGAAAAGAAACTCCATGGCTTGTAGCTACTTGGCATCCACCCTGGTACAGCACCTATACAGCGCATTACAGAGAAGTTGAGTGTATGAGGGTTGAAATGGAGGAACTACTATATAACGCTGGCGTCGACTTGGTCTTTAATGGACATGTAAGTTGAGTTTTTTGTTAAAAAAAATTATTTTCTTTTATTTTTTATTATTATAATTATTATGTTTCAATTAGTAAAAGTAAAAAGAAGCAATTTGATTAGTTTATAAACTTTGCGTTCCTTTTTACTTTTTCACCTTTGAATCCTAAATTTTGTCTCCAAATGTTCTCTTCTACATCTCATATTTGAAGAGACTTCATCATCTTCAGCATCTCGAGTGTTGAGCGTTACTGACCACAAACAAGTTGATAATGAGATCCCTTCAGAATATCATTTTCATCAGAATTTAACATGCCTTTACACAAAGATTTCACTCGAATGACTTGGCCACTCTTCAAGTATGATTATTGATTTTATTGAAATAGTTCTCAGATCTTGGCGATTCTTTCACCAGTCCAACCATACACCACGCTTTGATGTATATCTGCACTGCAAACCCCGAATATCTTGCCACCCTTCTTTCTCAAATGAATACAAGTTTTTAGGGTTATGCAAACTTTTTATTAGACACTGCTTGTCATAGCTTTCCTAGACTAACGTGACAGTGCTTGTTTGAGTAGGCTTACTCAAAGTTTATCTCACCAACAATCAAGTAGATGGTATTAATTTAGGTACTTAATTTAAAACCTGCAAAATATGACAGAATCTTCTGTGCTTTATGAACTTCCCAAATGTCTCTTAGATTTATGGCTTTCTATTATGCGAAACTCGATCACAGTTTGTCAGAAATATTTGAGGCTTCAGCATGAATTAATGATAGTAAGAGCTGCAAATATGTATCTGCTGTTTCCCGAAGAAGGAAAAAAAATCCTTATGCGTAATTTATGTGTCCGAATATATGAACATAATTGTGACCGTTCTACTTATTGGCTAAAATTTACAGGTTCATGCCTATGAAAGGTCAAACAGAGTATATAACTACACCTTGGATCCATGCGGTCCTGTTCATATAACAATAGGTGATGGTGGTAATAGAGAGAAGATGGCGATCTCGCATGCTGATGAGCCTGGTAACTGTCCTGAACCATCTACTACCCCAGATGACTTTATGGGTGGATTCTGTGCATACAATTTTACATCAGGTCCGGCTGCTGGTAAGTTCTGTTGGGACCAGCAGCCTGAATACAGTGCATACAGGGAAAGTAGCTTCGGCCATGGGATTCTGGAGGTACTTATCTCTCTCTATCTCACAGACGGCATTGCTCGGCTATGGAGTCATTATTTATTACTACTAAGTTAAAAATCAAAACACGCCAAACAATTTCGTAGCTTGAAACTAGTACTCTCTCCATCCCATATTTTGGGACAACCCGAAGAGGAAATTAGGATGTTTAATATGAGACAGTGGGGAGTATTTTGCAAATAATATGGATTACAATTCCGAATGCATGTAAATATAACTCCCACTATTGGGAGTTCTGGTGATCATATGAACTTGCTTTGCATTTTCTTTGCCTGTATTTGAGTCGTGTGAGCTACACACAATGCACATGAACACACGCATAAATTTAAACATCCATGATTATAACATGCACCATATTCTTATCAAGTCCTGCTTTATAATAATTTCTAAATGTAATATAACCTAAGTCAGTCGTTTAACTGAAACCGACTCCTAAAACGAGTTGCTTTAGAATAATCATGGCAGACTAATGACCGATGGACGATATACCATGTGCAGGTGAAGAACGAGACGCATGCTTTATGGACATGGCATCGGAATCAGGACATGTACAATGAGGCTGGAGATCAAATTTATATAGTAAGGCAGCTTGATAGGTGCCCTGTTGAAGAAAAGGTAACTAAGCTTTGGAGTTCAAGCAAATGAAGGCACATTCACTGAAAGCTTTTTACCTAAGTAGGCATATATAAGTATACATCCTCTTGGCACTAAGCTTAGAAGTGATAGTGATTGTTCAAGTCATTCTAATGCATCTCTAATGTAACATTATAAGAATGATTTATGCAAAATATTCAGTCAATTTGTAACCCACAAGTACGAAGAATTTACCTGTCTAATATTGATGGTAAATTAGCTTCCGAAAATGCAGTAAAAATGGTGGCACCGAATTATATTACTTGTCATCTTTAAGGCCCTTCTTTAAGGCCCTGGAAGTTCATTCAATATTGAGCAAGGGTGTAAATGAACCGAGTCGAACCTAGTATTGAGTTGTTCAGATTTGGTTTACAAAATTTATCAAGTATAAAATAAGGTTTGATTGAGGATCGTTTAGCTACCGAGTCGAGCACGATCTCGAATTGAGCCTGAACAGTTTGAACTTTTCGAACAAATATGATCCGAGTATCAATAAAAAATTATAATTTGAAGATGTTAGAGTAATTTATCAAACTTTAAAATTTGTTTACATTTGAATCATTTATATTTCAAGTCGAGCGAGTATGAAACGAACTTTTAGTTGAGCGAGTACGAATCGAGTCCGAACTGTTTGCTCATTTTACAATCTTACTATTGAGGGCAGTAAAACGAATATACAGTTGCGAAAATTTGAAACTAAAAAGTCTACTAAATGAATTTTTGAGACATTATATGGCTCTCTGTTTTTCCTCGTTCTCAGATGAGCTTTCAGCCAGCCAATATAAAAATTCCTAGCAACCCTTCTAGCAGCAGAATGAACAAATTCAAAGGTGGTTACAAAAGATGCTTTAATTTTCTGACAAAACTGTACTAATCGACCATGCTCGAAATACTGATCTACAAGGGTTAAAAGATAAACAAGAGAAGAAAAAGGAAAGAGAAACGAATCGACATTGTTGTAAATGAGGGTGAGGCCTTAGAAGGTGAAGGCGGTGCGTCAGGTAATACAGCCCCCATGCCCGGATTCACTCCGGTCGGTGAAGTACCCGGCGGCGGCGGCGGCGACACGTTTATAATTGGAGTTGTGGTTGGTGTAGTTGTCCCTGTTCCCGGCGGAAGTGTTCCTCCGGCAGTGCTGAAATTTGCAGAATCAAAAGAATTAAAAGGGCAGCAAAAGAATGGCTGTATGGGCAAACATTTAGATAACAAATAAATTTTTTAATTTATTAATAAACATTTAGATAACAAATAAATTTTTTAATAAACACACAATTCAAGAGAATATTCTCTTGAACTGTGTGCTTAGTATGTGCCCTTAGGGCACATGTTAAGAAATTCCTATATAATAAGTCTTAATCAATTGTTAAATCAAATCTAATGGAGGGAGGATTGACGACTTAGAACCATCATAATTATTTAGATACCTTCACTAATATGTAAAAGAAGATTAGAGAATGTCAACTTGTCTAACCCAAGGCCCTGTGGGCCTCCAGTAAGTGATGACATAAGAAAGCCTCATTAAAGATGTGTATGTTGAGACTTTAGATCTAGAAACAACTTAACTAAGATTTTTTTTTTATATTATTATTGCTTATCACCCATATTTAATACTACTAAATATGACATGAGTAAGTGATGACAAGAGATTTTTTTTTGTAGGATGTAGGGAGTACAAATGAGGAACACCTCTCTACAAATATAGTATCCTATTGGGCTGTGTGAAGATACTTATATGGGCTAATTTCTTACTCTATATATATGGATTCTCATTCGTGAGGGTCTATTTCAATAATCATGATCCTAGCTATTGATTGTGATAATAAAAAGCTCAGATTAAAATTAATTTTTTCTTGCCGTTAGAGCTTGTAGCGGCAGACACATCCCTTGTAGCGCAGTCCAGTTTACCAAATTACCCCCAAAATTGGCTTACCCGCTACAAGCTGTAGCGACAAAGATTCGGTGTTTTTTTTTTTGTGATAATTGGAGTTGGCTTACAACGTAATCAAGTATATCAGATTTTCAGTCCCCTTATGGACTTTCATACCTAACTGTATATTATAAAAGTATACAAAATTTTAGTTTCCTCCCATATATCAAAGACTTAATATATTTTATTTTTTAGTTAATTTATGAAATACTAAAATTTTAAAAGTAACAAATATAATAATAAATAGCATCATATTAATTATACCGAACATAATTATTGTGTATCATATTAATTATGTTTAGTATAATTAACATAATTAATTAGTACACAATAATTATGTAGGGAATAATTAACATAATTAATTAGTACACAATAATTATGTTCGATATAATTAACATAATTATTGTGTACTAATTAATTATACTGAACATAATTAATATGATACTATTTATTATTATATTTGTTACTTTTAAATTTTTAGTATTTTAGTATTTCATAAATTAACTTAAAAATAAATTATATCTATAAAAATCAATGCCGCTACAACTTGTAACGACAAGTAAGCCAATTTTAGGGCATTTTGGTAAACTGGGTTACCTTGTAACGACAAGTAAGCCAATTTTAGGGCATTTTGGTAAACTGGGTTACCGCTACAAGAAATGTGTATGTCCACTACATGCTCTAGCACCGAGAAATTGATTTTAATCTGAACCTTTTTATTATCACAATCAACGGCTAGGATCATGGTTGCTAAAATAGTATCCATGACAACTGATTATCATGAATGGAGACTCATATATATATATATATATATATATATATATATATTATAAAAAAGAGAATTGATATTTTCACAAGATCTCATTCACATGAATGTGGATCCCGTTTACTTTTAATGTGAGATGAGCCTTGTGTTATGGAAATATCAATTCCTTATAATAAAAATAATAATTAAAGCCTCTAGTCAAAGAGTCAAATCATTGTCTGCAAATGGTACCTTCCAACAGTGGAACTAGCCCTTGGATAACAATAGATCAAACGGTCAAGAAGCTAAAGAGGACATCCTTAAAAAAAAGTGAATAGATTCAAGTAGGGTGTGTTGACACAAGAAGCCAAAATCATTCCCACCCATGCATATATACACGTGGCATGCATCCAATACAACTCAAGTGCACCCTCTCAAGCATAAGCACTAGACCTGGATCACTCGCTCTTTCACACACATACTACACACACAACCGTCCAATGTATTTGTATTCAATTGATTTTTTGATATTTTCACATAAAAAAGATCGTTATAAATATATAGCGACGGTTATAAAATTTATAGCAATAATTTTTATTTAAAAATCTTGTGAAAATATCAATTTTCATCTCTCAATATTTATCTCATTCTAAATCTTGTAATATGAACTCAATAAACAAAGGGAAATGATATTTCCACATATAATTTTGATATTTTCACATGTAATCCTTTCATATATAGATGGGACCCATCCCACTCTCGTGAGAAAAATCATGTGAAAATATTAAAATTATACGTAGAAATAATGCTCTCCTAAACGAAATACTCCCTCCTCAAAAGATGAACACAAATACACAATACAATTTGTACGTATATTAATAAAAAATAAAAAAAATTCAAATTTATTTTTAATAGCCTTACGAGATTATATAAATTGATGAGTATTTTAATTTTATTTTATTTTATATTAATGAACCACACTAATTAACTAAATTATCCATCATTTTATATATTTTATCTCATTTCTTTTGAGGACGAAGAAAGTATAATTATTCGTGCTCATATAAGATGGATTTTAATTCCTTATAGTTCAAATGAATGTGATTCATTTATATTCAAAAGAAATTATAATTAATAATAGTTTTAAAAAAAATTATGATATTTACAATTGTTTTGACTATAATTATATAAATTAACAGTATTTAAATAAAAAATCTCAACTTTGCTCCAAAAATTCAAATTTAATCTTGCATTTTTAAAACGGAAGAGTACATAAAAAATAATAATATTCACTTACTAGCAAATAAGTCCAAGTAATGGGGTCTCAAATTGAACTTACCATCTTTACTTATTCAATGCCGTATCAAAATAAATAAATAAATAAAATTGGGACTCCTAATATTACTCCAAAAAAGAAGAAGAGAGTTATTTATGAACTTTATTTCTTCTTTTAAACAATATATCCATTTCTTTATTATATAGTGCATATATATATATATAAGATCTGTCTCTCTAGCGAACAATAGGAAAGCGAACTTAAAAATGAACCAGTTATAACGACGGTTTTTTCCGTCGCTATACCATAAAAAACCGACTTTCTATACTATAACGACAGAAAAAATCCGTCGCTATAACCAGTTCATTTTTAGTAGATTTATACACACACATTTAAAAATTTAAGCTATAAATAATAATAAGTCTATCAACACAATTTTTTATATCTACACATTCTTCTTGATTAAAGAGAAATATTAAGGCCAAGCAAATGCGTAAAAGAAATGAGAAAAAAAGTGCATCCATACCTTGAAGATGATGGATAAACACAAGATCCATAACCTGAAAACCCAAAAAAATAAATAAAAAATGAACACATTTTATATATACATACATAAATATATATATATATATATATATATATATATAGAGAGAGAGAGAGAGAGAGAGAGAGAGAGAGAGATAGAGAGAGAGAGAGAGGGGAGGGGGTGGGGGTGGGGGTGGGGTGGTGGGGGGGAATGAAGTAACTAACTGGGGTCAGTTTTAGCGACGGTAGCAGTGCCAGAAAAATCACAAGAGCCAGGAGCCATAGCCTTGCGCTGGTAATAACTATTGAAAGCATACGAAGAATGGGCCTGAATCGTATTGGGCAGAAAACAAAGCCCAAATGACTGAATGGGCGCACAATCCGCCCCGGCCCCACATGCATAGTCCAGGGCCGTCTGCAAGGCCTGTTCACTAGCCTCACTTCGGGACACGCACCAAGTAGCCGCTGCTGACACCGCCGGAAAGCCCAGCACCACCAGCTGCGCTATCATGATCATAACCAACGCCGCAGCCTTGGACGGCCGTGGTGCTGCCATGACTGGTGGCGGAAAGTATGAGAAATTGTTATTGGGGTGGTGGGTAAAATGGAGTTGTATTGGTAAAGGAAGAGAGAGGGGGAGGGGAGAAGAGTGAAGAGGAGAGAGAATCACTGTAGTTGTATAATATTTTATGTTTCTTTTGTTGATTTTAAATTGTTCTTTTGGTTCTTTTTCTTTTTCTTGTTGTGGGCTTTTTTTAGCTTTTTCTTTCTTTTGTAGTTTTGGAACAAAACAACGGAACCGTTTCCACTTTCCGGTGGATATATGAAGTCCAGTAGCCGTTATTTTTACTACTATCACATAAAACTCACATACATACACATATATATTTATGGGGCCCGCCTGACACGTGGAGCCTATAATATATATGCGTGTGTATGTGAGTTTTATGTGATTATTTTTCATGTGATAGTAGCATTATTTTATTTTTATATGTATTTTTGATATTTTCATATGATCTTTCATGGGCATACAGTACATGTTCCTTTTATGTGAAAAAAAGTTATGTAAAAATATCAAAAATAAATAGCCCTCTTATGAAGTTATAACATAAAAGTTTAAGGGGACAATTTGCTTATGGATATAAATTGATTCACTTATTAGGGACCAAGATTTTCTATATCATATTTATTATATTATAGGGAGTTGATATTTCCACAAGCTAATGTGATATTTTCACAAGTGAGTCTTATTTTTAATTAAATCAAACATCTGTGTAGTAAACTAGTTATAGGATTTAGTTCTTATGTCCAAATTACCCTCACTTGATAAATAACTAAACATCTACTGAACTTTATTTGATTAGTAGTGTTACTCAATTGAAAATCATTTTTATTTATTTAATTATTATGATAGTAATAATATTAATAATAATTAGAAAATAGTTAAGAAATAAGTGAGAAGAATTATTTACACATAAAAATTAGGATCTAAGGCTTTCTCTTGCCAGGGAAAAAAATTATTTTTAGAATTTCTATTATCATATCATATTACTAAATTAAGATTTTTATGAAACAAATTATACTTAAAATGTGTAAACTTTATATACAAGATTGTGTAAAAATTAATCTTATAAGACTGTAAAAAATAATTTAAGTTTGACATTGGAACTGCTCATATGAATTAATCTTATAAAAATTGATGTAATAAGATAAAATAGAAGTTTCAAATTATTTATTTGTTCAGAATCTTCGGACCATAAGACATGCAAGTATTTATTATCTTATGATTCATCGGGCAGCCTAATATACATTTTATATATATGGGAAAAGACTTATATATAAAGGTTTTCACATTTATAAAGTTTAATATGATATGATAATAGAAATTCTAAAAATAATTTACACATTTAGTAATATGTTATGATAAAGTTTACACAATTTTATATATAAAGTTTACATATTTTAAATTTGCACAGTCTTATATGTAAAGTTTAAATTTACACACAGTCTTATATATAAAGTTTACATATTTTAAGTATAATTTGTTTAATAAAAATCTTAATTTAGTAATATCATATGATAATAGAAATTCTGAAAATAATTTTTTTTCCAGGTGGGAAAAGCCTTAAATCCTAATTTTTATGTGTAAATAATTTTTATCACTTATTTCCTAACTATTTTCTAATTATTATTAATATTATTACTATCATAATAATTAAATAAATAAAAATTGTCTTCAATTGAGTAACATTAATAATCAAATAAAGTTAAGCAACTAGATGTTTAGTTATTTATCAAGTGGGGGTAATTTGGATATAAAAACTAAATTATATAGTTAGTTTACTGCACAAAGAGTTAGTTTAGTTAAAAATAGGACTCACTTGTGAAAATATCAAATTAGTTTGTGAAAATATCAATTTTCATATTATATCATATATAATATAATATATTATATATCATATTATATAATATTTTTTAACATATATTAATTTGTTTTATATTATCTTATAATTATATAAATAAATATATAGAATATCTAATATAACGTATAATATTATATGTATTATTATACAATACATTTACTTTATATTATATTATAATAATAGTACAATATATAATATTATTATATTGTATATTAACATAGTATTATAATATTAATATGTATTATACTTATTTTGGATTATTTATTATATATATATAGTTATTTAGTTATTAGTTAGGGATATTTTGGTTATTACATTCTATTTCATTCAATTCCGTCCTAAAACGATTACGTCCAACCAAACACATGAATAAAGTATTCGATTTCGATTTCATTATGATCTGATTCCTATTTCAACTATTATTCTGTTCCATTCTAAAACGATTACGTCCAACTAAACGACCCGTAAAATAAAAATGTTAGATTTATGAAATGGGCTCAAATATAGTATATAAAGACATCTCCCCTTATGAGACTCACACAAGATTAAGCAAGTCGACTTTAATACAATGTTAGAATTATAAAATAGACCCAAGTTCAGCATGTAAAGATATCAAACTCCCTAACTCAAAATCAATTAGTTATGAGAAGAGTTGACCCAAATCATTATAGAGCAAAGGTGCAAAAATGCTTTTGTGATTTTGCCCGAAGTCCTTGTTAGCCTATGAACCTTTTTTTTCAAAAGTGCCCCTAACGTTATAATTTTTAGGTCAACTACGCCCCTCTCATTAACAGACATGTCACGCAGACAAACGTGGGTGACAACTGGACATATTTTGCTGACGATGCATGAAGAGAGAACAAAAGGGAGAAAAAACGCTAATTTAGCTTTGTTCAGATTTCAAAAGGGGAAAATCTCTAATCAGAAGAAATCAAAGAATACGAATAGACCAAAAAGAAGAGAAAAATCGAAGAGAATAGAATAGAAGAAAGTGCTTCCTGAGTTCGTCAAAGAGAAGTCTAATCAGTATTGAGGAAGCCATTGCTCTGTATTTGCTCTGTAATCAGTTCGTCAAAGTTGAGTCTAATCGAAGGCAGAAAGTCGAAAGAAGATTTTAAGAAGAAGAAAAGGAATCTCTCATCTTTTCACAAGTACTTTTATCTCTGTTTTTGATTAAGAAAATACAATTTACATGGGTTAATGGGTAAAAAATAGTCATTGCATGTGGTCCATTTTTAAGTTGGGTGTTGACTGTTAGGGGACATGTGGTCCCGTATATTATTCTTTATTATATTTTTAATACTTTAGAGTTGACATTTGTCTTGTAATTGATTGTTATGCTGATACTGTGAATTCTGAGTTTTTTGATTGACAAAATGAATGGGCGTGTAGATATTTATTTACATCATGAAGACACATGGGTGATGGATCCTGTGTTGAAATATGTGGGAGAAGATGTTTGTATATGTAAGAAAATTGATGTAAATTACATGTCTATTTTATGCATTAAGAATACGTATAAAGAGACAATAAAATATGCCAATGTAGACCAAGTCTATTACTAGGAACCTGGAATGAGTATTGAAGAAGGACTTTTTTTACTTAAGGATAACTATGGGATTAGAAAAATTCTTAGTAAAATAAATGCAGACACATATGTCCTAGAGTTCTTTGCAAAGCATGAGATAGATAAACCTATACGTAATAATGAATCACCTTATGTTGTTCCACATATTCACCTTCTGTTGTTCCACATGAGCCAATAATCAATTCACTTCCACTTGTGGAACCTGAGCCCATAACAAATTCACCTTCTTTTGTTCCACCTGAGCCCATAATAAATTCACCTAAAGAGGAGAGTGAGGATAATGATGATATGGCAGATGACACTTTCATGAAAAGTATTGAAGTAATTAATGCTTTTGATTTCATTAATAAAGCTTATGAAAGAATTGATGATCTTAATGTGGTGTTAAACACACATGGTAGCAGTGTTGGTGAGGAAGATATTAGTAGAGGTAATTGTGGGATTAATGAGGACATAAATCCTGATACTAGTGAGTATAGTGATGATAGTGAGGAAGGTGATGATAGTGAGGAAGGGATGATAATGATGACAGTGAGAGAAGGTCTGATAAGGGTGAGGTGTCATGTGAGAGAATATATCTTGTTCAGTTTCAATGTAAATGATCAGAGACCCTATTTCAGCTTGGGAATGACATTTACTAGTGTAGCTAAAGTTAGGGAATCCATATCAAAGTATGATATATCTAGGGGAGTGGCATTGAAATATGTAAAAAGTGAACCATATAGAATAAGGGTCCAGTGTGAGGTGGGGTGTCCTTTTGTCTTGTATATGTTAAAGGACGGTTGTAACCTTGGGTTGACAGTCGAGACAATAAATGAAGACCACAATTGTTATAAGATTTTCAGCAACCCTAGGGTTTCAACAAAGTTTTTGGCCAAGTTTTACAAACAAAAAAAATTCATGAGCACTATAACTACAAGATCAAAGACCTCAAAAAAGATGTTGACACAAAATGGAAAGTGAATGTTGGATTTTCCAAGTGCAAAAGAGTTAGGAGGATGGTTATGGATGAATTCTCAAGGAGTTTTACTACTGAATATCTGAGTTAGAGGCTTATGTAGCAGAACTATTGAGAATTAATTCAGGCTCTAAAGTGCAGGTGAAGTTGTGCAGAGATGATTTAAGGGAAGGGAGAAAAGTATTTAAAAGAATGTTTGTTTGTTTAGATGCTTGCAAGAGAGGTTGGAAATAGACCTGACAATCTAAGTTGAAAACCATATAGTTAACCAAAACCACTTGGATCTATTGGGTTGGTTAACTAGTTTTTAAGTGATGGGTTGGTTTGGTTTTGGACCAATATTATTATTACAAATATGAGTTGGATCTAGTTTAACTAGTTTTGACCCATATTAGTCTATAATAGTTTTTTGGACTTTGAAAAACTAATACATCAACATGTATGCATTATTACACTACATTCTTATATAACACGTATACATTATACATATTACATTATATACATATTACATACTTTTGTAATTTACACACTTGTAATTATGCATAAAAATTATTTCACTAATTATGGAATTAATTCATAATAAAGTTAACACTTTTAGTGTAACGAACTACTAATTTAAATAATTAATATATACTCCCTTAATTAATTAAAATAACCCATTTAAATTATATAATTTATATTATATAATTAAATTTTATTTCCTCCTCTTCATAAATTATTTTATAGTATATTATATAATTAATTTAATTTCCCCCACTCCAACCCCCCACCCCCACCCCCCCAAACCTACCCCCCTACCCCCCAAAAAATAATATTTATTGATTATGTATACAACTCCACCCCCACCCCACCCCACACCCCCACCCCACCCTGCCCTCGGCCCCCCGTCCCCCCACTCCACCCCCACCCCCAAAAAATAATATTTATTAATTATGTATACACCTCTACCCTACCCCCCACCCCGCCCCCCCCCCCCCGCCCCACACCCCCACCAAAAAAATAATATTTATTGATTATTCAAAATATATGTATACACCCTCACTCCCCCACCCCGCACCCCCCACAAAAAAATAATTTTTATTGATTATTCAAAATATATGTATACACTCCCACCCTACCCCCAATCCCCCCCTCCCCCGCCCCCCAAAAAAATATTATTTATTGATTATGTATACACCATCATGCCCCCGCCCCACCCACTCCTACCCTAAAAAAATATATTTACTTATTATATATACACTCCAAAAAAATAATATTTACTGATTATTGTAATAAAATTCTCAATAATTTCATTAATTTTAATTAACATAATAATTATTAATGTAATTTTTTTTGAAAGTGCCTATAATCACAAAATTAATATTTTTAATACTCAAATTAGTCACATCAATTAAAATTTTTAGTTTCAAATTTGGGTCAAAAATATTAAAATAAGACTCTTTTAGTATAACATAAATTAAGATTTTAGTGAAACTATAATTTGAAAAATAGGTCGACCTGGATTCGACCTATAACCATTTAAATCCAAACCACATAACTCATATTAAATATAGGTAATATGATTTTGGTTCCAAAACCAACCAACCCAAACCTATTTTATGTAATCCAAAACCAACCCAAACTTATTTTTTGCCAGGTCTAGTTGGAAAGAATGATGTAGACCTATTATTGGCTTTAATGGGTGTTTTTTGAAAACACAGTATAAGGAAAAATTGCTTGTAGCTCTAGGAAGAGATGGGGATGAGTAAAATTTTTCCATAACTTGGGCATATGTGAAGAGTGAAACTAAGGTCAACTGGACTTGGTTTCTGACTTTGTTGCAATAACAACTTGACTTAGGAGATGGTAGTCAGTACACCTTCAAATCTGATATGCAAAAGGTATGAATGTTTTAATGCTTCCGAATTTTAATGTTTTTGACTTTTACTATTTTTTATGTCAAATTGTTACTTATGAAGGTCAATCTGTAGCTTTGTGTAACTTTTAATGTTTTACTTGTAGGGTTTAATACAATCTGTTATTGATGTACTTCCTGAGGTTGAACATAGATGGTGTGCTCGCCATATATATGCAAATTGGTCTAAGAAATACAGGGATGAAGAATTGAAAAGGAAATTTTGGAATGCAGCCTGATCCACCTTTGAGAAAGAATTTAAGAACAACATGAAGTTTCTTGGTGAGATGAGTTCACAGGGAGCAATAGATCTCATGTATTATCCACCTCATACATGATGCAGAGCCTATTTTAGTAGCAAAAGTAAATCATAGGCAGTAGATAACAACATGCTGGAAAGTTTCAACTCCTGAATTCTTGAAGTTAGGCATAAACTAATTAGGTCTATGATGGAATTCATTAGGCAAAACTATGAACATGTTGGGGATTCTTGAGCCAGCATTTGAGAAGTGGATCAACTCTTTTAGTCCTTACTACAATGAAAATTTTCAAACAAACAAAGGCGTAACAGTTGACTATACTGTGCTCTTTAATGGAGACACAGAGGTTATGAAATTAGTGAGGGTAAGGACACCCACACTGTGTCCTTGGACAAAAACTCTTGCACATGTAGGGCATAGGATCTCTCTGGAATCCCTTGCCAACATGCTATATGTGCTTTCGTTCGCAACAAGTAGGACCTAATGGACCATATTTCAAAGTGGTATCACAAAGATGTATATAAAGCTGCTTACAAGTACAATATTATGTCAGTGAGAGGGAAAAGATTTTACCAAATGGACAAGTATCTCCCTGTAGTGCCACCAAAGGTTGAAAAGAACAGGGGAATGCCTAAAACTAAGAGAAGAGAGGAAACTGAGGTCAAGCCAACAAATACAAATCACAAAGCTATCCAAGAAAAGCACACCACATGCAATTTGTGTAAGCAACAATAACATAACAAAGTTACCTGCAAAAAGGTAATAACACGGTTCATTATGTGTGTATGTTAATTAGAGTTATGTACTGCATTTGATGTACTAATAGTTTGATGCCATGCATTTGGTGTATGTCAGAATCAAAGCCAATCAGAAGGAGGAAGCACAAGGACAAGACAATCTCAACCTAGAAATTTAGGCCAATCACAAACAAGAAGTTCAGTCTCAGCTCAATCTAAAACTGGACATCCAGTGCAAACTCAAGCAAAAGGTGGCCCATCAATCCCACCTCCAATTCAAGTTGGACCAAGGTTTAATGTAAGATTTGCCAGGAGTGCACCTCCAAGTTCAAGGCCAAGACCTTTAAAATTACAAGTTCGAGCTGCTGTAAGAACTCACTCTAAGAATCAATCCAGACACGGTGAAGGTTTTGGGTTGGTCTATGATGACAACACTGCTTCAGTAATATACAGGATAATTTGATTGATATGTGCTTCATTATAATTGATATAATATGATTTGCAAACTTCTAATTGCTATGATGTTATGTGTTATGTACATGCAGAGTGACACATCATCAATCTCAATGAAGAAAGTCAGACACAACCACCTATAGTTGACTCTAACACTAGATTTGCAATCCCTAATGAAGCTCAACTTAGAGCAAAAAATGCTATAAACGAAGTATTAACTTCAGTTGGCACTAGAAAAATCAACCACAGAGGTGATGGTGACCTTATTAACATATCCAACATACCTTTCAGACCTCTAAGACTGCAATGGAGGGGTAGAAATTGCATCACCACTACACGGCTTATGGAAGATAGGGATGAAATGATGGGTAGGAGCAGTAATGCAAGCAAGTCACAAGGAATGCCACCTAATGGTAATGGAGATAACTGAACTTCTTACTGTTATGGTTGTTTAGAAAATTGACCATTAGACTTATCTTGTAATTATTGTCAATGTTGTTTGAACAAATGTCTACTTATTATGTTTTTGGTACTGAGCAATATATTTTGGCAATATATTGTGGACAATGTTAAAGTGTTTATGCTTAGTTAAGGTGTGCAATGAACATGTTTTTGTAGCCTATATTTTGGCAATATATTTTGGCACTGTATTTTGTTCATTGTATTAAACTTGCACAACTTATTCACAATGATAAACACAAAAATGGACTTTCATTAACCAAGTTGGTTCAACAATTCTTTGACATTGGGTTCACAGACCAAAAAATTGCAGAACATTACAAGTCGCAAAGCAGACATAATTTGTTCAATTGTTGTCTTTGCTTTCATTTAACATTTGTTGTATTAAACTTGCACAACTCATTCACAACGATACACACAAAAAAGGACGTCCATTAACCAATTTCAACAATTCTTTGACATTGAGTTAACTGCAAACAAAACTGCAATACATTACAATTCACAACATTACCAATTCATCTAACCATATTTTCTACCTAAGTAGCATAAAAGAAATGCGGATAAATGTAACTAATAATAACACAACAATGCACTTCCTATTGATCAAATAATCTACTTTTTTTAATTCGTTTCACAGAAATTTCATCTCCATTTGACTTCAACGCATGAATCAGTTCTTTCAATTCAGATGCCCTTCAACCTAATGAAATTTATTCAGCTCCTTATTTTTCATCTGCAAAAGCTTGTTCTCCTTCTTCAGATTATTTATAACCACCTTTGCATTCTCACACATTTGTGGGTCATGCCATACAAAGAACCCACATCCCTTTTCTTGACTCCAAAAAAATAGAAATTATAAACATGCAGGTACAACCCTTTTCCAAACACTAAATCAAAATAAATTATAAACACTTACTCTGAATTTCGAGCATGAGAAAAACCTCCTGTCAATATTTGTTTTGCTCCATGAGGTCCACAGAGGAGCTCTTAACCCACAATAACACAATGACAGAGCTTCATAATCAACATCAATGGTGCATCTTTGAGTAAAGGATGAAGATGACGACGAACTGTAAGCCATGGCAATTCTTCGAGCAATTCAGAAAAGAATGAAGATGATGCCTTGATTTCTTCTCTTCAATGACTACACTTTCTTCTCTCTTCGATTTCATAGCAATGGCTTTTAGGGCTTTGATTTCTTCTCCTCTTTTCGATTACAGAACAAAATGGCGTGATTAGGGCTTTTTTCTGCTTTTGTTCTCTCTTCATGTCTTGTTAACAAAATATATTCAGGTTGTCAGTCACGTTTGTCTACATGACGTGTCTGTTAACGGGAGAGACGTAGTTGAGCTGAAAATTATAACATTAAGAGTACTTTTGGAAAAAGAAAAAAAGAGGTTCACGGGCTAACGGAGACTTCGGACAAAACCACAAAAACATTCTTGCACTTTCGCCCAATCATTATATACTATACATACTTTTTTAAGCTAGTCCATATAGAACAACGTGCATACTCTTAATAAAAAAAATATAATGGAGATTGGAGGTAGTCCTCGTCCAAATTTTTGCTTTGAACTATTACCTGGCAAATTTATAAACCAGAGAGATGCAGGCTTGCACTAAACATCAATAAGAACCTACTATCTTTTGTGGGATAGGCTTAGGGTTAGGGTAGGGTTGGGGGGTGAGATTAAACTGGCCAATAAATAACCCTTTGCTCACAATTTATTCGAAGCAACTTATAACTTATTTTAAAAATTAAGCTGATTAATATTGCTCGTCACAACTTATTGAAACCTCAAAACACACACAAAAGAACGTGAAACATTGTTATTTTTAGTAATTTAGTAGCTCCTCAGCTTATTCAGTAATTTAAATGAGCAATGGCTTTATGACAAACTACCCTAATTGCAATTATAAATATCCCTCAGTATTCACTTAAAAGCTATTTGTAAAAAACCACACCAAACACAATACTGTGGCTTATTGAATAAGCTGGTCACCCACAAATAAAATAAAAAATCTCTAATTTGAGTAAGAATAAGCAAGCTGCTACAAACTAGCTCATATTAATATAAACTTTTTATACCAGAAAAAAAGAAAGAAAAAAAATCATATAAACTTCAAACTCATTGTACATCAAAAAATGGGTGTTAATTTTTGTAAATATTGTTGTAAACTCTTTTTCTCTCTCTCCCTCCCTTTGTGTGTATGACAGACAGTGTGTTTACTGGGGTGTTAATTTTAATTTCCCCAATTTCTCATGGACATACAAAAAGAGCAAAAAATAAATAAAAAATACAACCTACTCAAATTTCTTCATAGAACAAGATATAGGCCTCACAGCGAAGAACTTCATCGAAAGAAACCTCACGAACGTAGGCATCACTAGCGTAATACCACACAGAATCGCCATTTTCCTTCTCAGCCTTTCCCGTACTCTTTGCACCTCCTCGCACGTACGCTACATAGTGACCGCTCCCCATCGACCCCAAATGCTCAACCACCCCAAGCAGGCGGTATTTGCACTTCTCTCTTTCTGCACACCTGTAAATTATAATCCAAAGAGAGTTCAGATGACATATAACTTTCCTGCTCTGTAGAAGCACATTTGGAAATGTAGAGATAAGTATTATACAAAAAAAAAAAAAAAAGTTGGGGGAGGGGTAGGACTAGCTGAACACACACCACAAGAACAAATGTGAGTTTGGTACATTCAGATTGGATGTCTAGTTGTGTTGCATATGTTTGAAGACAACCATGATAACGCTTGTATTCATAAGGACAAATCCGCCCAGGACTACTCGTACAGTTCCATTTGTTTTTCTTACTGATGTAGTAATTAGTTCACTCCTAGAAGTTGGGACATAAGTTGGTCAAATTTTGCTGCAGCAGCATGACCGACTTGTATGTTACAATTATAAAAAGGAGCAAAATCAAATTTCCTTTTGGTGCCGGACCAAAAAAAGGAAGAGGAAAAAACTAGAGATGTTTTTTCTGACATAATTTAGGATAGTTTCAAAAGGAAATATGTAATATTTCATTAACACCAATGACAAGACCAGGTACAGTTCTGGTTTAAGTAGGATGCATATAGAAAAATACAGCAAGTCAGCAACCAAAGTTACGAGTAGTACGCACCAAATCCTACATATACCATAGGGAAGACAAAATCTGCAGAAAAATATCTTCTACCACTACCAAACCATATAGTTGAACCATCCTCAAGTTATTTTCAGTTCTCTAGAATATGATACAAGACATGTGAATCTTTTACTTGCTGAATAACCCAAGAGTCAGATTAAAATGTACTCATTTGACTGGCAGCATACCGATTACAAAAATTCAAAAGCCGAGGTGATCCGTGATACTCTCAAAGTATACAAACTAATATGAATTTTAATGTACTCTTGCGTATATTTATTTTAACTGGTGGGGGAACCCTTAGACACTACCCCCCGTGTATTAATAAACCACCAGGTGCATGAAATACCAAAACAATCACGCACACCAGGTTGTCCCGTAGAAAACTATGTGTGGGTGCCCCCATGGAGATTATTGCCTTTGTGGAGTATTTGAATCGCATTGAAAGTTGAAAGCCCTTATCACTAGGCTCACTACCACTTAAACTATCCCATGGGAGTTAATATATTTATTAGTATACAATCCCCAAAGGCACCCAAAAAGAGAATCATCAGACATTCGATTAACAATACAAAGAAAATACAATGTCAATTTAAATAACAGTGTCATTATTATCAAAGAAATCCTATGATAGAAGAAAATAGATTGTCCGTTCACTTAATACCCTAATAAAGTATAGGTAACATATCATATGATAGGTGAATTAGCATTACCATTTCTCTTTCTAACAGACTGTCAAATGAAATATTATAACCGGAAAAAAACATGAGATTGCAAACCACTGAAATTGCAGATTAACATTGATATCACAACTTACTAACATAAAGGAATCAAACAGAAGTTCTAAATGTACGAATGTGTGCATGCTTTCAAAAAAAAGAGAGAGATCAAAGTAATATCCAACAAATGTTTTTTTCCACTGATCAACCTAGATGATAATCAAAACCCAGCAAAAAAAGAACCCAAAACCAACCGAGAAAGAGCGAGACAAAAATTAGTCAATCTATTTAACAAAAAAAAGGTCAATCCCACCAGGCAAGTGATAAAGGAGGCGATAAATAGTTAATCCTTGCATCACATATACAAAGACAGTTCTGCTTGATTCGACCATTCTGCCAAGAATATGACTATCCCAATCCCATCCCATCCCTTCTCTTCTTTGTCTGCTATACCGCGCTGTCCTTTTTCCACCCCTTTTTCATTGCATCAACCAAATAAAAATTGTTATGGGGGTAATAAACAACAGTATCTTTAAGCTGATAACACAACAAGTTTTCTCCATTTCTCCTATATTTTCTTATGGTTCTTTTTCATTTATCTTCAAAAAGTACTATTATTCTCAAAAGAGTTCCTACTACCAAAGTTCCTTCCACTTTATTCTACTTTAGTGTGTTAAAATAATCAATTAGAACGGAATGAATTAGCTTTAAGATGTTGTTGCTATAAATGTCTTATTTAGGTCAAGTAAAACCAGATTAAATTCTTTCGCATATCTTTCTTAAATTAATACATGATGACAAATAGATTCTAAGAGACTGACAATCTGAAGACTGGAAATTGTTAGGGAGGAAGGGATTCAATGTTTAAATTCTTAGATCCTTTTTTCTATTGGTTGGGTTTGTTATAAAAAGAAGATACGGCTTTTTTTTCCTTCTTTCTTTTTATCTTATTTGAGTTTTTGACAGAATGTAAAGTCTACATGCTCAAGAGGGTGCAACCAAATGGGGAAAAAAATACTAGCAGGCAGGCCCAAAAAAACGAAACAACCAGACAAAGCAGGTTACAGCCACTCTTATTATCTGTTTGTCCAACTTCTGATGTCTCCATTTTATTTTAACACATTTTGAGATCGGAGTATAAAACATTGAAATGGGTGTAGAAGCTCAAAAAAGCCTTTAGTGGACCTCAAGTTACGTTCTTCTAACTCAAAATAATGATAACTTAACAAATATGTTTGAATATAGTAAGAGGACACGATCTAAAGCCAGACAGAAGGAGTAGGTTATATATATACTTTGATTGCATGGATAAACTGACGTAACATTCCATCGAGCTTATCAGCCGTCAGATTAAATGGATTCATACTGTTATCAAATCAATTAGTCATAATCATAGTAAATTTAAACACCTACTTCATTGCCTCAGAAGTTTCAGACAAGCAAGTTATTGCATATATTTATTTATCTAAGCATTTATAGAAGATGAATTGCTTACTTAAGTCGAATTAAGAATAAAATCACACCTGGGATGCATGTATGGTCTGAGATCAATTGTATCTTTGAAATCCACGTGACCATTCAATTTACTGATTCGACCACGAGCATCTTGGCTGAACCTCTTCAGATGAATGGTCAAGATGGGAGGGGCCTTATCAATGAGAATCCTTTTCGTTGCATCTCTCTTCACCTTGATGCTCTCTGAATCCACCTCCTCATCCTCACCTCCTTCTGATTCATGTTCTCCCGCTAAGGACTGGGATTCCATTTGTTGTATGTTATTAGTGTTGCATCCAACACTACCAGACTCATTGACACTGCAAGAGTCATTGGAACTGTCATGATTGCATGTCAACTTCTGAAGTGCATCATTCATCTCACTTTTTCCTTCCTCCAGCTGGGGAGCTACCACATGCTGCTCAGCTTTTTGATTCCTTTCAAATGTGCAGTTCAAATTACCATCAATAATTCCATTACATGAAACCAACCTTTCAGCAGAACTATCAAGTACATCCCGTTCATTATTTCCATTACTTAGGTTCATGCTGCCAATAGGAAAAACAAAATCCTTGCCAGAACCTAACTGAGCATATCGAATTCTATCCTCACCTCCATTAAGAGAAACCTTTGATATAGATTTTTGAAGGTTCTTTCTTGACTTCCTTTGCTCTACCAGAGCTTTTGAACAGTTTTCACAATGCCAAGCATGTTCATTTTTGGAAAGAAGCTCCGCTTTCGTAAAATAAGACAAACACCTTTCTACTGAAACTGGAGAATCAGTATTATCAATCTCATCTAGATCAGATCCACTGCTGTTTCCGACGGTAATACCAGTCCCTACAACTTCATTAGACTCGGACAACTTATCATTGGGAGGCTTCAACGTGGGCCCAGCAGCATCATCAGGCTCATTAAATAAATCTCCAAAGTCGCCAAAGTCCAAGGAATCTTGTTCACAGCCAACGTGGGATGTTGTGACCCCATCTTCTCCGTTTAACGTCTCTCCATTAGTTGAGGTATCTTCTTTGTATGGAAGCAACAGAACTTCTGAACTTTGAACCTGTAATGGGGTCTCATCTTCCCAAGAATTTCTCTCCCAATCCATTTCAAGACTTGAATCCTTGGGGAAAACCTGATTACAAGATTCTGTGCTATGCCATGAAAAGTCATAACTCGGAGCAGCATCCTTGGTGATAAAATCTTGATTTCCAGAAATATCATTAATTTGTAAAGTCATATCAGGATCATCTGATAAGCTAGCGGGTTCGAGGTAATCCATCCATGTCAAATTATTTTCCAAAGGTACTGTTTGCTCCACACAATGTAAAGGATCCTGCCTACTAAATTCCAAGGGATTCTGCAATAAGACATCATCCTCAAAAGCATCCTCATTACAAGTATCCTTATTCACTGAAGTACCATTGATTTGTGCAGCCATATCATGCTCATTTGGTAGTGTATCTAACTCAAGGTAATCCAACCATGCTGTATTATCCACTGAAACCAATGTTTTCTCCGAAACATTTTTGCACAATAAATTGTTGTCAAACCCTTCAATAGCTGGGAGATTCTGTGAAGCTGAAACTTTATTAGCACCAACAACACTTTGGTCTATTAATTCTGATGATGTAGAATTAACTGAAGAAGCAACCATATTCTCTGCAACAGGTGCAGTAGACTGTACTTGGAAAGTAGTAGGCTCACCATTCAATGAGTCAGTAATACTATGAGAAGGCAGAGGATCAGTACTTCCGTTAACTTTTGAACGAATTCTTTGACTTCGTCTTGGAGGCAGTTTTGGCTTCTTGGGTCGAGTGACTGGTTGGGCATTCTTGGATGGAGGTCTTTTAGTTGGTATAGGAAGTGAGAGATCTAAAAAAGGCTCATAAACTATTGAGGAGTGCTCACATTCCAAACAACTAACAGTACTAGAGAGCTTTTCCCCCAAATATAGCATCTACAAAAGTAGGATCAGGATTTGGAGACATCCCTTCGTCCATAGAAGATCTAGTTTGTTTTCTGTAACTTGACTCTTCAATACTTAACCCATCAAGCAAACAACGAAGCAATTCATGACTATCATGTTGTTGAAATCCCCTAAACTGAGGGGACTTGGCACTAACACATCCAAAAAAGGATTTGGGATTTAGTACACTTTTATATCCAGTCTCAGGATTTGTTTCGACAAAGAGCTTCTTCAAAGAAACTGTAAGTGGCCCAATGGACCCATCCATTTTAAAGAAGTGATCACGCAATTTATCCATTGCCATAAGAGTCTGCAAAATGGAATTAAAGAAACAAGTGTTCCCTAGATTAACCAAACCTCTGACGACATAACCACCACCCCCATCTAAATTACTTGGTGCAGTCATTTCTGACTTCATCTTGCTTTTGACACTTCCACTCCCGAACCAAACATCCTCAACATCGACCGATGCTCCTTCAGAAAGTCGTGCCTTTATTACTTTCACAATGTCAAATAACACATCTTTCGGTTGGCCATTCTCTTCCGAATTGTCAACAGGAATCAATGTACTACACGGGAAACACCACCGAAGATGAGGGTTGTTAAACTGAATAGCCAAATGATGACCGTTTTGTCTGGCATGCCGAACTGCATGGCTTTGAGGCGTTGTTGGGAATCCAGCCCCTCCACATGAAAAATGACCACATTCCAAACAAACCCAAATGGCTTTTGCAGCTAATTTAGAATCCACTGAACCACCTTTCTTCTTCCCATGTTTACCTTTTGCCTTACCTGCGCGTCTGTCAACGGATTCTTCCCTACAATCTTCACATTTCAAAGGTCCTGAAGACCCAATTTTCGATGACACCTTAACCGAATCGAAACCCTTAACAAGGTGGGGACATGCTTTTCTCTCTTTTACAGCTTGCGCTACAGCATCTGTAGTCTCAATGCTGGGATTGCTACGTTCCTGAGCAGATTTCTGGGAGGTGGTCACAACCCGCTTCTCCTTGTGACCACTTTTAGCCTTCTTCTTGACCTTTTTCCCCATTAATCCCTGAAACCAATTAAAGTTGCTCAGACACTGGAACCCAACATAGTAAAGTAACACTGCTACAGAAACACCAAACAGAAACAAACTTCAACAAAAATCAACAAGGAGCATCCAAATCACTCAAAACTTAAGAACCATCACAAACACAAACTCAAAACATAGACATAGAATCAGGATACACTGTAATGACTATACAACTAAACAAATTCAACATTACTTAAAATCAACAGGGAACCTCCAAAATCATCTTTAAAATTAAATACAATCCTATCAAAACCCATACCTCAAAAGATAAAATAAAGAGAAAACTGCACCCAAAGAGATAGAACACTAGCAATACATTAACCAACAATCAAACCCCATCAACTACTCATATACAAAAACATAAAAAAAATTCAAAAATACCAAAATCAATCACAGATTAATTATTTCCACAAATACCCAGATGGTGTTTTGGTTTCACAAACATTTACAACTCACAACAAGTAAACAAATCCCATAACAGAAAAACCAGAGATTCACCTGAAATTTTAGAGCGGATAAACAGAAATTGCTTGAGGACCCGTCGGATTCTTACATAGATGGGAGAGAAATGAAGTCTGATTGGAAGATTAGGATCTAAATGACAAGGGGGAAAGGGCTGTAGAGAGAGTTTAAGATATTTGGCGCACCCTGGGGTCCTCTTTTCTACACTTTTCCATCACTGGGAAAGGACAGAGAAACACAGAGGTGGTGGTAATGGAAAATGGGAAATGGAAATGGAGGTGAAAAGAAAACACAGTGATAAGAGAAATTTGACAGACAGAAAAAAAAAGAGGTTTATCTTTGCAGGGGTTAAAAACTGCGATTACCTGGCAAAACAGAGTGGTAAAAATACTTTAACTGGATTACTTGAGTACTTTTCTGGCTTCCAAAATCAAAAACATATTTTTGAAAAAAATATATAATACTATTTCTTTTTCAAATCATAAGATTGTTATTGGTTTTTTGAAAATTATTTTTTAAAATTGAAGTAATTTATTAAAAATTATTAAATATAATAAATAATACTTTTTAGATAGTTTACTGTATTCATCATTATATTGATTAAAAATTAAATAAATTATGTTAATTTTAAACTTGAAAACATCTTAAGTTGACTTCAAAAAGTTATTAATGATTGTATATTTTTTAAGCAAGAAAGTATAATTTAAAAACAATTTTTTTTGTTTATTTTAAAATTAAAGATACATTTTTTATTTATTCTAAAATTATAAATAAATCTTAATTTTAAACTATAAAATGACAAAAAAAATATAAATAAGATGCCAATATTTTTTTAGTGCAATCAACAAGCATGACATTATTTATATTATAGAGAAATTAAATATTATCATACCACTACCATTGTATACCTAATAAATGTTAATAATATATTTTAAAAAATAAAATTTCTTTTACAAGTCATTACTTTATAAATGTTTCTCTAATTGTATGAGGAAATACTTACTACTTCTATATAAAACATATAATAATCAATAAGAAAATTTGTTCTTAGTTATAGAGGGGGGAATAAAACTATTATTTTTCAACCTTTTTTTTTTCTAGTATCTAACATCAAAATCAAACAAATTAATAATGAAGACTGGGATTTTTAAAAAAATAAATCATGCGCATTGATAAAGCGTGTTTGAATTATATAAATAACAATAAATTTCTATCTATTTATTAAAAATTCAATATTTTTTATTTTTTATTTTGGATAAAATATGACGCTCGAATTTAATTCATAAGAGGAAGGCCGTCAAATAAGTCAAATAAGACTAAGGGGCTGTTTGATAGCAGCTTAATGGGGCTGAATGAGTAAAAAATTGAGCGAATAAGCTAGTAAGAGTGTTTGTTTACGAGTTTGAAAATCTGAATTGGGCTGAGTAGGACTGAGCGATTCCTTTAAAAAATTTGGCCTGAATGGGCTGAATAAGGTTTTTTTACGCAAATAGACATTCTCTCCAATTCTATCCCTCCCTTACTATTTTAAGAGGGGTAAAATAGTAAAAGACTGTTATTCAAACATATTAATTATCAAATAATTTTTTTCATTCAGATTCAGTTTATTCAGATTCAGATTCAGATTCAGCTTATTCAGATTCATTCAATTTTTATCAAACACTCCCTAAGGCTCTGTTCCGAAACAACTTATAAGTTAATTTTCACTATTAAGGTGTTTGACAATCACTTATTTTTTGACTTATAAGTTGAGTTTTAAGTATTAAAAAAAGTAACTATTTGTGACTTATTTAAAAATGACTTATAAGTCATTTTAAAATAAGTTAGTTTGATCAAATATAATATCTATTTTGTTCCTCTCCATAATTTGTTTTAACTTATAAGTCATTATGAGCCGAACACCTTCATAATTTGTTTTAACTTAATTTTTGACTTATAAGTCAAATTGATGTCGAACACTTTTATTTATAAGTCAGAACTTAAAATAACTTATAAGTTAATTTATATTTTAACTTATAAATTATTTTAAAATAAGTCATTCCCGAATAAGCCCTAAGAAAAAGCATAAACTGAGATATTGCAGTCATAATAATTGAATCAAGGACCAAAAAAAAAATGCTTTTATGCTTTAAACATGAAAATGCTTTGTGCTTTAGCTATTTATATACATAATAAAGTATACGAGTATCATGCAATCAAAAAAAAACTTATTAGAAAATCAAAACTATTGATAATTTATTTCCTCTTAAACTAATTTATTTTTTATTTAAATATATATTATCTAAATTTGCTAATAAATGAGTAAAAAATTTGGGAAAACTAAGTTTTAGTAATCTAATATATAAAGCGGAAAGAGCCGGTGTAAAATTTATCTTGAAGTATTTTGGCATTTTCAAAATAGCCCTTCAAGTTTTGAGATTAATATTTATTTGGTTGAATGATATTTTTGTCCTTTCAAATTGTCACTCACTTTTAAAATCGATTATAAATTTTATTTTTCGCCAATTAGATCTTATAGTGATATTTTTTGCATTTTCGTTCCGTTACTTGATTTGATCTCAACCCGAAATATTTTGACCAAATTTTATCCCAATTCGACCCAGTTTGATCCAATCGTAATTTTAGTAATTATTTTTAAAAAATAAATAAAAGAATTTAAAATTATTTTTTATTTTTTTATTTTAAAATATTAAAAAAATATTTTTTAAATATTTTTTAAAATAATTATTATTTTCAAGAAAAATTATTAGAAACTTTTATTTTTTTTCATAAAATTAGTAAAGTTTCATAAAACTTTATTTTTTTAAAAAGAATTTTTTTTTTCATTTTTTATGTAAAAAATTATTTTCAAATATTTTTTATATCTTTACTATTATTATACGTATTCTTAATATTATAATTTTTAAAAACAAAAAATGAAAAACTAAAATACAAAAACTTTAAAAGCTCAATAAAACAACTGATTAATTTTAAAGAATTATTATTATTTACAGGAAAAAATGAGAATTTTTTTCATTTGTTTAAAAAATTAGTAAAGTTTTATAAAATATAGATTAAAAAAATAAAACAAAATACTAAAACTTTATTGGCAAAAAAAATTGAAAATTTAAATTTTTTTTTAAAAAAACTTGTAAAGTTTTATAAAATATAGATTCAAAAAAATTAAATAATTTTTTTTTTCATAAAACAAAAATAAAAATTTCTTATTTTTTAAAAGATGTGTAAATTTTTATAAAAATAATTAAGAATTACAAATTTTAAACTTTAATTTTTTTAAATCTATATTTTATAAAACTTTACTATTTTTGAAAAAAAAAGTTTCTAATATTTTTTTTCTGAAAATAATATTTATTTTAAAACTTCTTAAAAATAATATTTTATTTTGAAATATTAAAAATTATAATTTTAAAATAATATTTATTTGAAAATACTAAAAAATAGTATTATTTTAAAAATAGTATTTTATTTTAAAATATTAAAATTAATTAGTATTTTTAAATATTAAAAATAATATATTATTTTAAAATATTAAAAATAATTATTTTTAAATTTATTGTTAAAATAATTTTTTATTTTAAAACATTAAAAATACGTATTATTAAAAAAATTAATTTATGAAATTTGGGTTGGGTCAAATTGAATCGTGTTGGGTCAAAATTTAGTCAAAAATGGGTCATGTTGGGGTCAAATTAGGTTAATGGAAAGGAACTGAAAATGCCAAAAAAAATATAATTTTAAAAATTTAATTGACGAAAAATGAACTTTAAGGACGACTTTAAAAGTGGGTGACAATTTGGAGGATAGAAGTGTCATTCAGTCATTTTTATTTTGTCCTTTTTATATTATCATTTTTTAATTTAATTATATAAATTTTTTATTTTATCTCACATAATTAATAATTTTATAAAAATTTTATTTAAAAAAATAAAACTGCCCTTTATTTATTTTCCTTCCAAATTTTGACAATATTCTTTTCCCAAATAATAGGCCAATCTCAATTCTCACATGCCCGAATAAAGTCAGATTTCAAGGGCCGGAGGCCCAAAAGTGTAAATTAATTCATTTTTCTCCCCTTTAACGATTATTCTATTCCCTTCTTCTTCTTCTCCCTCAAACTCCAACCGCATACATCTATCTCCGAGATTTCTTTGTTGACTAGAGGCTTTCAGCTGCTTCAAGATGACTCATATCCTTCGAAATTTGTATTTTAATATGAAACCCTAATTTCGGTTCTAGTATTGTCATGCTTGTGATTGTTTAATTCTTTGTTTGATCTAAGTTTAATTGCTTTCGGTGCTTGATTCTCAATTCCATTATCTTCAATTTATATAATTTTACTGCTTCAATGTATCAATATGGAGTTGTATATGTATATATATTATTCATGATTATATTGGGATTTCTTTAATTACTGGATCTAACGCGGTAACCAGAGAGAGAAGGATCGTGAAAGAGCTAATGCCCGAAACGGTGGCAAAAATAAGAAAGACGATGGATTGACCCCTGAACAACGCCGTGAAAGGTATGTGTGACCTTGCTGATTTCCCCCATAAAATTCATTTTTTTATTGTCAATCTTGTATTTTAAGCTCTTTAACCTTGGTTAATTTATGCATATGAGTATGTGTAAGCATATGAATACCTTTCCCACAAACCCCACCAAAAAAATTCAATTTTTTCATTGTTAATCTTGTAATTTAAGCTCTTAAACCTTGGTTATGGATAAGTATATTTATAAGCATATGAAAACCTTTCCACCAACCTGTAAGGAATCGGCAAGACAGTTAGAATTAATTTGTAAGAGTTAAGAGGAAAAGAAGCAGAATTTGGATTTAAGGGAGGGAGCTAGGGAGAATAAGAGAGAATAGTATTTAGAGGAAGAAAAAAGAGATGCAGTATATTCATTTTTCCTTTTCCTCACAAATGAGTTAGATCCCCTTACATACCCTCTCCTTCAGAAAACAAAGAGAATGAAATGAATTGTAAAAAGAATGAGCACCAGATGAGCAACAGTGCACATGGGCACTGCATTCCTAGCAAAAACAAATCTAACGGACTGAAAATGTAAGGACAATAATGACCAGCTTGGTAGTAGCTAAAAGACTAAAGTAACCTTATTACTTTTAACTAACTTATTAAGCTACTCTAATCTTGGTTAACTGGAGCTGACCACCTCTGTTCCTTACATTCCCTTCCCCTTAAAAGGACCCTTGTCCTCAAGGGTTGAATTGTGGAAACTTGTTGTGTAACTGGTTCCAATCCTCCCAAGTAGCTTCAGAAGGAAGGAAATTTGCCCATTGAACCAAGACCTGGACTTCAGCTGCATTATTCTTTTTGATCATCCTTCTGGCTAGTATAGCAATAGGCTCCACTGCAGATTCTTCAATTAAGTTCAGAGGAGGGAGTATGGGTGAGACAGTGCAGTGAGACCCAATCTTCTTCTTTAGTAGAGAGACATGGAAAACTGGGTGTATCTTGGAATAGCTAGGTAATTGGAGCTTGTATGCCACTGAGCCTAGTCTTTCTTCCACCAGAAAAGGCCCATAATACTTAGGGGCCAGTTTACCATACTTAAGCTGTGTCAGTGAGGATTGAGTGTAGGGTTTAACCTTGAGATAAACCATATCACCTGGGATAAATGACCTCTCAGTTCTGTGTTTGTCAGCATAGCATTTCATCCTGGACTGAGCTTCCACTAGGTGCCTCTTCATCATTTGTAGTAACTGGGACCTATCCTTACAAAACTGTTTGGCTGTTGGATCTTGTATCTGCCCAAATTGATGAAAGTTGAGGTGTGGTGGCTTATACCCATAAAGCATTTCAAAAGGAGTTGCTTGTAAGCCCATGTGAAAGTGAGAGTTGTACCACCATTCAGCTAAAGGCAACCAAGAATTCCATTTGTGGGGCTGCTGAGACACCATACACCTAAGATAGCATTCAAGGATCTGATTGACTCTCTCAGTTTGCCCATCTGTTTGGGGGTGGTAAGCTGAACTCATCTGCAATTTGGTGCCTACCATTTTGAAAAGAGACTGCCAGAATAGACTGATGAAGATCTTATCCCTATCAGATACTATAGTGGTAGGTAATCCATGTAGTTTATAAATGTGTAGGAGGAAGGCCTGAGCCAGTTGGGCAGCAGTAAAAGGGTGTTTCAAAGCAATGAAGTGACCATACTTGGTAAGTCTATCTATTACCACCCAAATCACTGTCATACCTTCAGAGTTAGGCAAGCCCTCTATAAAATCCATAGATATATCAGCCCAAGGTGTGTCTGGAATAGGAAGGGGTTGCAGCAGTCCTGGATAGGCAAGAGTCTCATGCTTTTGCTGTTGGCAAGTCTCACATTCTCTCACAAATTTGGTAACATCTAACCTTAAAGAAGGCCACCATAGGAACTTACTTATTCTTTCATAAGTACCCCTGATGCCTGAGTGTCCCCCAATAGGTGAGCTATGAAATTCAGTCAGAATTTTTTTTCTTAACTCTGGGTCAGGACCAACCACTAGTTTATTTTGGAACTTGAGTCTGCCATGGAGGAAAGAGTAGCCTGGTAAGATGTCTGGTTGAATTTGTAGTTGGGTGATGAGCTCCCTCATTCCATCATCTTTGTCCCATGACTGAGATATCTCCTGCACCCATGTAGGAATAACTGTAGTAATCTGGCTGCAGTTATCCATAGAACTTGGAGCAATGGTTAGACAAAAGCTTTGTACTGGATGTTCTTCCAATCTTCGAGAAAGGCTGTCTGCCACTGTATTCTCCTTGCCTTTCTTGTATGCTATTTCATAATCAAGCCCCATTAATTTAGTTATCCATTTTTGTTGGTTGGTGGTTGTAACTCTTTGATCCAGTAAATATTTAAGACTGTGGTGGTCAGTCTTAATATACACTTTGTTCCCTAGCAGGTAGTGCCTCCACTTATTAACAGCATAAACCACTGCCATCAACTCTTTTTCATAGGTTGACCACCCCAAATGTTGAGCTGCTATTGCCTTGCTCAAGTATGCTATAGGTCTTCCCTTTTGCATCAGAACTGCTCCAATGCCAAAGTGGGAAGCATCAGTTTCCAGAATGAAGGGTTCATTGAAATTGGGCATTGCTAAAACTGGACCTTGTGTCATGGCTTTTTTTAGTTCCTTGAAAGCTGCAGTTGCTTTGTTATTCCAAGCAAACTTATCTTTCTTCAACAAATCAGTTAGAGGCTTACTGATAAGCCCATAATTCCTTATAAACTTTCTGTAGTAACCAGTGAGACCCAAGAACCCTCTCAACCCCTTTATGTTCTCTGGTAAGGGCCAATTGAGCATGCAACAAATCTTGTCTTGGTCAGTGGAAACACCTTCAGAGTTGATCACGTGACCCAAATTTTGAACCTGTTTTGTTGCCAAACACACTTGCTTCTTTTGGCAAACAAGGAATGGTCCTTCAATATTTGCAGGGTTAACCTCAAATGCTCCAAGTGCTCCTCATAGCTGCTACTGCAGACCAATATGTCATCAAAGAACACTAGTACAAACTTCTTAGGTATGGCTGGAACACCTCATTCATCAAGGATTGGAATGTGGCTGGTGCATTAGTAAGCCCAAAAGGCATCACCATAAACTCAAAATGACCACTGTGGGTTCTAAAGGTTGTTTTGGGTATGTCTTCCTTGTTGACTCTAATTTGGTGGTACCCAGACCTTAGATCCAATTTTGAGAACCACTTTGAACCATGTAGTTCATCAAGCAACTCATCAATTGCTGGTATAGGGAATTTGTCTTTGACAGTCATAGCATTTAGGGCCCTATAATCTATACACATCCTCCAAGTCCCATCATTTTTTTTGACTAAGAGCACTGGAAAGGCATAAGGGCTGTTGCTGGGCTGGATGACCCCAGTTTGTAGCATTTCTTTGACAATCTTCTCTATTTCCCCTTTCTGGACATAGGGATATCTATAAGGCCTGAGGCTAATTGGTTGGCTCCCTTCTTTCAATGGAATGTGATGATCTTGAGTTCTAGTTGGTGGTATTCTTTTGGCTCCTGGAAAACCACTGAAAAGTTCTGCAACAAATTTTCCATTTGAGGGCAGCTTTCAGTATTAATATGTCTTCCATCCCCTCCTTTGTTTACCTGTTTCCCTTCAGTGATGCCCTGACCCTTTTCCTCCAATTCCAGCTCTTCACTAGCTTCCTGGTACATTCCAAACAAGTAGCCAAAATACCCATGAGATGTAGACTTTAGCACCTTTGTGAACTCTCCAGAGTCTAGGTAGTGTATGGTAGGGGTCACTTGATCAGATTCACCTTGCAATACTATAGTTTTCCCCTCCCTTTCGAGACTTAACTGCAGGTTGTGGAAATTAAAGGTGACTGGATTGACAGATTGCAACCACTGAACCCCCAAGACTGCATCTATCCCTCCCAGTGGTAAGATTCTGAAATCTGTTTGGAATTCCTCCCCTTGTATGGACCAAGGGAGTCCTATACAGTGTTGATGACTGGAGACCTTGAACCCATCTGCCACAGTCACATTTGTAACATTGGTATCCTTTACTAAAGCCTTGATCCTCTTAGCTGCCTGAGGGTCTAGGAAATTGTTAGTGCTTCCACTATCCACTAATATCCTCATAAATTTTTCCTGAGACATCCCAAGTAGTCTGATAGTATTGTTTGTACTATGTCCTGAAAGGGCATGCAGTGTTATCTGAGCCTCTTGGTCTTCACCTTCTGCAATTATACTCCCTACTTCACCTTCCTCATAGTCACAAACTACAGTTTCTTCAGACTCTGGACCATTGGAAGGCAACATCATGAATAGCTGTGGCTTCTTACATATGTGGCCTTGCACAAAAGGTTCATCACATGAGAAACATAGCCTCTTCCTTCTCTTCTCATCAGTCTGCTCCCTAGTCAGCCCTCTCACAGGTAAGGTTCTTACTGACTGTCCATTTCCCATGTCAACAGGTTTGGGTTGAGGCATACTTACAGGTCTAGAGTAAGTGGAACTCATAGTAGGTTTGTTCATTACCCTACTCCTTTTAAGCCAAGCCTCCAACTTAGCCTCTTCCACCCTAGATAATCTGATCATTTCCTTCAGAGTTTTAAGCTTCAGCTCCTGAACTCCCAACTGAATTTCCAGTTTTAAACCTCCCATGAAGCAGTCCATGAAAAACTCCTCATTAAGGATTGGATTCCTTGCTAAAGCCCAACCCCTTAATTCTTCGAATTTTTTTCGATAGTCATCCACTGTACCCGTTTGCAGCAATTTCTTCAATTCCCCTATAGGATTGTCACTAGCCTCTGGACTAAATCTAGCCATAATCTCATCCATCAGCCCATTCCAAGTTAACTCTGATCCTTCATGCACAAAACCTGAATACCAAAGTTCAGCCTCCCCTTCCAAACTCAAAGTAGTTAAATACACCTTTTGAGATTCCGGCACCACATGATGTGAGAACAACTTGTTACACTTTCTGATCCATGACCTAGGGTTTTCACCATTGAATTTTGGAAATTCAAACTTAACAGTTTTGAATATATCATTATACTTATCTGGTTTAAGAGGGGGCTCATACTGGCCTAGGATTGAACCTTCAGGTGAAGATGAGGAACCTGGCTGAGTAGGTTCCTTTTGTTGATTGCGTTGAACTAGAAGTGCCTCAAAGTTCTTCATCATCTGCTCTAGTTTAAGATCGAATCCTTGCTGCAGGGTCAAAACTGAATTCTGCAATTGTGACTGGAGATGTTGTATGTTCGAGCCTTGCTCCTGCAATTGCGTTTCTAAGTTGCTCAATCGTTGGTTGTTGGTGGCCATAGGTGCAGATTCGAAGGCTCTGATACCAATTGTAAGGAATCGGCAAGACAGTTAGAATTAATTTGTAAGAGTTAAGAGGAAAAGAAGCAGAATTTGGATTTAAGGGAGGGAGCTAGGGAGAATAAGAGAGAATAGTATTTAGAGGAAGAAAAAAGAGATGCATTATATTCATTTTTCCTTTTCCTCACAAATGAGTTAGATCCCCTTACATACCCTCTCCTTCAGAAAACAAAGAGAATGAAATGAATTGTAAAAAGAATGAGCACCAGATGAGCAACAGTGCACATGGGCACTGCATTCCTAGCAAAAACAAATCTAACCGACTGAAAATGTAAGGACAATAATGACCAGCTTGGTAGTAGCTAAAAGACTAAAGTAACCTTATTACTTTTAACTAACTTATTAAGCTACTCTAATCTTGGTTAACTGGAGCTGACCACCTCTGTTCCTTACACAACCCCACAAAACAAATTCAATATTTTTTACTTTTAATCTTGGTGGATGTCTTTGTGTATATACAGGGATGCAAAAGCACTTCAGGAAAAACAGGCAAAGAAGGAAGCAGGTGCAGCAGGGGGTAGTGGGGATGCTGGAGGTAAAAGCACCAAGAAATGATGGAATTATAATAATATTTTAACGGGTTTCGTGAATTTTATGAATCTTTTGTTTAATACTTTGATGTGATGAAAGAGTAAAGATGGAGTCTTGTGTGTTTGGTTTAGATTGTCCTTCAACAGTCTTAATTTTAATTCAGGTAATCATTTGGACATAATAGTTTTTGTTTTTCAGATGTATTTGTCATCTGTTGTTATGAATATGAATTTTCTGTTAACATATGAATTTAAATTATGAGGAATTATGTCTAGATAGCCAACTATGTATTTATCTGTTTTGAGTTATATGGTTAATTTATCACATTTTTTGTTACTAAACTGAATTGCTTCTGTTATGATGTCAAATTGGATTTAGTTGAACTTGTTCGACTTCCTTGATGACTTGTTTTTTGGTTGAGATCTTATGAAGCTATTTTAGCATGCTTGGAATTCTTATACAATTAGAAAATGCTTAGCAATTATTAGTACTTATTATTATTAAGCACTGATTTGTTGGAGAATTGTAGCCAGATTGATGTGACTCTGTTTCACCTTTTATTTTCACTCCTTAAGAAACAGGTGGGAAAAATTTGAATGTGTTTTCAAATGTATTATGTCGTTGCATTACTTCCTCAAAGACTTTTACATTATCAGATTTTTAGGTTCTCGGCTTCTCGCAGAATATAAAAACGATTCGAGGAGAAGCATATTCAATTTTGGGATATTTTGTTGGAAATTTGTAGTTTTAACCATCTTGCCCTGACCAAAGATTTAATCATTTGATTTCTTTTATTTCATATCATAACACATTATATATGCTTAGCATGTACCTCGTGTAATGGCTGAAAACTTGTAATTGTTTGGTCATGCCATGTAATGGCGAAACGTTTATAGGAAGTGAAGAGAAATGAGGATAGTTGGGCGGGTGAGTCTTTTTGTAAAATGCTAAACTACAGAGATTTGATGTAGGGCAAAGAAAAAGCAACAAGGTTTAGGTTTCACACCTAAACACTAGACTAGGGTTTGTTGATCACATCCAAAACAGGTTGACGCCTATCTGTGTCCTGCATGATGCTTTGAGTTAACTCTAACTGATATTCATTAAGTTTGCTGGCAAGAGATTGATCACAACCCGTTTCAATTTTACAAACTTCCAATATTTCATAAGCTATTTTAAAGGAATTTGAGAGGATTACATTACTATTTAAGAGAAACAAAACTCTAATCCATTATGGAGAGGAAAATATAAATCTCAATGGATTAGAAAGCCCAGATTGGAAAACCAAAACTTATAGGATTAGGAAACTTCATTAGCAACTAATGATTAAAATCCCTGACTACTATAAATTACCCTAAATCCCTAATTATTGATAAAATATCTAATGACATCAGTTTCAATACAATTGAAAAATCTAAAGAATAAATAACTAAATCTGTGGGATGCATTCCTCATACTTGGGGCCAAAATTACCCATGAAAGAATAACTAAATCTATGACTGCATTCCTCACCAGATGTGCTATTTTGTCTCTCTAGACTTAAGCTGTAGGTGAATCATTTTGTTAATATTATTTACTTTGGTTAGGAAAATGAGGATATTGACATTAACTACTGTGTGATATGCAGCTTGGTTATGCAAAAAGCTATTGTCATTTATAGATGCTTATTTTTCACTATGTTAGTGTTGGCTTTTGAGAGATTAAGAGAGATGATGCTTTATGTAAGGTGGTTAAGGTTTTGCTGCTGATAGCCATGACATTCAATGGTTTCAAATTGAACTCTGGTCCAGCAAGGGTCTTATTCATTGAGTACAGGTCTCAGAGGTGACTTGAAAGCATTAGACACACTAATATTCATACATCACTAGTATAAAAAAGTACGTAAGTTCAATGTCTTCATACATTCTTGTGCATGAACCTGTTCTCTGTAACACTGCATAATCAATTTTTTTAGGTAATAAGCTGTGAACTTATTGATGCGGCAAGCTTTTGTAGGGACAAGCAATTGCAGATTTTTAGGTAAAGAATTTTCTGGTTTCATGTTCTTGCATTGTTTTTTCCTGCTGAGGGGGATCGAAATGAGGGTGGGTTTTCATAGACATGGCATGATGTTGAGATCTGGCTCTTATCTAGCAAAAGAGTGGTTTGCTTGATTTTATTTAGTTTTTAGTCTTTTTATGATTTTATTTCATTTAAGAAATTTGGATTAAAATATTTCTCCAGTCCTTCCAAATTTTGGAAAAGCTGGTAGTTGAGAAGTTGGTACAAATAATTAAAAGTGTAAATGAATCGAGTCGAGTCAAGTATTGCGTTGCTCAGATTTGGTTCATAAAATTTATCGAGTATAAAATAAAGTTTGATTGAGGCTCGTTTAGCTATCGAGTCGAGCACGATCTCGAATCGAGCCCGAGCAATTTGAATTTTTCAAACGAATCTGATTCGAGTATCAATAGAAAATTGTAATTTGAAAAGGTTCGAGTAATTATCGAATTTTAAAATTTACTCATATTTGAATCATTTATATTTTGAGTCGAGCACGAATTAAACTTTTAGTCGAACGAGTACGAATTGAACTGGTTATGCTTATTTTACAACTTTACAAATTATTGTACAACTTTTTTGGGGAGATTCTTGTTCATGTGCTAAACAGCTGAGTTTTGGAGTCGGTTCTTACACAGTTTACAAGTTGAAAACTTGATGCTATGTGATATACTCTGATTTCAGCACCAACTAATTAGTCATCATTTATATTATACAGAATGAATATTAAGAAATGGAAAATTCTTTCCTATTTTACAAAAAAATAGAACCTGTTAAAGTGTATATAAAAAAAATTGTTTTACAAAAATTATTAAAGGTGTAAATAAACCGAGTCGAGTCGAGTCGAGTATTACGTTGCTCAGATTTAGTTCACAAAATTTATCGAGTATAAAATAAAGTTTGATTGAGGCTCATTTAACTATCGAGTCGAGTACGATTTCGAATCGAGCCCGAATAGTTTGAACTTTTCAAACGAATCTGATCTGAGTATCAATAGAAAATTACAATTTGAGGAGGTTCGAGTAATTTATCAAACAAATTTGAATCATTTATATTTCGAATCGAGCACGAATCGAACTTTTAGTCGAACGAGTACGAATCGAGCCCGTACTATTTGCTCATTTTATAGTTGTACAAATTATTGTACACCTTTTTTAGGGAGATTCTTGTTCATGTGCTAAATAGCTGAGTTTTGGAGTCGGTTCTTACACACACAGTTTACATGTTGAAAACTTGATGCTACGCCTATGTGCTATGCTCTGATTTCAGCACCAACTAATTAGTCATCATTTATATTATACAGAATGAATATTAAGAAATGGAAAATTCTTTCCTATTTTACAAAAAAATAGAACCTGTTATTATTGTGAAAGGGTCAATTAATCTATCAGATCCTCCTCCTGCTGTTTCATGTATTACTCAGGAAGTTTCTTAAAGCTTTCATAGTGTATATAAAAAAAATTGTTTTACAAAAATTGAAATTACCAAGTTTAATATTTACTAAATAGCAACAAAACACATATTATCCATTTTCCCATTAATTCTTCTATAACACTAATGAGTTTGAGGTTATTAACTTAACATATTACAAGTTGGAAACCATGAGCTCAAAATCTATAAGAACAAATGCTCAAAACCTGCCAAAATGTGTTGCTTGTAATGCCATAACTTTAGATATTGCTATAGTAAATGAGTCGAATTTGAGCGAATATTATCCTCATACTCAGATTCGAATTGACTCGAAAAATTAAGTTCGAATTCGATTCGGATTAAATAAGGGATTTCTAATTTTGCGCTAAATTCGACTCGGAATCATTTGTCGGACCTACTCGGCTCGTAAGTACTCGACTCATTTATAAAACGAGTTACTCATGAGCTTTCAAAACGAGTTTCGAATATGAATCACTACAAATTGAATCACTACATACTGAATTGATTACTAAATTAATGTTTATACATGATTTTTTTTCACTTTTATTTATGTAAAGAAATTACAAAGAATGTAATACAAATTGATAATCACAATTCATTGATTTATTTAAGTACAAACTTACACAATTACATACTACACTTTATAAATTACAAAAGTTGGTACAAATATCACATATTTAGCTTCGAGTATCAGTATTCGAATATGATCCATTGAGCAGGTATCGAGTATGGTTTATGAAAAAGTGTAGTACTCGAACCCTAATCTAAGCGAACACTGGTATGCTCGAATTCGACTTGTGTATCATTAAATGAAAAACGAGTATAGATCAGATTTGACTCGGATCAATTTCGAATTCGAGTTTTAGATCATATTTTCGAGTCGAGCATCCGAGCAACTCAGGCTCGGCATAATTGCTAGGGTACATTTCTCTTCCTACAAAAATGAAAATGGTGAACAATGGAACACGTGATCAGGTTGAGCCCAAACTTTACTTTTGTGAGTTAAATAAGTTGTGTTTGAAATAAATTGCTTTAAGGTATATGAGATTTTAGAGTGAGTTTGAACTTCCAAACGCACTAAACGGCCTTTAACCAAACAATAATGAATCCGAAATAGCCAAAATGCGGTAGGTGTGTAATTTATTTTATGAGATTATAGAAAGGTGTGAAAAAACAAACAATTCAAGCTAGAAATAAAGTTTGTGAAATTAGGTTTTCTCAATCTTCTTAATATATTATATCTGCCAATTAGTCTTACCATGATCATCAGAGACATTAACCTCTTAGTGGTCCTCAGTCATTAGAATGCTGGACAAATAAAAATTGCACAAAAAAACAAGTCAATGAATTAAACAAGTTCTTAAAACACCTTTGATAGAGGTGTTGTAGTTGGCTTTTGTATTATACGATATATACTAATACTACATGTTATATTAAGAAGTCATTTGGAGGTTGAACTAAATAAACAAACTTATCCTATGAGGCTATGACTAGTTCATATGCCAAAAGGGGAATGAATATAGCCGCAACACAGCTAGCTATATACCTATAGACGTACACATATATGTAGAAGTTTTAAGTAATTGTTTGTTTACCGGTGTATGAAGTATTTGGAGAAATACATTTTAGAATCTAGTTCGTCAACAACTAGTTTATATTAAACGCAACTTAGTTAACTCATAAACAGAATACAATCCACAAAATTGGTGCGGTGCGTTTAAACATCTAAACGCACTAAACGCTACAGCTGCAAACGCTGATAAACAAAGAGAGTAATGCTACAGACATAAACTATTCTACTAAATATTTTACAAAATGCTGATGTGGCATACTCTATCTCAGCATATTAATCAACAAATTGCTTCAATGTAGTCTTCGACCCCACAAAAAAAATTAAAATGGAGTATGCCACATCAACAGTTTATAAAATAGTTTGTGTATGTAGCATTATTCAACCAAAGATACCCTAAAGCTCATGATTTGTCAGAAAGATCGCGACATTTGAAACTACCTAATCGATCTGCGTGCTTTTTTTGTCATTTTTTTTAACATGCATTTTGCTTTCTTACACCTAACTGGTGATTTAAGTATTAGTATTTTGACTTATAATTATAAAAGTAGTAATTAGTGATCAGATGATAATGATCCTATGATGTCATTGATAATCATGTTTTGTTTTAAATAAGCATAAAGCGCAGATGGGTTTTAAGTAATGGTGGTGAAGGTCATGAGTCATGATGGTACCCTTGAAGAGATTGGCTAGCTAGTACAACTAAGGATGTGTTTGATAAATTAAATAATTAAGATCTGAATAATTATGATGTCTTAATAAATTAGATTATTTAAATAATTATGAGGTCTGAATTTAAAAAATTGTTTGATAACTAAAAAGTAAGTTGTCTCTTAATGATACTATTTTACCATTTTAAAGGATAAAATTTTATTTAATAATTTTAAATATTCAATTTAATAAAAATGAGTGAATAATATTGTCGAATATATTTATATAAAAAAAATTATCAAAAAAATTTCATTAAGAGGTTCCTCTTAATTATTAAGATTTCATTTTCTGTCTTACCGATTAAGAGACATTTAGAGGTAACAAAAAAAAAACAGCATCATGCTTCTTAGCGAATAAGAGGCAGTCCATTAAAAGACAATCAGATATAAACAAACAGCACCGTTTTCACGGGGAAGGATACGTTTTTCTAATCAATATTCACAAAGGGTTTGCTGAATCTCTAAGTTTATGTGTGTTTATATATATATATATATATGACAAAATGAATGCGTATATAGATAGATATATAAAAACTGAAAAACATGAAGGGATTACCCTAATAAATCATAAAAGATTGCACCATTTGGTACAAACAATACCATACACTATATATATATATATATATATATATATATATATATATATATATGACTAGTATATTAAAAAGTGTATGGTATGTCTATGTGTCATAGACTATATATGTGTGTGCAATTAAAAAAAATAAAATATTTAAATAAAATATTAAAAATATGGATGAGAAAAGATGAGAGAAAAAATGGATAGTAAATAAGAGAGAAAATAAGATAGTTACTGACATGTTGTGAAGGGAAAAAAATAAGGTAGTTATTATGAGAGGGCCTCAAGAAATAACCAGCCCCTCTAATATAGATAGATATAGACATATATAGGTGTATAGATAATTATAATCATCTTGTGAAGAATGATTCTAATTTGTTCTTTAATTTCCATCTATTAGACTCTTTCTTTTGTGGTTTTTCCTATCCTAAATTTGTGTGGGTCGTATAAGAATATTATGCATCCTTAATTTAGGCTAGCTGATGCTCCATTTGTTTCATAAAAGAGTTCCATTTGTAAATTTCGAAAATATTAAGGATGTATTTGTGCTTTATTTAATTTTATCCGTAAAAACAATTATTTGTTAGTTAAATAGTGGTAATTAAAATGATAATGAAATTATTATGACAAATTTGAAAATACACTATCAATTAAAAGAGTACTCTTAGCGGGACAAAATTTTTCTATATACAAATAAGTTTTTCTCTTATTCATATATAAAGTAAAAAATATCAATTAAAAGAGTACTCTTAGCGGGACAAAGTTTTTCTATATACAAATAAGTTTTTCTCTTATTCATATATAAAGTAAAAAATATTGGATACAAACGTAATAAATAAGAGAAGCGATATTTTTAGCGCTGAAATTACTTTTCCATACAAATGTTCAATTCTTACGTACTATACTATTTGTGCTAGCCTGAAATAATAGTTGTGTTTATCTCTCTTTATCACGTGACATTACAAGACACCATCATGTTCTCTTTCTCAAAAGGAATATGATTTGCCAATTAGTTACTGCTTGGTCAAGGAATAAATTTCCACATATCTAACACACCTCCTTTATCTAAAAGTGGTGGGTGATGATGTGCTACAAGGTGCAATTTTATTCTTCTGATCTGTTTTATTGTGTTTGAGATAGGAACACAACACAGGGAGAGGAATAAAGAACATAGTTTGATAAGGAGAGAAGCCTAAAATATGGGTGGGACCGTCGGTGGGTGGGGGGGTGGAAGGGGGGTGGGGGTGGGGGTTGGGGTGGGGGGGGGGAGGGGAAGAAGCAACTTTAATAAACATGGTCGTCTCATGTCTGTTGGTCTTAATCTATACAATAATATATAGTGGTTAAATTAGAATGCTTAGGCAGCATCATGTCATGTGCCACCTCTCATTGCCTAAACAACTGCACTATGGGAAGAAGTTGGTCATATGGAATTAATAAATTGTACCAACTAAAGTAAAGTAAATTATTTCATGGATTTTTTTTCTCTTGTTTGGATCTGGATTCGTTGAACTTGGCACAAAGATAAATCATTATGAAGTTTACAGGAAAGAGCATATTTGTATAGCAGAAAGTTGATATTTAGCATGATTTTGTATGAAAGGTCGAGAAATGCAATTATGTACTACACAAATGCTTCTCTTTATAATAAATTTCATACCCAACTAACCAAGTGACAACTTTAATTAATCTTATTTTCTTTCCTGTCTCCATTCTTTGTATATTTTCCATTATCATTTCTCTCTTTCATCAGTATGACATCACATTTCAACACATTTTAAATCTGGACCATGAAATAGAGAGGATACTAATTCCAAACGCTCCACCTGCTCATCCTCTATATTCTATTATACATTTTTTTTGTTGCTAAATTACAATATTTTTTTTTGCTAAATTAAATTACAAATTTTCCCTCTACTTAAACTCGATATTTGGTAACTTTCATGTAAGAGAAGATGTAATATTTTTATGTAAGGGTATGATAGCACTTGAGTTAGAATTCATTCATTGATATCCTTTGTCAATAATTTTAATTCTTTTTATGAGAGATAGCTTAATTAAGAAGACTTCATACAGACACTACCCAATAATTAATGAGTAAATTACTAACCCATGCCATTTTGGTTTAAGTTGATGAGTTGGTAAAGTGTCTCAAAACCCATCTCAAAAGCCAAATAATAGTTATACCTCTGTACTCATGAATTTGGACCATTTACTTAACAATAGATCTACAAAAGCCAGCCATGATTTCATCATATATACTTGTTTAACTAAATTCATTTTTTTTATTTAAACCTTTAACAACCCTCTTTTTTAAAGCTAATAAAAATATATATTAATTAATTAATGATAATATTTATAATTACTAGGGTGTACATGCTAACAAAATTATATGAGGATTTAGCAAAAAAATAAAAAAAAAAAAATATATGAGGGTTTCCAATCATTATTATGGGCCATCTCTTGAAGGGTATATAACATAACCTTGAATTAATCAAATGACTAATGCATTTTGCTTATGATGTTGAAAACAAACTTGAGTAATGTCTTTTTTATATGATTATTTAAGTAGTTTAGTAATTATACGTACGTAAATTAATAATCAGCCCAACGGAGGATTATTAATTAAACAATTAAGGATTAAGAAAAGTCACATAATGTTACATTTAATAAATGAATATTTTAATTTTACCCAACAGAAAATTAGAATTAGAATTTATTACATGAAATTTTATTGCGTAAGTATCATGTTTATTTCGTTTCTGACCAACGGTGATGCGTGGATAAATGTGTTATGCATTATTTTATAGAGATGTTATTAGCATATTATTAATTGGACCTAACGAAAGATTGATAATTATACATTAACGTCTCATTAAAATCCTATTTTTTAGATGTTGTAAATAGATTTTATGTAGCTAATTACTGAGGGTCTGCTAGCTGAAGCTCAGCAGTTCCCGATCAAACAATAATCAGTAGTCATTCTTTTTGTTTTGAAGGGTGATGTAGCCTTAAATCAAATGACTATAAATTTAGATTATAATTTTGTAAACAAACCTGAGTAATGTCTTTTTTAATATGATTAATTAAGTAGTTTAGTAATTATACGTACCAAGAAGGGTCTGTTGGGGCTCAACAGTTCCCAATAAAGCTAGGGTTTGAGGTTCTTGAGGTAAATATTGTCATGGAAGAATATTCATTCATCTTGCCAACCCTAAAAGAAAGGGAAGCCAAGAAGGCATGATGAGTTGTCAAGTTTCGATTGGCCATCCGAATAATGAATGTGGAGCACGAATAGCTTATGCAATGTATATAGAGTAATGCTACTATCACATAAAACTATCACATAAGCATCACATACCGCTGATGTGGCAGTACGTAATTTGTTGTTAACATGATCCACTTAACTTAACAACAAATCACATACAGCCACATCATCTTTATGTGATGTTTATGTGATTCACTTTATATAATAGTAGCATTATTTATATATATATATATATATATATATATATATATATATATATATATAGAAAAAAATGTAAGTACACAGCTGTGTAGTGCACAGTAGATTATAGCGACGGTTTTTCAGGGTTATTGCGATGGTTTGTCTGTCGCTATAGACAGAATATCTATGGCGACAGAATATCTATGGCGACAGACAAACCGTCGCTATAGCCCTAGAAAATCGTCGCTATAGCCTACTGTGTAGCTACACAGCTGTGTAGCTACATATAGCCCATATATATATATATATGTAGTTGATGATGAGCTTTTTCTCTCATTTACAAGCACATCTAACTTGAATCACAATTTACGTGGCCTTGTTGACACAAAGTTTGTGCTCTCATTTTTATAATAAAGTCTCCAAAAATGAGCCTAGCTAGCTTATTTTAGGTTACAAATACTAAATATATAAAGCTACAACTACTAGACTATTGCAGCCATTTTGTACCAGTACTGCCATGCCTGCCTAGATAGCTAGCTAGCCGGCTCATTTCTTCCTCTAATTCTCTTTTAATTTTCATGGAAAATAAGTTTCCTAAGATGGAAACCTTTCTCCACAAGGAATTAATGCCACCTTCTTCTTATAATTTTCAAGGATCACAATTTTTGCGTATGATCCCAACGTTTGGAACGCCCAAAGATTGTTTTCCAGTTGTGAATCTAGACGTTCATATTCGGAAACCAATCCTCTTAATTTTCTTGAATCTTTTCCTCAACTAAACCAATCCCATGCCTCCTCAAAACCAACTTCTTCTTCATCAAATTTAAGCCTATTTTTGAACGATATATCCAAACAAGCATCCCAATCACTAACCAAAAACCCTTTACTCCTCCAACAGACCCAATCTGAGTGGCTCAAACCCAATAAAAGTAGTTGTACAGCCAAAGGGCTGAGTGCCACAAAAACTCAGCCTATGAAATATAATACAGCTAGACAAATCCACAAGGCGAAGCTGTTTAGGGGAGTGAGGCAAAGGCATTGGGGAAAATGGGTTGCCGAAATAAGGTTACCAAGAAACAGGACAAGGGCCTGGCTAGGGACTTTTGGCACTGCAGAGGAGGCTGCTTTTGCTTATGATACAGCTGCGTATTTGCTTAGGGGAGATTGTGCAAATTTGAATTTTCCGGACCAGAAGCATCAACTTAAGGCCAGATGTTTAAATGGCTCAACAGCGGCGCTTCTTGAAGCTAAACTGCAAGGAATATTGAAGACTAGTAGTCATGACTCGAGAGAAATCAAAGAATGCCAGGTTTGAGCTGAAGAGCAAAGGGGGAATAATTTCTCAGGAGAAAAATTATATGAAGGGTCAAGAATTAGTTTTAGGAGATGCTGCTGATGCTGTTGATCAGTTGAGTAGAATGCCATCTTTGGATATGGACTTGATTTGGGAGGCACTTCTTGTCTCTGATTCTTGATCACATGCATCATGCATTGATTCATGCATGTTGCTAAAAAACTGGTTTATTTTATCATCTTCATGTGTTTATTATATCATGTTTCTGCCTTTTAGTTCAAAAAATAATCTAATTTTATATGATATATCAGTTGGAGGCATTATATATATATATAGTTGCCTCTTTTCTTTGTTTTTATCAAATAAATGCCATATTCTTAATCTTTCTTGATTCTATTCTTTTCTTTCCCTTACCTTTGAATTTGCTGGTTTTGATTTGTTACTCATATTGTTTTCTTCCTTGTTGATGATTTGTTACTCAATGTAATGTAACGTGTGACTGAACCGTTTTCTTGTCATTAAATGAAACTTTAATTCATTATCGTATTTTGAAAATTGTCTAAAATAAGACGTTTTCTCATCGATCTCGTGTTAGTCAAAAGTATTCAGGTCAATAAAGATCTTTACGAGATTTAGATATTTTCATTTTCTAAAAAGAGAAGAAAAAAAATCGAGAAAATGCCGATGGAAAAGTAGTATTCCTCTGGGCATGGGAATCCCTTATGTATGATTCTAATTTTATTGAATATGCTCAAACACTTCAATTAGTACTAAACCCTTTGAGTTGTACAAGAATCCATTGCTTATGACTTGTGAGCATTTATTCTTTTCATCAGCTGTGCAATGTGGACCGAATAATATCCAAGTCAAAAAGATGGGGGATAAAAGCATACTATGCTGATAGAAATAGAGATCAAAAGAAGTATGTAGTGTAGGTAGTACAAAACCTACCTTGTTATTTGCCTTGTCAATCATCAGTTAACCGAAAGTGAAGTAAGAATCAAATAATTTGTTGTCATGTTATCCCCAATTACATGTGTTTGGATATCTCGAATTTCTTTTTGGAATTTAAATTCAATTTTTTCACTTATATTCCTTTAGCTTTGCGAAAAAAAGACTATCATCTTAAGACATATAAAACTAAATGCAAAAGGCCTTAAACAAGCCTATCTTCTTTTTTTTGATGTATTCAACTGAAATATAACATTCCTGCCTTTGGCTAAGGATGGATCCCAAGAGGCTCATGCACGCAAAGTCTTTTTATGAGTAGTTTTTTTAGGATCCGGTTAGCATGAAGTTCATTTTTTGACAAGTTGGTCAATTGGCCAATAGAGTGTTGACACGCAGGGAGAGAGACCATTTCTCCGTCTGCGTGTCGGCACTCTATTGGCCAATTGACCAACTTACCAAAAAATGAACTTCATACTAACCACTCCCGTTTGTTTATCATTGAGTCCTGAGAGACTTGGTAACAAGTAATACAAAACATCTTAATGATCTTCATAAAGGGCACTGATTCTTTAACTTCATCCACACACTTGCTTTTCAATATTCACTTCACTACCTAATGATTCTTTCCTTATCTTCAGTTCCATTGTCTTCAAAGTTGTTCTTCATGTGATCATTCTTCTCATCATTAGACACCGGCAATGTGTTAACTGTCAAGTAATCAACTCGGCTAAAAGCTTAAACTGTTGGAAAGAGACTTCAGCTATGCATATCAGGCCAAACCAACCCTCATACGTGAAGAGACAAATTAAATTCATAATCAACTAATTTAAAAGCTTGAGTTGTTAGAAATACGCCCCCAACAGCTAACACCATTTGTTATTGAGGTACAAGCATTAAGAAAGTCCAACAAATTGATTTGTGGGGTTTGTGGATTTTGTGGGTTTGAAGATTGTTATCAACAAAATGGGTCTTTTAAAATAATCAATTTTGAATCATCCCAACAAATTGTACTTCCTCTTCCATGAAGGCAAAAGAATAGAATAATACTAAGGGGGTGTTTGATAAAAATTATATGAATCTGAATCTGAATCTGAATGAAAAAAGTTGTTTAATAATTGACATGTCTGAACTATCTGAATAATATATTTTTATTATTTTATCTCTCTGACAAAATTCAAAAAATTGTTGTAAATTTATTTAATATTACTTAATATAATAGTTAATATTGTAAAAAAAAAACTCGTTCAGCCCATTCAGCCAAAAAAATGGGCCTAAACCATTCAGCCATTCAGACTTTTTTTTTTCTCAAAACAAACGCACTAAATGACTGAATCGATCAGCCATTCAATACTAATCAAAGAGCCCCTAACTTAAAAAATCAACCAGATCATCTATTTTAATCAGTTTTAAATATGGACTGGGATATTGGTGTCATTTAAACTGAAAAATTAGACCGGCCAAACAACAGGCTTAGCCCAAACGGTTTGGAGCTTAAACTAGGCTGGGCAGATTTATTATCCCCTGGTTGGACAGATTTATTAATTTTTTTTGATATTTTATTTAACAATAATATTTTTTAATGACTACAAACACCTTTAAAACAATATTTTTATTTTTATTTTTCCAAATTCAACAGTATAGATGATTAATAATACCGTGTGTACAAATTATACACAAAAAATAAAACCAATGTGTTGCAGATCTATAAAAATGTGTAAAACGTCAAATGATAAATCTAGTTTCGACGCTTCCTATTTTCTCTCTTCCTTTATACGCGTTGTATAATTTTTTGTGAATAATTTGCCTTCATAGCATTATTTATATGATAAAACATGAGAAAATCAACCCATCATCCCAAGTTTCGCTGAAACCGATTGTTATTCTCTCGTTCATAGCAACCGATTGTTATTCCAATACGTATTTGGTGACATAAATAATAGTTTTAGTGACAATATTTTTGTGACATTTTATTGTGTCGCTAATTGCTAGTTGGTTGCGATAAATTTTATTTCGTCGTTAAAAATAATACTATTTATATCGCTAAATATGTATTGGAGGAAATTGAAATATAGGTGTAATGAAAGGGATTCCTAATCCTATACGGGATTTATTAGTTTTCATGTAATTATATGAATTGAACTCCTTTGTCTTGAATTTTGTTTAATTTTAGAGGCATAAATGTTTATTTTTTTTTATTTTAAAACAGAGAAAACAGAGGGAGTATACTACATGAATTAAAAAGTTTGCATGTGTATTCATTCTTTTGCTTGTGAGACCATCTCAAACCAATCTAGAGGACTTTTTGTAATTTGCGAAAATTAGGATATAAGAGTAACGCTACAGAGACAAATTATTTTACAAATATTTTACAAACTGCTGATGTGGCATACTCCACATTAATATATTAATCAACAAATTGCTTAAATATAATCTTCGGTCCCACATAAAAAGTTGATGTGGAGTATGCCACATCAGCAGTTTGTAAAATATTTTAAAAAAGAGGGTTTTACATTTAAAACTGAGGGAGTATAATACATGAATTAAAAAGTATGCATGTGTATTCATTTTTTTGCTTGTGAGACCATCTCAAACCAATCTAGAGGACTTTTTGTAATTTGCGAAAATTAGGATCTAAGAGTAATGCTACATATACAAACTATTCTATAAATATTTTATAAATTGATGATGTGGCATACTCCACATCAATATATTGATCAACAAATTGCTTAAATGTAGTCTTTGGTCCCACATAAAAAGTTGATGTGGAGTATGCCACATCAGCAGTTTGTAAAATATTTATAGAATAGTTTATGCCTATAGCATTATTCTAGGATCTAAAACATGATTAAGCGACTTGAATTCTAACAGTTCAAATTGTACTATTTATTTGGATAATTATATAAAAATTAGGAGTGTAAAGGAGTTGAATATCAACAAATACCCTCATGCTCTGATTCGACTCGACCCTGAAAAAATTAAGCTCGAATTCGACTCGGAATTCGATAAAAGATTTCTAATTTTGCGCCATATTCAACTCAGATCATTATTTGGACCTACTCGACTCGTAAATACTCGACTCGTTTACAAAGCGAGTTACTAATGAACCTTAGAACGAGTTTCGAATATGAACTATTTCACTTAAAATAGAACCACTACATTCTAAATTGATTACTAAACTAATGTTTATACATGAAAAAATTTCATTTTATTTATGTAAAGAAATTACAAAGAATATAATACAAATTGACAATCACAACTCATTGATTTATTTAAGTACAAATTTACACAATTACATACTACACTTTATAAATTACAAAGATTGATACAAATATCATTGAGTATGAATCAAACAAGTATTCAAGTATGATCCATCGACTAGGTATCGATGGTTCATGAAAAAGTGTACTACTTGAACCATAATCTGAGCAAACACTGGTATGTTCGAATACAACTCGTGTATCATTAAATGAAAAACGAGTACGGATCAAATTCGACTCGGATTAATTTTGAATTAGAGTTTTGGATCATATTTTCGAGCCGATCTTGAATTTCGAGCACCGAGCAACTCGACTTGAACCCCTAATAAAAATGAGTTGTTTTTATATAACAAACTTGGATCGTAGACAGTTCAAATTGGATAGTTTATTTGGACAATTATATAAAAATGAGTTGCATTTGTATAACAAAAATTACAATTGCATACTACTTGTATAACATATACAAATACAACTCAAAATACATCTTTTTACTATACAAATACAACTCGCTTCTATATACGGGTGAAATAGACTGCTCATTTATACTGCAAACTGCTTTAGAATCAGGAAAATAATATATTCTGCGACTTTATATGTAGACTGTTTTGTTGTAACTTTTTATTACGAATTACGTAGATAACCATAGTCGATAATATTTTAACAAAGTATTTGATGTAGTGAATCAATCTTATAATCCTACCTAATTCCATATATTATTTCATATATTAATATATGTCGCAGCAATCGTAATTTGACAAAAAACTTTTACAATACTGGGAATCATGATCTATGGAACATGGTGGGTGTTATGAAGTTCAAAATTAAGTTGATTTGAGAAGTACAAGTTCACCTATAGTTTTGCTGGACTACAAATTCATTCAATAAATGTATATCAGTATATGCATGGGGGAAGATATTTGATAAAGAATAATTAACATATACAAACTGCTCCTACAGCAGATTATTTCATTCTAAACTTTCATTTAACAAAACAAAACATCAAAAACAAGAGGAAACGGTTTAGAGTTGGAAGATATTAACAGCATGTGTACCTACGAAATGACTACATCGACATGAGGGTTTTTTTCACCTAAAAAGGCACCCATTATTTATGCTCAGGTATATACATATACATATACATATATATATATATATATATTCCAAACCTATAATCTCCTGGAGATGAAGCAGCGGGCAGTTCCATATACAGGCTGCAATGTTAAAAGCGACATCTTGGAGCACATTTCGCTGCTATTCTTTTGACCACAAGGCTTTCCCGTAGAGATTCCCATGTTTTTGGTGTACGGCTGACCCCAGAAACATCTCCCCAGTGTATACCTGCAAAAGTTCAGAAAATCAACTATCAATCTTTATTAATATTTTTTTTAAAAATGTTTCCGAGTATCAAGAAATAATCGAGCAATGCATTAATACGCTCAGTAGGGAATAAATTTCATACCTCAAGAGCTATTGTTTGAATATGCACTTCGACACCGCCTTTTCTTTGACATAGCCTAAAATCATTATCTTGGTGATCAGTACTTCAAGAATTGTTAGAGCAGAACATGCCAAGTGCATCATTTATTTTCCTTTATTTTTGGTAATGACGAATATTTAAAGAGGATCAATAGGATATGTAAAAAAATGTCAAGAACTAGTGCGTTTGTGCGTGTGTAAATAGCATAAACAAGACTCAACCACTGCATTACAGCTGATGCAGCGAGTATTGAAAAGAAACATAGCATAATTGCTTTTGATTATGTGAAGCCTTGTCATGAATTTGTGTCATGCCTTCTTCCCGAACCCAAGAATGAGATTGGGCATAACTCCCTCTTTTTCCCCTTTAAGAGTAAATTGATAATCCTGATTCTAGAGGATCCTATTACAAAATAAAATGACATAAGGTCCAAAAAATATAAGGGAGACCAATACTGAAATTCATTTCCTTTGGATGACACCAGACCAACATGGGAGTCATCTTGTTTTGGTAAGATACAAATAAATAATAAGACCACCCTTTTACATGGAATCGCGTCTTGCATATGGAACCGAAGATAGGGATAAAATCTATAAGAATAAAGATTGGGCTGAAGTCCATGATAAGAGTGAGCAAGGAATTCACATCCAATCAGTAAGCAACGGTCAAATCAGAGGACCTAGTCATGAAACCATGCCAAAATGTTTAACCTAATATCAATTAGCAATAGGTAGGGGGGTCCTTTAAGCATATAAGCTAGTTTAGTTAGTACTCTCCCTGTTCCTTTTTAATCGATGTTTTAGGAGAAAACACAGATTAAGAAACGTAATTAATGACTTCTCTTGATTGATCAAATTGTATAGAAAATCTCAATATAACACTTCAAAAAGTCACTTAAAAGATGAAAGAGAAACACATTAGTATTTAAAGGGATAATATGGGAAACTGAGTCACTAATTTTTCCTTGTAATCTACAAATAACAGATAAAAAGGAACAAATTTCATTCTCTAAAAAGTAAAAAGGAAGAGAGAGGGTATAATCTACTTGATGTGGACCGAGTAACATTATTAAGGGCAAAGAAGGGCAACTTCACAATTTTGCCTAGGAGTCAAAAATGGGTCTATTATTTTTTGACCCTAAATTTCATTTTATCATGAAAAATAATTAAGAACCAATATGCAAATAGAGTTCAGCTTGCGCTATGAATAAAGATGCGAAAGTATCAATCTACCAAATCTAAATTAGCAGCCCCAAAACATGATGATTGAAACATAAGAATGACAAATAAGCGTTTAATGGCACGTAATGCAGTTCATTTGAATAAAAAGTATGAATAGACAGTTCTAAGGCCACACCTTAGAGGACAGAGGTGGCAAAGACACCTGACGCATAGCCTTTCCAGGCTCTGTCAACTGCCGAATCTCTCGAAGCTGGCTGGCTATATCCTCCAACAGTTGCAACTGCAACTTTTCTTTTTCCTGATCCATAGAAAGGTTGAGCTTCTCCCTTCCTTCTTGCACTGTCCTTAACTTTTCTCTGAGCCACTCAATTTCTGTATCAATTTTTATCCTTTCAGTATCTAATGCAGACATGGAACTTCTACGCATATCAGAGAGCAAGGATCTGCCCCTTGAGCCCGATGGTGGCAGCCCAATGGCCATGTCTGAACTGCTCCTGTTAATGACTGTCACAGTATCCAACCTGCTAGTCCTTGAGGAATTTTTTTTATTTTCAATTTTCTGGATTTCGGAAGCTCCATGTGGGATATCACCACTAATAACCTTTGAAGTATCAGTATCTGACAGCAGTGCGCTCTTCTTTCCACTGACCTCATTATAAATCTTGGAGTTATCATCAATGACATGTACATCATGAACATGCAACTCCTTGTCAAACATTATGTTACAAGGAACTTTGCTTGCCAAAGTTACATCTTTTCCATGTTTCCCTAAATCTTGATCGTCATTTTGTATATATATCCCACTGTCATTTTGAGTCTTACCATTCTTTGTTGTACCTTCACATATACTCGGTGAACCATTTTTTTCTTGTTCTTCACCAACAATGGGAATTGTTTTCTCAGGAAAATTATGTTCTTGAGAACTACTTGGCTTATAAGACTGCAAGTATGTCTCCAATTTCTTCCCTTCCTTTGGTCGAGTAAGTTGACAATCCACGGTTACCATCTCCTTCTCCTGAAGCTCTTGGCTGCCATCATCAATGCATTTTGAAGAGAAGTGGTTCTCATGGTCCAGCTGACGTGAAGAGTTCTCATCTTCATCCCATTCTTGAATCCCCAATGGGACAAGAGAACATTTTTGTATACCAATAGATGTCACCTCAAGATTTGAGCTTCTAGTTTTAACCATTTCCTTCTTTTCAATGGATTTGCTAAGCTCATATAACATCAGATCTGTATCCTCGGTCGGATCAAGAGAAGAAGCCTCCTCCCGACTTTGGTTGTCCACCATAAACTGAACATTACCATCTAACTGCTCACTTCCAGAATTTGCCATTTGCCTCCTATATGCTTCAACTTCCTTTTCCAAGAAATGTTTTTCCCTCTCTCTCCTCAAAAGGATTTCTTTAAGAATGTCCATTTCTTCCGCATCGTATGCAGATTTTTCTTCTATTATCCTCTGATATTGTCGTGCTTGCATTTCTATGGATGCTTTCTCCTCTTGTAGACGCAGAATCATAGCCAGGGCTTCATCTGCAGCAGTAGCAGCAGCATTCCTCTCCTTCTCAAGCTCGAGGTAGAGGGCAGCACAAGAAGGATGCTCCTCTTCAAGTGTTTGCTCTAAAACTTTAATGTTATTCATCTCATCACCATCAGCAATATCACCTGGTGCATCACTTCTTAGCTCTTCATTCGTCTCTTTGGGCTTGTAGTCGTCAATATATTGATTCAAGTCAACGTCATGAAAACCTCTATCCCCCATAATCATTACAGTAGGAGCCTCCTCGGCATCTAAATGATACCACCCAAAGAAGCATTAGCACTGGCAAGATTTATAAAAACAATTACATATACATGAATTCAACTATTTATTGATTTCTACTTTATTATTCAACCAAATTTTATTTGTGTATATTCAAGTAAAACATGGTTATTAGAGCTCCATATCCCCAGTTTTCCAAGGAATAACCTCGAGGGTCAATTCATGCATAATGGCTTATATTGTGAGGCCAATAGAGGGACAAAAATAAATACCTATCAGCTTTCAGATGTACGGATTGAAATTCATTTATAGAAACAAGGGTATGGTCTCACATTTGTTTTGCAACTTTAATCCTTTTGTTAAATGATTTAGAAATTTACAAAATGTTTTGAGGCATCATTTCATCAGAAAGATGCTTTTGGACATTGATATAAATGGAACAAGTAGTACAAGTTCACTATTTAGATGTCGATGTATCGGAGAGAGTGTTCATGGGAAACCTACTGCATTAAATCAGATTTGTTTTATCCTAATTGTATTTATTTTCACAACCCAAACACATTAATAATTTCTACAAAATGAGCCACTTACCTCTCTCTACATATTTTCTCAGTTTAAAGGCAGAAGTTGTTAACTATTCGACTGAGAATTGTTAAAGATGTTAATTAACAATCATGGAACAAATCCTCAACTGAAACAATGTTATTGAATTCGAATTCAGAACACATTTTAAAAACAATTGCCACTCACCAAGAAAGCATTTAGCTTCAACTCCAAAATCAACTGGCACTGACCTTCCTCCGATTGTCTCATTATGTTCCTCATTAATGCTAGATGGAGACTGAGGAACACCTAATCGATCAAAATAAGATACGGAAGAAAATTTCCCGTGATCAAAACTACTTTTTCTACGACGACGGATACCAATCTTCTGTCTGTGATTTGTGATCCCCTTACCCTTCATATCAAGCTTCCTACCCGGCCAACTTGCCACGCCAAACTCAACACCATTTTCATTCAAAGGAACCAACTCTCTCCCAACCACATTTTCCGACCTATTCGAATCTGAAATTGAACTACACGATGCCTCACCCTCCAACTCGACAAACCCATTACCATAAATGTTTCTATCTTCAACGAACTTCAAACTCAAATCCAAATTCTGATCTTTCGCCAAAACAGAATCGAAAGGGAACTTCCTTCTAACAGCCAACTGAACAGAAGAGGCTTTCTTAGTAGGAAAATCAACTAGTAGCCTGTGCAAGCAGTAATTGCTATTGGGGTTAACAAATAGTCCATCACAAGGACAAGGCAGGCTCAATCCAAAGAAACCCAGAAATTTTGCGGCAAAAAACGCAATACTTGATGCACAGAGCAAGAAATAAGCTATAGCAAGATCAAGAAAAGCACCCACTAGCCCAGTAAAAGTCCAAAAATGCATGGCCTGGCAAGCCATCTTCCCCCAAAAGCACTGATCTCTCAATTATAACCCAACAAAAAATTGCCCAAATCAGAATTCTGTTTAACACCCAAGAACATAATCATAAAAGGAAAATAAATTAAACCCTTTGCTGTTTACTTCTTTAAGAAAAAACCCAAAAATATGAACTTTCATCAAACTGGTATAATTTACCAAATTCCATTCTTTTCCTGAACTGCTTTACGCAAAAAGGAATATGGCAAATGGAAAGATCAAGATCGTAGAGAGAGAAAACATAGTACAAAATGATGACAGAAAAAAGGGAGAGTTACCCACAATGAAATAGGCAGAAATTTGAGGGATTCTGCTACAGATTTTTCTCTTCTTCTTTATTGCTCTTGTGAATTTAGAAACCCTACCAAGATTGAAAATGATTATCGGTATATTTTGAAATTCCCAAAGAAAAGTTAATATGGTGTTCCGTACACAGTGATACTCCTGTATACTTTGTTGTTGAATTTTGATAGGAGTAGCTCACATGAAAGCATGTTTTGACTAGAATTTCAACGTGGTACGACGTCGTCATAAGATTCTCCGACAGTTGAGTAATTCTGTCGGATTAGAATCCTTTCGGTACACTCTTTATCCAATTTCATTTAATACCCATTAGCGATAAAAAAAAAAAAGGTTAATAATGTCATAATAATAATTTAGTACTCCCTCCGTCCCAGGATAAAAGTTTTGGTTGACTTTTTGCATATATTAAAAAAGAGGATAAAATAACAAAATTGTCCATATTTAAATTCTCATTTAATTGCATAATTTTCTGCACATTACTAGTGATGTTCCATAAATATGCATAGAGAATAGAAATATAACAATTAATAATAAGGGTATTATAAATTATTATAAAAAATAGATCATTTAAGGATAAGTAGATATTTAACTTGGAACTACCTGAAATAGTAATAAATACTTTTATAGTGAAACGGAGGGAGTAACAATTTACACTTATTTTAATAATATTTTAAAATTTTAACGATACTTATTATTTTAATATTACCAATAATATATAAATATTACATTTAACACACAATAAAATATATTACAAACACAATAAAATATGTTATATCACTCAAATCACCATTAATAACAATATTTGTATTGCTAAATCATGAAGAAATTGGATAAAATTATAATTGAGGGAATTCTAGTCTACTTTTAATTTTAATTTTTTAATTTTTTAGGGAAGTCTATGTTGGGTGTGGGTCTTCACCCATGAAAAGGAATTCAAGTTGAAAATGATTTACTTGTTAAATTGATTGGTGACTAAGACAAAGAGACGTGATCTATAATTTGATTAGGAGAATAAATTATTTCTAATCCATAATAAGAATGGATTAGAAAGAGTATTACAAATAAGGCTATGAACGAGTCTTATTTTACACATGAGAGAAGTTTTGTAGTAAGAAGGAACCGAAAGAATAAATTGAGAGAATTACAGTTTATTGCTCGTAAGTATCCGCCGCCATCTCTGTTCAATTGAAAGCTTGAAGACTTTATTTTGGGTGGTGAAGTTAATTAGGTTTCTCAACCTAATTAAAGGTAAATTTGTATTCTCTTAATTTATTATGTAACATCAAATTTTAGGGTATAAAACTTGAAAGGATTATTATAAACTCATTATTTAGTAATATAGTCGAGATTTAGAGTTCGACATATGGTTTTTTTTAAAGAATTTTTCACATTAAATATTGTGTCTTACTTGTGGATGGTTATTTGTTATTTTCGTTCTCATAATTTATTTTATTGATTTCATATTTAATTGCACAAAGAACGAAAAAGTAATTCCTGTGATATAGATTATTTTAGGCGTACTTTTTCCAACAGTGGTATCAGAGCTTGGTTATTTTTGTGATTTTCTTATGCAAATTAAATGGAGGATTGGACAACATGTTGCATGATTAATCTCAAGTCTACAAATTATGCAATTTGAAAGCCAAGAATGGAGGATTTGCTTTACTTCAAGGATTTGTACGAGCCACTTGAGAATGATGGAGTTAAGCCCATAAAAAGAGTGACGCGCAGTGGAACAAGATGAACAGAAAGTGTGACGCTCCCCAGAATAAGTCCAGTCAACCCAATCCATTCTGAGTCGCCAAATACATGGTACAGAATTCAAATACAAATTTTTATATCACACGGTCGTGCAAAATACGATCACACAACTGTGAGTGACAATACAAATATGTAGAAAATATTAATATTCATACTAAGTCCTCATTACAATTATTATCACACTATTTATTAGAAATAGTGAGGACTACTACTGCTCTAACTCGGACCATCACGGTCCCCCGACTAGATCCTGCGACATTCTCATTTCCTGAAGAGGACAATAGATGAAAAGAGTGAGCTCAACTAGCCCAGTAAAGAATATTATGACTAAGATAATGAAAAAAAAATTATCGTTAGTCTTCAACAATTCAGATAAAATATTATTGACAACAAGTTTTAGATCAATATTCGCAGCGGAAATAACCATTCATTAGAAGAGTTAAGTAGAGAATGAAGTCTACTATCTTCTATGATTTAAAAGTCCATCATCAATATTTTATCCCTGTAACATCAATCAATATACATCTCAAATTAAATATTCATCTTTACACTACGGGCCAAAGATATTCATTTGTATCACCAATGGTCATGTTCATCTCAACACTTGTCCATCTTTGCACTACGGCCAAAGATATTCATCAGGTAATCATTTATCTTTGCTCTACAGGCCAAAGATATTCAGTTGTATCACCTTTTAGGACTGAGGATGATGAAAAACATTATAAACAACGAATCCCATGAGATAAAGGACAAAGATTAAATATTCGTATTTTAGTTTATCCAAGTTCAAGAATATTCTATAATAATACTTTGTGGAGCAAAATTCAAGAATAAAGCTCAAAACTTAGATCTATTCAAAGATAGTAATCATAACAGACAATTTGGACAAATAGAAGAAATTTAATTTTTTTCGTGAATAGTGTCGTATACGTGAATAGTAACTCCGACGGAAAAAGTAAAAATTTTATAATAAAATTCATGATAATATTTTGGCATAATGATATTAAAAAGAATAACATCGTTTACGAAAGAAAATAACATCCTTTACCTCAAAAGAATAGTACTTCTGACTGGTATATCGGATATAAGGCTGAAAAAAACTTGCACTGAATAGCAACACTCAAAGTATCTAAATACCCACAAAAATACGCTCGATATTATAGAGAGAGAAATTTTTTGATTCTGGTGTGATTTTCAATTCTAACCTAAGCATCCTATTTATAGAAAAAGCTTAGGATGTCAAAGTAAATTTTTTAATAAAATAATATATTTAAAAAAAAAAAATCGTCGCCTGCCAAAAGCCATCAGCCACCAGCCACAGGTGAGGCTCACCTACCATTAAAAAAATATTTATTTTTTAAAACTTCAATAATTCATAATAAATAGCCTTTTTGTCAGAAAAATACGAATTCTATATCCTTTTTATAGGAAATTTAATTCTCTACAACTTTGTAAAAGGAAATTTTTTCAAATTTCAAACATAAATTATCTGAATTTCATAAACGGATGATTTTTCACACCAAAATACTGATAAAAATACATCAGCACTAATTCCTTCTTTTATATCCACAAAATAAATATTTCCTTATCATATAAATCAATAATTAATTATTCACCAATAATATTACAGAACTACAATATTGACAACCAGGTCGTTCCCAGGAAAGAGGGGGCCTTTCGATAAGGATCTCCTTACTAGCGCGCAATTAAATAACTCATCCTAGACAGAACTTACTTAGACATTGTCAATAATGCTATCTAATAATATTATTCAAATAATATGAATTATTGAGTTGATAATGTGAAATACTGTGCAGTGACAATTATTGAATTAATAATACAAAATATCAACGGTAGCAATTATTGAATCAATCATATAAAATAGCAACGTAGCAATTATTGATATAAAATATCAACGTAGCAATTATTGAATCATTAAAATATCATGCAATTATTGAATCAATAATATAAAATATTAAACAGTAATTACTGTAGCAATAATTGAGTAAGTGCCTTCTTATGTAAGAATCAATAATTTAAAATACTGTGCAATATCGTGTGTTACTGTGCAACACCGCGTATTACTGTATTTTAATCACCGGGTATTTCAACAGTACTAACGGTAACAACTACGCCGTTATTTATAAAAAAGTTATTTCTGTCGCTTTCTATATCCGACACTTATTCCGTTGTGGGGCCCATAAATAGCTGCGCCGTCGTACGAATATTCTCCGACAACAAGAATATTCCACGACCAAACGAATATTCCCCGACAACAATGAATATTTTATAACCACTTGCTTATTTTGAAATATTTGCATATTTCACCCATAATTTTTCACATTTATCAAATCAACACCTTACCATTTTGAAATAATATAAAAAAAATTAAATTTTTATTTATAAAATTCGGGGTCTTAGAGAAAGACTATTGGTCTGATCAGATCATGGATTGATCAAAATGTGTTTCATCATATTGCTACGAAAATTTAAGCTTATACGCAAAAATTGGAGTCCATGTATGAAAGAAAAACGACACAAAATAAAACTTTTTTGATTAGGAAGCTTGTGAATTCTAAGTTCAAGGATGAAAACTCCGTTGCAAAATACTTGAGTGATTTTCAGAGTTTAATAAATCAATTTAGTACGATGAAGATGGTCATTGACGATGAGATGCATGCTTTATTGTTGTTGAGCACTTTGACTGATAGCTGGGAGACGCTAGTTGTATCGTTGAGTAACTCTTCTCCTAATGGCAAGCTGACTATGAATACAGTCAATGATAGTTTGTTTAATGAGGAACAGAGGTGAAGAGATACCATTGTAATTAGTGTTAAGTCACAAATTTTTGTCGTACAGAGTAAAGACATAAATAAAGGGAGAAGCTCTCTTGAAGATGACAAATCTAAGGGAATGTCAAGAGATAGAAAAGAAATAATTTATTTTCACTGCAAGAAATCAGGTCACATAAGGCGAGAGTGTAGATTTTTAAAGAAAGAGCAATCTAAGAAAAAAATATGAGAATAAAGATTTGATTTTGTATCTATTCGATGTTGATGTAGCCATTGTTTGTCATGATAAACTCAAGTGTCAGGTTAATGATTAAATTATTGATCTGGGTGCTTCGTTCCATGCTACTTCTCATAGTGAAATTTTCACATCCTATATTAGTGGTAGGACATACCAATTAAATACCACATGAGAACCCTATGCTCCGACTGACTAATTAAATACCACATAAGCTTAGGTAGGACATACTAGTGAAGGATTTACTCGTCTCTCTCCTCCTAGTTCTATTCCCCGATCTCCGCCAGAGATCATATCCCTAAGCTCTGATACCAACTGTGACGCCCCCAGAATAGGTCCAGTCAACCCAACCCATTCTGAGTCGCCAAATACATGGTACAGAATTCAAATACAAACTTTATATCATACGGTCGTGCAAAATACGACCACACAACTGTGAGTGTCAATACAAATATGTAAAAAATATTAAAATTCAAACTAAGTCCTCATTACAAATATTATCACACTATTTATCAGAAATAGTGAGGACTACTACTGCTCTAACCCGAACCATCACTCTGTCCCCCGACTAGTTCCCGCGACATTATCATTTTCTGAAGAGGACAACAGATGAAAAGGGTGAGCTCAACTAGCTTAGTAAAGAATATTATGACTAAGATAATGGAAAATAAATTATCGTTAGTCTTTAACAAATCAGATAAAATATAATGGACAACCAATCTTAGATCAATATTCGCAGCGGAAATAACAATTCATTAGAAGAATTAAGCAGAGAATGAAGTCTACTATCTTCTATGATTTAAAAGTTCATCATCAATATTTTATCACTGTAACATCAATCAATATACATCTCGAATCAATATTCATCTTTGCACTACCGGCCAAAGATATTCATTTGTATCATCAGTGGTCATGTTCATCTCAACACCTGTCATTTTTGCACTACGGCCAAAGATATTCATCAGGTAATCATTCATCTTTGCTCTACAGGCCAAAGATATTCAGTTATATCACCACTTAGAACTGAGGATGATGAAAAACCATATAAATAACGAATCCAGTGAAATAAAAGATAAGATTAAGGATTCGTATTTTAGTTTACCAAAGTTTAAAAAAACTTCGTAATAATCAATTGTGGAGCAAAATTCAAGAATAAAGCTCAAAACTTAGATCTAACCAAAGATAAGAACTTTAACAAGCAATTTGGACAAATAGAAGAAAATTTAATTTTTTCGTGAATAGTGCCGTATACGTGAATAGTGCCATATACGTGAATAGTAACCCCGACGGAAAAAGTAAGAATTTCAAAATAAAATCTATGCCAATATTTCGGTATAATGATATTGAAAAGAATAACATCATTTACGAAAGAAAATAACATCCCTTACCTCAAAAAGATAGTACCTCTGACTAGAATATCGGATATAATATCCAAGAAAACTTGCACTGAATACTAATACTCAAAGTATAGAAATACTCACAAAAATACGCTCGATATTATAGAGAGAGAAAACTTCTAATTCTGGTGTAATTTTCAATTCTAACCTAAACACCCTATTTATAGAAAAAACTTAGGATGCCAAAGGAGACTAAAATAATAAAATAATATATTTTTAAAAAAAATTCCGCCGCCTAGCGGCTAAAAATTTTCCAACAAAAGTGGGGCCCGCCCATAAAAAAAAAATATATTTTCCGAAACTTCAATAATTCATAACAAATAGTCCATTTGTCAGAAAAATACAAATTCTATGTCCTTCCATAGGAAATTTAATTCTCTACAACTTTGCAGAAGAAAGTTTTTCCAAATTCCAAACATAAATTATCCGAAATCCACAACCAGATGATTTCTCACACCAAAATATTGATAAAAACTCATCAGCGCCAATTCCATCTTTAATATCCACAAAATAAATATTTTCTTATCATATAAATCAATAATTAATTATTCACAGATAATATTACAGAACTACAATATTAACAACCAGGTCGTTCCCAGGAAAGAGGGGGCCTTCCGATAAGGACTTCTCCTTACTGACGCGCAATTAAATAACCCCTCCTAGACAAAACTTTCTTAGACATTGTCAATAATGCTATCTAATAATATTATTCAAATAATATGAATTATTGAGTTGATAATGTGAAATACTGTGCAATGACAATTATTGAATCAATAATACCAAAATATCAACTGTAGTCATTATTGAATCATTCATATAAAATGACAACGTAGCAATTATTGAGTCAATAAAATATCAACGTAGCAATTATTGAGTCAATAATATAAAATATTGAACAGTAATTACTGTAACAATTATTGAGTAATGGCTTCTCACGTAAGAATCAATAATTAGAATTACTGTGCAATACCGTGTGCTACTATGCAACACCGTGTATCACTGTATTTTAATCACCGGGTATTTCAACAGTACTAACGGTAATAACCACGCCGTTATTTTGTAAAAAAGTTATTTCTGTCGCTTTCTATATCCGACAGTTATTCAGTTGTGGGGGCCCACAAATAGCTGCGCCGTCGTACGAATATTCTCCGACAACAAGAATATTCCACAACCAAACGAATATTCCTCGACAACAAGAATATTTTATAACCACTTGCTCATTTTAAAAATATTTGCACATTTCACCCATAACTTTCATATTTATCAAAACAACACCTTATTGTTTCGAAATAATATATAAAGAAAATTAAATCTTTATTCATAAAAGTTGGGGTCTTACAACCTCCCCTCCTTATGAAATTTCGTCCTCGAAATTGACGTACGCACCTGGTATGTCTAAAAGGTGAGGATACCTCGCTTTCATTTTCGATTCCAACTCCCATGTCATTTTCTCAATTGCATGGTTTCTCCACAAAACTTTAACTTGAGGTATAATTTTCGAGCGTAGGACATGCTCCTTCCTATCCAAGATCTTGACAGGTACCTCCTCGTACGTTAAATCTTCGGCTATCTCGTCTGGTTCTAACTCAATAATGCGGTTTGGATCCTTCACATATTTACGTAACACGAATATGTGAAACACGTTATGAACACGAGACATGCTTGAAGGTAAAGCGAGTCTATAAGCCACATTTCCTACTCGGTCAAGAATCTCAAATGGACCAATGAATCGTGGATTGAGCTTTCCTCTCTTGTCAAACCTCGTAACTCCTTTCCACGGAGCGACACGTAATAACACATGGTCTCCAACATTAAATTTCACGTCCTTTTGATAAAGATCCGCATAACTCTTTTGTCGATCTTGTGCTGTTTGTATACGTTGTCGGATTATTTGGATCTTTTCTGTAGTCATACGTACCAACTCCGGTCCCAATAATGTTGTTTCACCTACCTCATTCCAACATACTGGAGAGCGACACTTTCTCCCATACAACGCTTCGAATGGAGCCACGCCTATACTTGCCTGATAACTGTTGTTGTAGTAGAATTTCACCAATGGTAAATACTTATCCCAACTCCCTTTAAAATCTAGAACACAAAGTCTCAATAGATCTTTAAGAGTTTGAATAGTCCTTTTCGATTGTCCGTCTGTTTGAGGATGATAAGCCGAACTGAATCGTAAATCCGTGCCCATAGCTTTTTGCAAACTGATCCAAAATCGTGAAGTAAATCTGGGATCACGATCCGAAACTATGGATACTGGCATGCCATGCAATCTCACAATCTTATTCACGTACATATGAGCAAGACGTTCAAGGGAATAAGTCTCTCGTATCGGCAAGAAATGAGCAGACTTGGTTAATCTATCAACAATAACCCAAATCGCATCTACGCCTTGAGAAACCTTGAGAAGACCCGTAACGAAATCCATCGTAATGTGTTCCCACTTTTATTTCGGAATCTCCAGTGGTTGCAATGGACCCTTCGGCACTTGATGCTCCGCCTTTACACGTTGACAAGCTAAACATCTCGAGATGAACTCCGCGATCTCTCTCTTCATATTGCTCCACCAAAATGTATGTCGAAGATCACAATACATTTTAGTACTCCCAGGATGGATTGCAAACGGTGTGTTGTGTGCCTCCATCATGATTCTATACTTCAAGTCGGAATCGTTAAGAACACAAAGTCTGGAGTTGACTCGAAGTATTCCATCTTCATCGATTCTCGCTTCTGGAATTGCACCTTCTTCTTCATCTTCATCAGCTTCGCATCCGTAGTTTGAGCAGCTTTAACTTTATCAATCAAAGCTGGTTCTACGCGTATACTTGACATCATTGCACTCGTTCCCACATATGATCTTCTACTCAACGCGTCAGCTACCACGTTCGCTTTTTCAGGATGGTATTGGATGGTATGATCGTAATCTTTCAACAGCTCAAGCCAACGTCGTTGCCGCATGTTGAGTTCCTTCTGAGTGAAAAAATATTTAAGGCTCTTATGATCCGTATAAATCTCCACTTTCTCTCCGTACAAGTAATGTCTCCAGATCTTCAACGCAAAAACGACAGCTGCTAACTCTAGATCATGAGTAGGATAATTCTCTCTCATATTATTTGAGTTGTCGCGAGGCATAGGCTATGACTTTCCCAGGTTGCATGAGAACACATCCTAACCCTTTGCCCGAAGCATCGCTGTAGATAACAAATCCATCCGAACCAGATGGTATTGTCAGAACAGGTGCCGAAATAAGTCTCCTCTTGAGCTCTTGGAAGCTCTTCTCGCATTCCTCGTCCCAAACGAATTTTGTATCTTTCCGAGTCAACTGAGTTAATGGAGTAGCGATTCGAGAAAATCCCTCTACGAACCTCCGATAGTAACCAGCTAAGCCCAAAAAGCTTCGTACTTCAGTCACCGACTTAGGTTGCTCCCAGCTTTGTATTGCTTCAATCTTCGTCGGGTCAACAGATACTCCACGTTTCGATACCACGTGCCCAAGAAATGCTACTTCCTCAAGCCAGAACTCGCATTTCTTCAGCTTGGCATATAGCTTGTTCTCATGAAGCTTTTGAAGTACCAACTTCAAATGGTGTTCATGATCTTCACGACTTTTAGAATAGATGAGGATGTCATCAATAAAGACAACAACGAATTGATCCAAATACTCCTTAAATACACGGTTCATCATATCCATGAAAGCAGCAGGAGCATTAGTCAATCCAAAAGACATGACTAAGAACTCATAATGCCCGTACCGAGTTCTGAAAGCAGTCTTTGAAATATCCACAGTTTTAATCTTCAGCTGATGATATCCAGAACGAAGATCGATCTTTGAAAAGAATTGCGCTCCTTGCAACTGGTCGAACAGGTCATCAATACGAGGTAATGGATACCTATTCTTGATGGTGACATGATTCAACTCCCGATAGTCAATACAAAGTCGCATACTCCCGTCTTTCTTCTTTACGAATAAAACAGGAGCACTCCAAGGAGACGTACTAGGACGAATAAAACCGATATCTAACAACTCTTGTAATTGGACTTTTAACTCCTGAAGTTCCATAGGAGCCATTCGATATGGGGTTTTAGAAATGGGCTTTGTACCGGGCTCAAGGTCAATAAAGAATTCAACTTCACGTTCTGGGGGTAGACCGGGAAGTTTTTCGGGAAATACATCAGGAAATTCATTAACAACGGAAATATCATTCAAATCTGATGTATTCTGGTTTAGATCAGTGATATGAGCTAAGAAAGCTTGACATCCGTTTTTCAATAAACGAATAGCTTTATGACTTGAAATGATATTGACTGATTTTAGTGGTTTGGTGATTTGGATTCGTACAACAGGTTGATTAGGAATATGAAAACTAACAACCTTACGAAAACAATCAATTCTGGCATGGTAATTGGTTAACCAGTCAATTTCTAAAATCACGTCAAATGCAAGTATTTTCAAAGATATAAGATCAACAGGTAAGGTAAGGGTACCAATCTGAATCAAGCAAGATTTGTAAACTGTAGATGTAACGAAGGTTTCTCCTAACGGAGTTTCAACAGATAAGTTAAAATCTAATTTATCAGAAGTCAGGTTCAAACGTTGAGCACAAGCAGGTGAAATAAAGGAATGGGTAGCACCGGTATCTAACAAGGTATAAACTTCGCAAGAGTTTATGATCAGCTTACCCGTAATCACCTCGTGTGGATTCCTCGCGTTTTGGGCTATCACGACAAACGCTCTTTCAGGAATCACCGACTTTGACTTGTCTGCAACCGCCTTTGGAATCACCACCCCCGCTGAACTTAGTTTTGTAACAAGACAATCTCGAGCTATATGTCCTTCCTTTCCACAGTTATAACATGCTTTGAATTGTTGTGGACAGTTTGGGCTGATGTGTCCCTCTTTCCCGCACTTATAGCATACGACCGGTGGTCGTTCACCTCCCCTCGAAATAGTTGATGCTGGTGCTGATGTTGACATCTTCGCGTTCTCATTGTTATACCTTCTCTTTTTGAAATCTCCTCCCGATTCGCTTCTTCTACTATCATGGCCACGATTACCACCGGAGTGGTTACCGCTTCTGTCATACTTTCCTCCTCGCTGGTTGTCATTGATCCGATGACTGCTGCCACCGGTACGACCTTAGTTGTGGTCCCTCGGTTGAACATAATTATTATCTCGTTCTAATAACTGGGCCCTGTTTACTACATCCGAATATAAAGAAAATTTATGAGAAATGAGGTATTGACATATTTCGGGTTTCAAACCTCTTAGAAACATCCGCGTCATACGTTCCTCATTCTCCACCAAATGAGGTGCAAACCTGGACAGCTCCGCAAACTTAGCCTCGTATTGGGATACCGTCATGTTATTTTGTTCGAGTCTAATAAATTCTACTTCCTTCATATGACGAATACTTTCAGGAAAGTACTTGTCATTAAATAATTTTTGAAACGCTTCCCAAGACATCTTGAGTGCGGCAGGCTGGGTACGCTTCACGGATTTCCACCAGTAATCTGCCTCTCCACGGAACATAAACGTGGCGAATGGAACCTTCTGTTCCTCCGTACATCCCAAGACATCAAATATCTTGGTAATTTATTTAATCCACGTCTCCGCCTTGATCGGATCTGGCTTTTCCAGAAACTCTGGTGGTCCCAATTCTTTGAACTGCTTGGCAGTGACAATTCGCGAGTTGTTATTATCTCCACCTGTATGTTGCACACGAGTCTCCCTCTTCTGATTTTGCATAAACTGCAAAAAATTTCTAAACATCTCATCGTTTATCGTCTGACCAGCGTTATTTTCAGGATGAACATTGCCTTCTTGTTGCACGTTCTCCTAGTTAGTGATTAAAGGTGTCTCCACGGTCTCATTCACTTCGTTGTTAAAATTCTCAGCTGTCATTCTCAAATACTGTCATAAAACAAGGGTTAATTAAACAAATAACATCCCACATATGAACCCTATGCTCCGACTGACCAATTAAATACCACATATGTGACGCCCCCAGAATAGGTCCATTCAACCCAACCCATTCTGAGTCGCCAAATACATGGTACAGAATTCAAATACAAACTTTATATCATACGGTCGTGCAAAATACGACCACACAACTGTGAGTCTCAATACAAATATGTAGAAAATATTAAGATTCAAACTAAGTCCTCATTACAATTATTATCACACTATTTATCAGAAATAGTGAGGACTACTACTGCTCTAACTCGGACCATCACTCTGTCCCCCGACTAGTCCCCGCAACATTCTCATTTCCTGAAGAGGACAACAGATGAAAAGGGTGAGCTCAACTAGCTCAGTAAAGAATATTATGACTAAGATAATGGAAAACAAATTATCGTTAGTCTTCAACAAATAAGATAAAATATAATGGACAACCAACTTTAGATCAATATTCGCAGCGGAAATAACAAATCATTAGAAGAGTTAAGCAGAGAATCAAGTCTACTATCTTCTATGATTTAAAAGTCCATCATCAATATTTTATCCCTGTAACATCAATCAATACACATCTCGAATCAAATATTCATCTTTGCACTACAGGCCAAAGATATTCATTTGTATCATCAGTGGTCATATTCATCTCAACACCTGTCATCTTTGCACTACAGGCCAAAGATATTCATCAGGTAATCATTCATCTTTGCTCTACAGGCCAAAGATATTCATCAAGTAATCATTCATCTTTGCTCTACAGGCCAAAGATATTCAGTTACATCACCTTTTAGGACTGAGGATGATGAAAAATATTTTAAAGAACGAATCCAGTGAGATAAAAGACAAAGATTAGGGATTCGTCATTTAGTTTATCCAAATTCAAGAATAATCCATAATAATACTTTGTGGAGCAAAATTCAAGAATAAAGCTCAAAACTTGGATACAATCAAAGATAGTAACCTTAACAGACAATTTGGACAAATAGAAGAAAAATAAATTTTCCCGTGAATAGTGCCGTATACGTGAATAGTGCCATATACGTGAATAGTAACCCCGACGGAAAAAGTAAGAATTTCAACATAAAATCCATGACAATATTTCTGTATAATGATATTGAAAAGAATAATATCATTTACGAAAAAAATAACATCCCTTACCTCAAAATAATAGTACTTCTGACTGGAATATCGGATATAATTTCGAAAGAAACTTGCACTGAATGCTAATACTCAAAGTATTAAAATACTCACAAAAATACGCTCGATATTATAGAGAGAGAAAACTTCGAATTCTGGTGTGATTTTCAATTCTAACCTAAGCACCCTATTTATAGGAAAAGCTTAGGATGCCAAAGGAGACTAAAATAATAAAATATTATTATTTTATTTTTTTTCTTCCGCCGCCTGGCTGCTGCCCAAAAATTCTGATTTTTCAACAAACCAACAAAAGTGGGGCCCACCTTTTATTTAAAAAATATTTATTTTCCGAAACTTCAATAATTCATAATAAATAGCTCCTTTGTCAGAAAAATACAAATGATGTGTCCTTTCCATAGGAAATTTAATTCTCTACAACTTTGCAGAAGAAAATTTTTCCAAATTCCCAACATAAATTATCCGAAATCCACCAACAGATGATTTTTCACACCAAAATACTGATAAAAATACATCAGCACTAATTCCTTCTTTAATATCCACAAAATAAATATTTCCTTATCATATAAATCAATAATTAATTATTCACAAATAATATTATAGAACTACAATATTAACAACCAGGTCGTTCCCAGGACAGAGGGGGCCTTCCGATAAGGACTTCTCCTTACTGGCGCGCAATTAAATAACCCCTCCTAGACAGAACTTCCTTAGACATTGTCAATAATGCTATCTAATAATATTATTCAAATAATATGAATTATTGAGTTGATAACGTGAAATACTGTACAACAACAATTATTGAATCAATACTACAAAATATCAACTGTAGCCATTATTGAATCAATCATAAAAATAGCAACGTAGCAATTATTGAGTCAATAAAATATCAATGCAGCAATTATTGAGTCAATAATATAAAATATCAACGTAGCAATTATTGAGTCAATAATATAAAATATTGAACAGTAAATACTGTAACAATAATTGAGTAGGTTCCTTCTCACATAAGACTCAATAATTCGAAATACTGTGCAATACCGTGTGCTACTGCGCACCACCGCGTACTGTATTTTAACCACCGGGTATTTCAACAGTACTAACGGTAACAACCACGCCGTTATCTTGTAAAAAGTTATTTCTGTCGCTTTCTATATCCGACAGTTATTCCGTTGTGGGGGCCCACAAATAGCTGCGCCGTCGTACGAATATTCCCCGACAACAAGAATATTCCACGACCAAACGAATATTCCCCGACAACAAGAATATTTTATAACCACTTGCTCATTTTAAAAATATTTGCACATTTCACCCATAACTTTCATATTTATCAAAACAACACCTTACTGTTTCGAAATAATATATAAAGAAAATTAAATCTTTATTCATAAAAGTTGGGGTCTTACAACCTCCCCTCCTTATGAAATTTCGTCCTCGAAATTGACGTACGTACCTGGTATGTCGAAAAGGTGAGGATACCTCGCTTTCATTTCCGATTCCAACTCCCAGGTCATTTCCTCAATTGCATGGTTTCTCCACAAAACTTTAACTTGAGGTATAATTTTCGAGCGTAGGACATGCTCCTTCCTATCCAAGATCTTGACAGGTACCTCCTCGTACGTTAAATCTTCGGCTATCTCGTCTGGTTCTAACTCAATAATGCGGTTTGGATCCTTCACATATTTACGTAACACGGATATGTGAAACACGTTATGAACACGAGACATGCTTGGAGGTAAAGCGAGTCTATAGGCCACATTTCCTACTCGGTCAAGAATCTTAAATGGACCAATGAATCGTGGGTTAAGCTTTCCTCTCTTCCCAAACCTTGTAACTCCTTTCCATGGAGCAACACGTAATAACACATGGTCTCCAACATTAAATTTCACGTCCTTTCGATGAAGATCTGCATAACTCTTTTGTCGATCCTGTGCCGTCTGTATACGTTGTCGGATTATTTGGATCTTTTCTGTAGTCATACGTACTAACTCTGGTCCCAACAATGTTACTTCACCCACCTCGTTCCAACATACTGGAGAACGACACTTTCTCCCATACAATGCTTCGAATGGAGCTACGCCTATACTTGCCTGATAACTGTTGTTGTAGGAGAATTCCACCAATGGTAAGTACTTATCCCAACTCCCTTTGAAGTCTAGAACACAGAGTCTCAATAGATCTTCAAGAGTTTGAATAGTTCTTTCCGATTGTCCGTCCGTTTGAGGATGATAAGCCGAACTGAATCGTAAATCCGTACCCATAGCTTTCTGCAAACTGATCCAAAATCGTGAAGTAAATCTGGGATCACGATCCGAAACTATGGATACTGGCATGCCATGCAATCTTACAATCTCATTCACGTACATATGAGCAAAACGTTCAAGGGAATAAGTCTCTCGTATCGGCAAGAAATGAGCAGACTTGGTTAATCTATCAACAATAACCCAAATCGCATCTAAGCCTTGAGAAACCTTGGGAAGACCCGTAACGAAATCCATCGTAATGTGTTCCCACTTCCATTTCGGAATCTCCAGTGGTTGCAATGGACCCTTCGGTACTTGATGCTCCGCCTTTACACGTTGACAAATTAAACATCTCGAGATAAACTCCGCGATCTCTCTCTTCATATTGCTCCACCAAAATGTATGTCGAAGATCACGATACATTTTAGTACTCCCAGGATGGATCGCAAACGGTGTGTTGTGTGCCTCCATCATGATTCTATACTTCAAGTCGAAATCGTTAGGAACACAAAGTTTGGAGTTGACTCGAAGTATTCCCTCTTCATCGATTCTTGCTTCTGGAATTGCACCTTCTTGCACCTTCTTCTTCATCTTCATCAGTTCCGCATCCGTAGCTTGAGCAGCTTTAACTTTATCAATCAAAGCTGGTTCTACGCGTATACTTGACATCATCGCACTCGTTCCCACATATGATCTTCTACTCAACGCGTCAGCTACCACGTTCGCTTTTCCAGGATGGTATGATCGTAATCTTTCAACAGCTCAAGCCAACGTCGTTGTCGCATGTTGAGTTCCTTCTGAGTGAAGAAATATTTAAGGCTCTTATGATCTGTATAAATCTCCACTTTCTCTCCGTACAAGTAATGTCTCCAGATCTTCAACGCGAAAACGACTGCTGCTAACTCTAGATCATGAGTAGGATAATTCCTCTCATATTCTTTGAGTTGTCGCGAGGCATAGGCTATGACTTTCCCATGTTGCATGAGAACACATCCTAACCCTTTGCCCGAAGCATCGCTGTAGATAACAAATCCATCCGAACCAGATGGTATTGTCAGAACAGGTGCCGAAATAAGTCTCCTCTTGAGCTCTTGGAAGCTCTTCTCGCATTCCTCGCTCCAAACGAATTTTGTATCTTTCCGAGTCAACTGTGTTAATGGAGTAGCGATTCGAGAAAATCCCTCTACGAACCTCCGATAATAACCAGCTAAGCCCAGAAGGCTTCGTACTTCAGTCACCGACTTAGGTTGCTCCCAGCTTTGTATTGCTTCAATCTTCGCCGGGTCAACAGATACTCCACGTTTTGATATCACGTGCCCAAGGAATGCTACTTCCTCAAGCCAAAACTCGCATTTCTTTAACTTGGCGTATAGCTTGTTCTCACGAAGCTTTTGAAGTACCAGCTTCAAGTGGTGCTCATGATCTTCACGGCTTTTAGAATAGATGAGGATGTCATCAATAAAGACAACAACGAATTGATCTAAATACTCCTTAAATACACGGTTCATCATATCCATGAAAGCAGCAGGAGCATTAGTCAATCCAAAAGACATGACTAAGAACTCATAATGCCCGTATCGTGTTCTGAAAGCAGTCTTTGGAATATCCTCAGTTTTAATCTTCAACTGATGATATCCAGAACGAAGATCGATCTTTGAAAAAAATTGCGCTCCTTGCAACTGGTCGAACAGGTCATCAATACGAGGTAACGGATACCTATTCTTAATGGTGACATGGTTCAACTCCCGATAGTCAATACAAAGTCGCATACTCCCGTCTTTCTTCTTTACGAATAAAACAGGAGCACCCCAAGGAGACGTACTAGGACGAATAAAACCGATATCTAACAACTCTTGTAATTGGACCTTTAACTCCTGAAGTTCAATAGGAGCCATTCGATATGGGGTTTTAGAAATGGGCTTTGTACCGGGCTCAAGGTCAATAAAGAATTCAACTTCACGTTCTGGGGGTAGACCGGGAAGTTCTTCGGGAAATACATCAGGAAACTCATTAACAACAGAAATATCATTCAAATCTGATATATTCTGATTTAGATCAGTGACATGAGCTAAGAAAGCTTGACATCCGTTTTTCAATAAACGAATAGCTTTATGACTTGAAATGATATTGACTGATTTTAGTGGTTTGGTGATTTGGATTCGCACAACAGGTTGATTAGGAATATGAAAACTAACAACCTTACGAAAACAATCAATTTTGGCATGGTAAGTGGTTAACCAGTCAATTCCTAAAATCACGTCAAATGCAAGTATTTTCAAAGATATAAGGTCAACAGGTAGGGTAAGGGTACCAATCTGAATCAAGCAAGATTTATAAACTGTAGATGTAACAAAGGTTTCTCCTAACGGAGTTTCAACAGATAAGTCAAAGTCTAATTTATCAGAAGTCAAGTTCAAACGTTGAGCACAAGCAGGTGAAATAAAGGAAACAAGGTATAAACTTCGCAAGAGTTTATGATCAGCTTACTCGTAATCACCTCGTGTGGATTCCTCACGTTTTGGGCTGTCACGATAAACGCTCTTCCAGGAATCACCGACTTTGACTTGTCTGCAACCGCCTTTGGAATCACCACCCCCGCTGAACTTGGTTTCGTAACAGGACAATCTCGAGCTATATGTCCTTCTTTTCCACAGTTATAGCATCCTTTGAATTGTTGTGGGCAGTTTGGGCTGATGTGTCCCTCTTTCCCGCATTTAAAGCATACGACCGGTGGTCGTTCTCCTCCCCTCGAAACAGTTGATTCTGGTGCTGATGCTGACATCTTCGTGTTCTCATTGTTGTACCTTCTCTTCTTGAAATCTCCCCCCGATTCGCTTCTTCTACTATCACGACCACGATAACCACCGGAGTGGTTACCGCTTCTGTCATACTTTCCTCCTCGCTGGTTGTCATTGCTCCGATGACTGCTGCCACCGGTACGACCTTGGTTGTGGTCCCTCGGTTGAACATAATCATTATCTCGTTCTAATAACTGGGCCATGTTTACTACATCCGAATATAAAGAAAACTTATGAGAAATGAGGTATTGACGTATTTCGGGTTTTAAACCTCTTAGAAACATCCGCGTCATACGTTCCTCATTCTCCACCAAATGAGGTGCAAACCTGGACAGCTCCGCGAACTTAGCCTCGTATTGGGATACCGTCATGTTGTTTTGCTCGAGTCTGATAAACTCTACTTCCTTCATATGACGAATACTTTCAGGAAAGTACTTGTCATTGAACAGTTTCTGGAACGCTTCCCAAGATATCTGGAGTGCGGCAGGCTGGGTACGCTTCACGGATTCCCACCAGTAATCTGCCTCTCCACGGAACATAAACGTGGCGAATGGAACCTTCTGTTCCTCTGTACATCCCAAGACATCAAATATCTTGGTAATTTGTTTAATCCACGTCTCCGCCTTGATCGGATCTGGCTTTCCCAGAAACTCTGGTGGTCCCAATTCTTTGAACTGCTTAGCAGTGACAGCTCGTGTGTTGTTATTATCTCCACCTGTATGTTGCACACGAGTCTCCCTCGTCTGATTTTGCATAAACTGCAAAAGACTTCTAAACATCTCATCGTTTATCGTCTGACCAGCGTTATTTTCAGGATGAACATTGCCTTCTTGTTGCACGTTCTCCTGGTTAACGATTAAAGGTGTCTCCACGGTCTCATTCACTTCGTTGTTAACGTTCTCAGCTGCCATTCTCAAATACTGCCATAAAACAAGGGTTAATTAAACAAATCAAAATATCACATATTAACCCTATGCTCCGACTGACTAATTAAATACCACATAAGCTTAGGTAGGACACACTAGCGAAGGATTTACTCGTCTCTCCCCTCCTAGTTCTATTCCCCGATCTCCGCCAGAGATCATATCCCTAAGCTCTGATACCAACTGTGACTCTTGTCCCAACCTTGGACAGCACCTCACAATGATACCTATCAGTTTGCCACCGCAGAACGGCGTCCCCTACGGAGAGTCTGGCTTCGGTGCATCCCCCATACACAGGAAGTCACCAGATAGAGGCTCGGGGCTCTTTACTTATGGCTCTGATACCAACTGTGACGCCCCCAGAATAGGTCCATTCAACCCAACCCATTCTGGGTCGCCAAATACATGGTACAGAATTCAAATACAAACTTTATATCATACGGTCGTGCAAAATACGACCACACAACTGTGAGTCTCAATACAAATATGTAGAAAATATTAAGATTCAAACTAAGTCCTCATTACAATTATTATCACACTATTTATCAGAAATAGTGAGGACTACTAATGCTCTAACTCGGACCATCACTCTGTCCCCCGACTAGTCCCCGCAACATTCTCATTTCCTGAAGAGGACAACAGATGAAAAGGGTGAGCTCAACTAGCTCAGTAAAGAATATTATGACTAAGATAATGGAAAACAAATTATCGTTAGTCTTCAACAAATAAGATAAAATATAATGGACAACCAACTTTAGATCAATATTCGCAGCGAAAATAACAAATCATTAGAAGAGTTAAGCAGAGAATCAAGTCTACTATCTTCTATGATTTAAAAGTCCATCATCAATATTTTATCCCTGTAACATCAATCAATACACATCTCGAATCAAATATTCATCTTTGCACTACAGGCCAAAGATATTCATTTGTATCATCAGTGGTCATATTCATCTCAACACCTGTCATCTTTGCACTACAGGCCAAAGATATTCATCAGGTAATCATTCATCTTTGCTCTACAGGCCAAAGATATTCATCAAGTAATCATTCATCTTTGCTCTACAGGCCAAAGATATTCAGTTACATCACCTTTTAGGACTGAGGATGATGAAAAATATTTTAAAGAACGAATCCAGTGAGATAAAAGACAAAGATTAGGGATTCGTCATTTAGTTTATCCAAATTCAAGAATAATCCATAATAATACTTTGTGGAGCAAAATTCAAGAATAAAGCTCAAAACTTGGATACAATCAAAGATAGTAACCTTAACAGACAATTTGGACAAATAGAAGAAAAATAAATTTTCCCGTGAATAGTGCCGTATACGTGAATAGTGCCATATACGTGAATAGTAACCCCGACGGAAAAAGTAAGAATTTCAACATAAAATTCATGACAATATTTCTGTATAATGATATTGAAAAGAATAATATCATTTACGAAAAAAATAACATCCCTTACCTCAAAATAATAGTACTTCTGACTGGAATATCGGATATAATTTCGAAAGAAACTTGCACTGAATGCTAATACTCAAAGTATTAAAATACTCACAAAAATACGCTCGATATTATAGAGAGAGAAAACTTCGAATTCTGGTGTGATTTTCAATTCTAACCTAAGCACCCTATTTATAGGAAAAGCTTAGGATGCCAAAGGAGACTAAAATAATAAAATATTATTATTTTATTTTTTTTCTTCCGCCGCCTGGCTGCTGCCCAAAAATTCTGATTTTTCAACAAACCAACAAAAGTGGGGCCCACCTTTTATTTAAAAAATATTTATTTTCCGAAACTTCAATAATTCATAATAAATAGCTCCTTTGTCAGAAAAATACAAATGATGTGTCCTTTCCATAGGAAATTTAATTCTCTACAACTTTGCAGAAGAAAATTTTTCCAAATTCCCAACATAAATTATCCGAAATCCACCAACAGATGATTTTTCACACCAAAATACTGATAAAAATACATCAGCACTAATTCCTTCTTTAATATCCACAAAATAAATATTTCCTTATCATATAAATCAATAATTAATTATTCACAAATAATATTATAGAACTACAATATTAACAACCAGGTCGTTCCCAGGACAGAGGGGGCCTTCCGATAAGGACTTCTCCTTACTGGCGCGCAATTAAATAACCCCTCCTAGACAGAACTTCCTTAGACATTGTCAATAATGCTATCTAATAATATTATTCAAATAATATGAATTATTGAGTTGATAACGTGAAATACTGTACAACAACAATTATTGAATCAATACTACAAAATATCAACTGTAGCCATTATTGAATCAATCATAAAAATAGCAACGTAGCAATTATTGAGTCAATAAAATATCAATGCAGCAATTATTGAGTCAATAATATAAAATATCAACGTAGCAATTATTGAGTCAATAATATAAAATATTGAACAGTAAATACTGTAACAATAATTGAGTAGGTTCCTTCTCACATAAGACTCAATAATTCGAAATATTGTGCAATACCGTGTGCTACTGCGCACCACCGCGTACTGTATTTTAACCACCGGGTATTTCAACAGTACTAACGGTAACAACCACGCCGTTATCTTGTAAAAAGTTATTTCTGTCGCTTTCTATATCCGACAGTTATTCCGTTGTGGGGGCCCACAAATAACTGCGCCGTCGTACGAATATTCCACGACCAAACGAATATTTCCCGACAACAAGAATATTTTATAACCACTTGCTCATTTTAAAAATATTTGCACATTTCACCCATAACTTTCATATTTATCAAAACAACACCTTACTGTTTCGAAATAATATATAAAGAAAATTAAATCTTTATTCATAAAAGTTGGGGTCTTACATCAACACCTGTCATCTTTGCACTACGGCCAAAGATATTCATCAGGTAATCATTCATCTTTGCTCTACAGGCCAAAGATATTCAGTGATATCACCACTTAGAACTGAGGATTATGAAAAACCATATAAATAACGAATCTAGTGAAATAAAAGATAAGATTAAGGATTCGTATTTTAGTTTATCAAAGTTTAAAAATACTTCGTAATAATCAATTGTGGAGCAAAATTCAAGAATAAAGCTCAAAACTTAGATCCAACCAAAGATAAGAACTTTAACAAGCAATTTGGACAAATATAAGAAAATATAATTTTTCCGTGAATAGTGCCGTATACGTGAATAGTAACCCCGACGGAAAAAGTAAGAATTTTAAAATAAAATCTATGCCAATATTTCGGTATAATGATATTGAAAAGAATAACATCATTTACGAAAAAAAATAACATCCCTTACCTCAAAAAGATAGTACCTCTGACTGAAATATCGGATATAATACCCAAGAAAACTTGCACTGAATACTAATACTCAAAGTATAAAAATACTCACAAAAATACGCTCGATATTATAGAGAGAAAAAACTTCTGATTCTGGTGTGATTTTCAATTCTAACCTAAGCACCCTATTTATAGAAAAAACTTAGGATGCCAAAGGAGACTAAAATAATAAAATAATATATTTTTAAAAAAATTTCCGCCGCCTGGCGGCTAAAAATTTTCCAACAAAAGTGGGGCCAGCCCATAAATTTTTTTTTTCCCAAAACTTTAATAATTCATAACAAATAGCCCCTTTGTCAGAAAAATACAAATTCAATGTCCTTCCATAGAAAATTTAATTCTCTACAACTTTGCAGAAGAAAGTTTTTCCAAATTCCAAACATAAATTATCCGAAATTCACAACCAGATGATTTCTCACACCAAAATATTGATAAAAACTCATCAGCGCCAATTCCTTCTTTAATATCCACAAAATAAATATTTTCTTATCATATAAATTAATAATTAATTATTCACAGATAATATTACAGAACTATAATATTGACAACCAGGTCGTTCCCAGGAAAGAGGGGGCCTTCCGATAAGGACTTCTCCTTACTGGCGCGCAATTAAATAACCCCTCTTAGACAAAATTTTCTTAGACATTGTCAATAATGCTATCTAATAATATTATTCAAATAATATGAATTATTGAGTTGATAATGTGAAATACTGTGCAATGACAATTATTGAATCAATAATACCAAAATATCAACTGTAGCCATTATTGAATCAATCATATAAAATGACAACGTAGCAATTATTGAGTCAATAAAATATCAACGTAGCAATTATTGAGTCAATAATATAAAATATTGAACAGTAATTACTGTAACAATTATTGAGTAATGGCTTCTTACGTAAGAATCAATAATTAGAATTACTGTGCAATACCGTGTGTTACTATGCAACACCGTGTATCACTGTATTTTAACCACCGGATATTTCAACAGTACTAACGGTAATAACCACGCCGTTATTTTGTAAAAAAGTTATTTCTGTCGCTTTCTATATCCGACAGTTATTCCGTTGTGGGAGCCCACAAATAGCTGCGCCGTCGTACGAATATTCCCCGACAACAAGAATATTTCACGACCAAACGAATATTCCCCGACAACAAGAATATTTTATAACCACTTGCTCATTTTAAAAATGTTTGCATATTTCACCCATAACTTTTATATTTATCAAAACAACACCTTATTGTTTCGAAATAATATATATAAAAAATTAAATCTTTATTCATAAAAGTTGGGGTCTTACAGAGATTGTTAGGTGTGAGTAGTCACCCATGAAAGGAATCCAAGTTGAAAATGATTACTTGTTAAATTGATTGGTGACTAAGATAAGAAAATATGATCCCAAATTTAATTAGAAGAATAAATTATTTTTGATATATAATAGGAATAGATTAAAAAGAATATTATAAATAAGACTACGAGTGAGTCTTATTTTACATATGTAAATATACCTTGAAGTTTGTAGAGGGGAGAGTAGAAGTAGCGAGGCAGCGAAGCAGCGACAGAAAGGGATTGCTTGAGAGAGAGAGTTGTTGGTAACTTATTTTGAAAAAATTGGTAAAGCAGAGAGAGAGAGAGAGAGAGGGTTTTTTTTTTGTTTCAGTTCTCATGTTGATGTGGCGTGCCACATCACCCGATCTCCAAAAAATGTCGCCCCAAAATTGTTGTTTGTTTGTTGAGTCCTTTTACATTGACCGGGATGTTGTGACCTGTTTGGCGACCGGCCAATTTTTTTTTTTTTTTTTTTTTTTTTGCTTTTGACTCTCAAATAATTAATGTGATTTATTAAAATTAAAATTTTTATAAAATGCAGTTATTTAGGTGTCATTTGGATACGTGTAAAAAATAGGATCGTACAGACTATACAATTCTATTTTTTACATGTATCTAAATAATACCTAAATCATTGTATTTTATAAAAATTTCAATTTCAATAAATCACATTAATTATTTGAGAGTCAAAAGCAAACAAAATATAAAAATAAAAATTCGGCCGGTCGCCAAACCGGTTTGTTTATCTGTAATCCCACAGAAGTCTTCTGGCTCTGCCACGTCATATGTGAGCTAGTGTATCAGGTAAAGATAGATTTGCAGGCCCTTGTAATTATGATTTTTCTTTTTGAATAGTGAAAGCATATAAAAAGAAATAATGTTACTATCACATAAAGTGATTTACATAAACCTCGCATAATTCTTATGTGACCGTATGCGATTTGTTATTGAGTTAAGTAGGTCATATCAATAATAAATCACATACTGCCACGTCAGCAGTATGTGATGTTTATATAACTATTTTATGTGATAGTAGCATTATTGTATAAAAAGTCCTTAATTGTCTCCCACGATTTTAAAAAAATAATAGATATTTTCACAAGCAAAAATATTAATTTCATAAGATCCTCTCTCATATAAGAGTGGACCCCACTTACTATTTACGTGATGAGCACCGTGTATTTTTGAAAATATTAATTCCTTTTAAAAAAGAGTAGTCTTATTTGAAAATTTTATAAATATTAAAAAATATTTTTATATTACTTTCAAAGTTAATAAATTAATTATAAGAAAATATTACTGACAAATGTAAAAATATTATGTAATATTTCACTCATGTGAACAATAGAAAATTTCTTTATGAAAAAATACAAATTCTTTTTATAAAACAGAAAATCTATTATCAATAAAATTCGAACATTCAATCTTTATATTGATAGAAATGAGTCATGCGAGGAGACCAATTAGTGATCGGTAATGAGCTTTTAGTTAAATAGTAATGATACGACACTGAAATTATGATAATAAATTTGAATATATTATCTTATTTTATGTTACTATAAATTAAAAGAAAACTATTTTTATGAATTTTTTTACAAATGAAATTATATTTTTGAAATAGAGAGTGTAAATTACCACAGTATCCTCAAGATTATTATCAACTACTATACTAAACAAATTATTATTTTTAAATGAATGCAAAATTTAGACTTTCATAATATTTCAACATTCATTTCATTACTTTTATATTAAATGTAATACAATAATATTTTCTTCACAATGAATATCTCTTTTCTTCACTTTCTTTTTTAAACTCACAACCATGACAACAATAAAAAAAATTATAAAAAAGTTGAAAATTCTTTCAATCCCTTCTCTACTTATACTTTCAATTTTTTCCATTCCTTATATTTTATATATAATATTTCATTTATTACAAGATACTTGTTAATATTAGGTATTTTTCCCCATCAAAAATATAAGATTATTAGTAATTTTTAAAAAGTCAATTTATTACAATATACTGGCTAATATTAGGTATTTTTTCTCATAAAAAATATAATAGTATTAGTAATTTTTCAAAAGTCAATTAAAAGTATTTTTAAACTTAAATTTAAAACAATAAATTTTATAATTGATAATATTTATCATCGTATTAGTTAAACTTAGCAAACTTTTATACTAATTTTAAATTTAAAATATCTTAAATTAACTCAATGATCCTATATTTTATAGTCTAAAATATTGAATATTAGAATGTGATGATTGATCAATTGTTTAATATTCTATTTTTCTTTAATACATATTCCCTTGCGTAGCAACCACACACATGTTCGTCACGGTTTTCCTGGTCATTTCCCGTTAGCATCACGTGGTTGGCTTTAGTTATAAAATTTTAGGGTAAAAATTATCGGAGTGGTTAATATGAAGTTAACTTTGATCAATTGACTAATATAGTGTCGATATACAGACGAGAAGTGATCTCACTTTACGTGTCAGCAGTGTATTGATCAATTGATCAATTTACCATGAAATTAAATTCATTGTAACCGGATCCAAAAATTACGTTTAACTTTATGAACTTTCACGGTTGGACTCTCCTCTATTATATATTATTTTTAATTTCATTTAATATATTAATTATTTAATCTTAATACTTTTGTTAGTAATTATTAAAATATATTAATAGGTAGTTTATGATATTAAGTTTAATCCTATAAAAAATTAGAATCATTAAAAATATTTTTACGGTTAAAAAGTTTAAAAGAATTTTTAACTATTGAAATTTCGATGAAAAATCCATTTGTTCATTAAATTGTGAAAAAATGTTAGATTAATTTTATTTTTGGTATAATTATACGATTCAATATTATAAATTAATTGACCGGTGTTAATTTTAATTATACTATTTAAAACTATAAAAATATGGAGTATTGAATAAAATTGGAAGGAAAATAACGGAGGGAAGCCAAATCTAACTTTCGTTGAAATTACTGCTATCCCGTTTACAAATTATGTTTCAAACATAATTTAACAATAATTATTTTTATACTAATCAATAACAACATGCCAAGAATCAAGAAAATATCAAAATAACCCAGGAATGAAGTTAATATTTTGTCTAAATAATTAAAATAAACATTAAATCTCCATATTACCCTTTTAAAATTTATGATTAAGGGTGTAAACGAACCGAGTCGATCCGAGTATTGAGTTGTTCAGATTTGGTTCACAAAATTTATCGAGTATAAAATAATGTTTGATTGAGGCTCATTTAGCTACCGAGTCGAACACGATTCCGAATCGAACCCGAACAGTTTGAACTTTTCAAACGAATATGATCTGAGTATCAATAAAAAATTATAATTTGATGAGGTTCGAATAATTTATCGAACTTTAAAATTTGTTTATATTTGATTCATTTATATTTCGAGTCAAGCTCGAATCAAATTTTTAATCAAATAAATACAAATTAAACTCGAACTGTTTACTCAATTTACAGCCATATTCATGACATACACGAGAGATGCAATAAGAAAAGTTATCCTATCAAAGTAAATTATTTTAAAATATGAGAGACAGAGAGAGAAACACATTGTTGAATATAATGCTTTAAAAAAAAAGAGTTAACTTTTTGACACAAGCAGTGACATAATCACACACCAATAAAAAGAGAGACAGCGAAAAGAAAAGATACTACCCACTACTACATACACATACAATACACATACACATAGGTGAAGTAGAGCAGAAACTTGGAAGCTTTCAAAAGCTGAGCTGTGTAATACTAATAAAGAATCTTCATTTCATTGCTTTTAGAGATGGATCATGACAAGGTTGGCCAATTTGCACCTCCTTTTCCCATTCAATTCAACCACCGCGTTGGAGTAAAAAACACCAAAAGAAAATAACTTCCAATAAAAATATATCCACACCTATATTCTATTCTCTCTCTCAACATATATACAGACACCTTTGTTCACATCTTCTTTCATTTACAACTCATGCCATTCAAACCACCACCACCACCATGCCACTGAACCACCAGCTTTGTTTTGTTTTACCGGCGGACTTCGATGATGACGGCGAAGTCGAGCCGGAAAATCAGATCCAACTACGAACACCAACAAAACAAGGAGTACCACATAGTCCACAGGCTCCACACCGCCACCGTGTTGCTTTAGTTCTTGAATTCCTCCACAACTCCCTCTGCAATTTCTTTGAATCCAAATGGTTGACTTTTCGCAGCCATAAAGTGCCAAGGAAACAACCCTCCGGTCTGTTTCATGACACGGAGGGAGTTCAAATTCTGCAAAAGATGGGTGCCGATAATCCAAGAACGTTTAGCTACGCAGAGCTCTACATAGGCTCAAAGGGGTTTAGCAAGGATGAAATTCTTGGGAGTGGGGGGTTTGGGAGGGTGTATAGAGCGGTCTTACCTAGCGATGGAACGGTGGTTGCGGTGAAATGTTTGGCGGAGAAGGGGGAGCGGTTTGAGAAGACGTTTGCGGCGGAGCTTGTGGCGATGACTCATCTCCGCCACCGGAATCTTGTCAGCCTCCGTGGGTGGTGTGTTTATGATGATCAGTTGCTTCTTGTGTATGACTACATGCCTAATAGCAGCCTTGACCGGATACTTTTCAGGCGGTCGGAAAAAGTGATGTTCACCGCCCTTGATTGGGGTCGTAGAGTAAAGATTGTTAATGGTTTGGCAGCTGCGTTGAATTATCTTCATGAGAAATTGGAGACTCAGATCATACATAGGGATGTGAAGACGAGCAATGTGATGCTGGATTCGGATTATAATGCAAAGCTAGGTGATTTTGGATTAGCCAGGTGGCTAGAACATGAACTTGACTATCAAATTAGGACACCATCTATAAAGTACCACCACCAGCAGTTTAGATTGGTGGAAACTACCAAAATTGGAGGAACAATCGGGTACTTACCACCGGAGAATTTCCAGAGACGGGGTGCTGCCACTGCGAAATCTGATGTTTTCAGCTTTGGGGTGGTTGTGCTCGAGATTGTCTCAGGCCGGAGGGCAGTGGATCTCACGTACCAAGATGATCAAATTGTTTTGCTTGATTGGATACGGAGGCTATCCGATGCAGGAATGGTTTTGCAGGCTGGGGATAATCGGCTTCCATCAGGATCTTACAAGCTTTCTGATATGGGAAGATTGATCCATCTGGGGCTCTTATGTACACTTCATGATCCACAATTAAGGCCAAACATGAAATGGGTTTTGGAAGTACTTTCTGGCAATCTTTGTGCCAAATTGCCGGATCTTCCATCATTTAAAGATCAGCCCAACTATATCTCTGTATCTTCACCAAGCAGTAGTGATACTAGCAACATAACCGCCACAAGATCATCATCCACCACCATTACCACCACGACTGAATCGGTCTCAACCAATTCAACTACCTTTTTCACAGGCAGGGGAGAAACCTTATATTCAACTACTGAAAATGGAAATGGTAATGTTAGCCCCTTAGACAAGAGGAGCCACCGCCTCTCAAAGGCTTTCCCAAGGATCAACATTCCACACGAAATAAGCTTCAAGGAAATCTTGTCAGCAACAAACAACTTTGCAGATTCCCGGAAGATAGCTGAAGCAGGTTTTGGAACTGCTTACCATGGCATACTTGCCAACCATCACCATGTCCTAGTGAAGAGACTAGGCATGAATAATTGCGCTGAATTGCGGTCACGCTTCACAAATGAACTCCAGAATTTAGGAAAGCTGAGACACCGGAACCTGGTGCAGCTTCGTGGGTGGTGCACTGAGCAAGGAGAGATGCTTGTCTTGTATGATTACTCGGCAACTCGTCTTTTAAGTCACACCTTGTTCCATCCAGATGATAGAAGTGGGCATCCAATCCTGCAATGGCATCAGCGATACAACATAGTCAAATCACTTGCTTCTGCAATTTGTTATCTCCATGAAGAATGGGACGAGCAGGTAATTCATAAAAACATTACCTCTTCATCGATTATTCTTGATTCAGACATGAAACCAAGGCTTGGTTGCTTTGCCCTCGCTGAATTCTTAACAAGAGATGCACAAGAGTATAAAGTTGTTGCTGACAAAAAATGTCCTTTCCGAGGAATGTTTGGTTACATGCCCCCGGAGTTTATGGAAGGTGGAGAAGCAACACCAATGACTGATATTTATAGCTTTGGCGTGGTGGTGCTTGAGGTGGTTAGTGGACAGACGACGGTTGATTTCAGCCGGCCTGAGGTACTATTGGTTAAGAGAGTGCATGAATTTGAGGTACGAAAGAGGAGATACGAGGAATTGGCAGATTGGAGGTTGGATGGACAGTACAATCACAAGGAACTAGTGAGGCTGGTGAAATTAGGAATGGCTTGCACACGCTCTGACCCAAAGCTAAGACCAAGCATCAGGAAAATTGTAAGCATACTTGATGGGTATGACAGATGTTTCATGGAAGAAGGACAAAAGAAGGAGACAAGGGAAGAGTGGAAGCGAAAAAACTCTTCATCATTGTCACTGATTAAGGGGATCCAAGGACTAGGGATACAATAAAATCTCAGCTGCAATGACATACAGATAGATACTTTTCGCTGGATATTGTCTAATAGCTTGAGGGTCCATTTTAATTTTTGTGGGATTTCTATATCAACTTTCTTTAAAATTTGTATAGTGTTTTTGTTTTGTGAAATACACTGCAAGAGAAATCTATGCCGTGAGATGTATATAACTACCATCTTTATGGTGATATGTTAATTTTAACTGTAGCAGAATTACCACATTGACCACTAGAATGTTTTGAACATGATATATAGACAGAATAAAAATGACATATTAAAAGAATAAAGGTAATGATCATAAATAAGTGTAGCCCAGATAAACATGACATAATAGCAACATTTCCATATTATAACTCTCTATAGATACACACATTACATATCAATCTGACTGCACATTTCAGATTGTTTACCTCGACAGTCATTGCTGTACTCTACTCACTCTCTGCCCAATTTCCACTTCTAGGTTTCCTTCATCGCTGCCAATTCCAATCCATTTGATCAAAGCAAAAAGGAATTCCTTGAAGCTGACCTGACCATTTCTGTCCCAGTCCATTTCTTCTACATTTAAGCACAAGAATCATAAAAAGGTCAATAAGAACTTCTCGGAGATTAAATTGCAAAAAGTAATCAGCAGGCCGAAGTATAGAAAGTGAAACTAGTACTGAATCGATTTCTAGTGACATGAGTAGGGGATCTTTCCAAGTGAGACGGATCGTTCATTGACTTGACCATGTCTTTCTTGTTCAGCTTTCCATCACCATTTTTATCAAGGAACATAAATGCTTCAATGATATCATCAAAGGTGGTTTTAAGCTGCGGAGAACCCATCTCTAATGTCTGAAACATAAAGAGAACAATTGACTATCAGATGTTCACCCAAATAAGATGAGAGTACAAGGTATAATGTACATATTACATGAGAAGAGGTTGAAGAATCCAGTAGGAGATAAATGAGGCACAGAAGAATAATGAACTCATCAAATTGTATCCCCTTAGGCCCATCCATATCACAATAATCGAAGAGATCAACAATTTCCCCTACTGCAAGTTGAAGATTCAATTTTTGTAAGCATTTCTTGAGTTCCTTGTGGTCAATAGTTCCATTTGAATCTTCATCTGTGTAGCGAAGCAGACATATACAGGGGGAGCGAATTATAAAAAAAAATGATTGAGAGAAGAAGAAAAAGAAGAGCTAAACAGTTTTGTCTAATCCTCCATGAAGACCTCTAGGAGGACTAGAAAGCTACGTTTGTAAAACGCCAACTAACCTAATTAGAGATACGCTTGTAAAACGCTGACTTTTAAGGAACTATTCATTTTTCTAAACTTATCTAGCTAGAAATGTAGTGATGGCTGCATGACGGTACTCAATTAAGTAAGAATAAAGTAATGGTATGTTAAAAGTTATAAACCAGAAATGTATCTCTAGTTTTGGAATAGACAAAAAAGAAAAATGTATCTCTAATTTTGGAACGGCGGAATATAAAAGTATGAAAGCAAACTTTTCAGACTCACCGCACTGTTCAAATATACCTCTGACCTCTTTCAGTCCCTCTCTGAACTGAGGGAATCTCAAGATTATGCTATTGACTGATCTAAATTTGTTAGTAGTTGATTTTTCTTTAACCTCCATAATTTTCCTTGCAAGCTTTGTATCTAATCTTTTATACTTGTTTGGTCTACTTCCACAGCAAAGCATACCTCCTACCTTGTTGGGCAATGACTTCAGAGCAAGGCATGGTGAGGAAGTACCTTGAGAAATACAACACCAGAAGAATCAAAACTCAAAGGCAACAATAAATATTACATTGATTATAAAGCTTATATTTATGTCTGTTCATTGCATCAAAAAATTGTTTACATGTGACCATTCTAGGTAGTAGGTAATTTGTGTGATATTGAGTAAAGTAGGGGGGGGGGGGGGGGGACACTCTGACATAAGTGGTGGTTGAAGTGGAAGTTTTGGCGGCTAATATACCTACTTGGCTAATAATGACGAAGTAAACTTTTGTTTACTAAGAGCACAAAATTTTGACTGAAGTAAAAGAATTGTGGAATATTTACTTTCTTGTCATAAAAAGAACCTTAAAGATGCATCTCTAGATTATTTAATTAAAATTTCTTTGAGTTTTTAATTAAATGTGCAATTTAAGATTTTTTTCACCCAAGAAATGCAAATTGAACAAGGGGAACTTGATAAGAGCCAAAGTAAATTGCATCAAGCACATGAACTTGTAAAATTAGGTTAATTAGCGGTCAACTGGACAGAAAATTCCAGTACCAACCATACGAGTTATTAACCACAATCACACTGTAACAAAAAAGAGATTACTACCTTTTATTTACAAACTTACGATATCGATTTTCATCTCGATACTTAAGATTACTACCTTTTATTTACAAACTTACTATATCCATTTTCATCTTGAAACTTACATTTACTCCAAATTTATTTTTAGAAAATTTTCAATCTCTTACCGTTTAGTTGTGTATCCTTCCTAGTCACAACTAACAGTTATTGATGTTCCAAGCCTGCGATTAGAAAAGGCTGAATCGGATTGTCCAACCAATTCCAAAGTACCTCCATATCCATTCCTTGGGTCAATCGTCAGCTAGCAATTAAATGTTTCACTTTTAATGCATAAATTCAACAAGATCATGATGCAAATGTTCGATAACTTTTCTTCCAAATTCAATTAAAATTACACCCATTTGATCCATTTATCAGCTGTCAATATATCGCAATTTCAAACATCCCTCAAATACCCTCAACAACAATAAGAAACTAGTTTAAAGATTTTCAATCCTTCTTTCATCACATTAACCAATTCATCAATAGAATACAATAAACCAATATCAATAATTTACACAGCAGCACACTCCTATAAACAATTTACACCTAATTATAACAAGCTATTGAGACTTAAGCTTCAAAATCAAACAATTTATTCTTCTTTTCCTGGTAATTTTAATTATTAGCAAGAGATAAAAAAATTAACACGAAAAGGAACAAAAGGGCTTACCTAGTGAACATTTCATCGCTTTGGGAGTGAAAGAGGAGAAATCTCGTCATTCCCTTAGCACATTATCTGTAATGGTACTTATATATATATATATATATAGGGAGAGGAATATAAGCAAAGTATTAGTACAGACAAAGAAAAGTGCCAAGGGATAAAAAGCTATTATTAGTTCAGACAAAGAAAAGTGCCTTTGAAGCGAACTCCCTGTGAAGCGCGAATGCTATTGCCGTGGTAGTTTTTGACTGCACTGTGTTTCTGAGTTTGTGATGGAAAAAAAAAAGGAAGAGAAATTAAAATTTGGATAAGGCTATGGAGCAAACAGTTGGTTTACGAATATATGTAGAGTTCAGTGTTAAATGTTGTTGATTGGATAAAAATATTTAACACTAATTACGAATATATGATAGTACATAATTGGGTCAATCAACAACCTTCAACACTGGGCCTTACATATGTTCGTAAACGAACTGTTCGTTCCAGAGCCTTATCCATTAAAATTTATGAGAGTGAAGAAGAAAGCTTATGTGTGAGTTTTGGAATTTTTTAAAAAAAAAAAATTAATAGTGTTTTTTCTCTCTTTTTTATTTTTTAAGAATAATTTTATGTATTCTACGTACGAAAAATGATATATCTTGCAAATTTTTGTGTAGACTTTTTAATGTATTTGAATTGAATATTGTTGACTTTCAAAAAGTAACTTAAATTTTTTTTTTTAAGTTAAAATTGATATAGATTCTTTTAGCTTTTATCAATACAACGATAAATATTATAAATTGTCTCAAAAGTGTTACTCATTGTAAAATTTATTGTTTCATAATTTTTATTGAGTACTTCTCAATTTTGAGTTTGAAAATATTTCAAATTGACTTTCAAAAGTCAATAATTATCGGAGGGGAAATTTATATTACTATAGCCACTTAACATAATAAATATATGCATTAACAAGCATAAAATTTATGGCTTATTTAATTGGTTAACTTAAAAAGAATTATATTTATCCTCTAGTTAGGCCCCGAGCTTATAATTTATGGCTTGTTTGATTTATATTTTTTGGGCAGGACCATGGCCGTGGCTACCCCTAATAAAGTGCCTAAGTTTAGTTATATACTCAATAGTAAAATGTAATTCTTATAAATAAATATAAAAAAACACCTTATTAAATGAGTGAAAATACATTGAAGGCTATAAATTTGCCCCTTTCTATCTTTTTTTTTCCTTCTATTTTTAAAATTGTATATGCTCTAGATATTCTCTGCAAAATTCGTTGACCATCTTTTTTCAAAATCTTTGACTAGAGTAACATAAAAGGCTGCTTTTGCAACGGCAAACAAAAATATTAACTACACATTGAATGCACTAAAAAAAATTTTTTTTTGATATTTTCACAACACTTTTTGATATTTTCACATGAAAAATATCGTTATAGATGTATAATGACGGTGAAAACCGTCTCTATAGGATCTATAGCGACGGTTTTTATGTGAAAATATCATTTTCTGTTGTGACTTTATCAGTTTCAAAAAAAAATATACTTCATCCATTCTAACAACATATTAAATTTTAAATTGATGTGAATTTATTTAATTTTAATTAATACAATAATTATAATTGTGTAGTATATAATAAAAACTATTAATTACAAAATTTTTACCAATCATGCCAATTTTAAAATTTAATGTCGTCGTTTGATCTCAAAAATTAAATTGTATCTCTAATTTTGAAAACGGAGGGAGTACTATTCATTACTCCTTCCATTCTTTTTTATTTGTCTTTTTAGATAGTGAAACTTGTTCATTTTTATTTGTCAATTTTAGATTTCAAGGAAGCATTAGTGATTTAATTTCCCATTATATCCTTGCATTAAATACTAAATTGTTTCTCTTTTATTTTTTCTAATATTGAGATTTTATAATCATTTCAGTCAATCAGATAAAGCATTAATTGTATTTCTTAATCTTTTTGTTTCTGTCTAAAACGTCAATGAGTAATGCTAGAGATACAACTTATTTTATAACTATTTTATAATTTGATGATGTGGCATACTCCACCTCAGCATATTGATGAACAAATAGCTTCAATGTAGTATTCGGCCCCACATAAAAGCTGAGGTGGAATATGCCACATCATCCAATTATAAAATAATTGTAGAATAAGTTGTGTCTCTAGGATTATTTAACGTCAATTAAAAAAGAACGAGGGAATATAATTCCGGAATAAAATATTTATGGGGTTGTAGGAAAATTTCAACACAAATTTATTGCCACAATCCTTGTCATTTAAGTCAATCAAGATATCTTGAAATTTAATTAATGGTATATATTAGGAGGATTAATGGGATTTAATTTAATTCGATATATATCCTATAAATATGCTTCAATGTAGTATTCGGCCCCACATAAAAATTGAGGTGGAGTATGCCACATCATCCAATTATAAAATAATTGTAGAATAAATTGTGTCTCTAGCATTATTCAACGTCAATTAAAAAAGAACGAGGGAATATAATTCCGGAATAAAATATTTATGGGGTTGTAGGAAAATTTCAACACAAATTTATTGCCACAATCCTTGTCATTTAAGTCAATCAAGATATCTTGAAATTTAATTAATGGTATATATTAGGAGGATTAATGGGATTTAATTTAATTCGATATATATCCTATAAATATGCTTCAATGTAGTATTCGGCCCCACATAAAAATTGAGGTGGAGTATGCCACATCATCCAATTGTAAAACAATTGTAGAATAAATTGTGTCTCTAGCATTATTCAACGTCAATTAAAAAAGAACGAGGGAATATAATTCCGGAATAAAATATTTATGGGGTTGTAGGAAAATTTCAACACAAATTTATTGCCACAATCCTTGTCATTTAAGTCAATCAATATATCTTGAAATTTAATTAATGGTATATATTAGGAGGATAAATGGGATTTAATTTAATTCGATATATATCCTATAAATATGTTCAAAGCCTCACAAGTTTGAGCAGAGTAGAGAAGGAAGATATGGGCATCAAGATTGTTTCATCAATGGTTATGATAGTAGCTGTGGTACTGGTTAGCAGCCTTTTTTCATCAAGTTTTGCCATGGTAGGGAAGGCAACTTACTATACAAACTATGTCCGTAAGTATTATTGTTCTAAAATTAGACATTATTTTTTAAAATTAGAGATATAAAATGATACGAACTTCTTAATATGTTGTTACGTTTATTCGTAGTTTGATTCAGTACTATTATGCCACCGTACACTTCTTAGAAATTAAAAAAAAAAAAACTAAAATTCTGCTTTAAAATCGTCATTTTACAAATGAATCTCTAGTTTTGGAGAAGGGAATTCTTATTTTCACAATTTTTTTTGTTAGTTTTATATGTTTCTTGCACATAATTGTGGGATCCACATATTATTCGCGAGAAATGATGAAATTATTTAAATGTTTTAGAAAAATAATAATTCGAGGTGTGCCATTTCGGTAAGAGTCTTGCCATGTATTGCGATAAATTTATGTCGACTTACAATTGCGAAACTTATCAATACATGAAATTAGTAGGAATTTCAGGACCCCACTTATTACACATATCTACAAAAAAAATTACTACTAATACTTGTTTACGTAACTGACAATTTAATAGTCGACATAAATATGTGTAATATATATCATTCTCCTTTCGGTAAAGTTAATTTATCGGTGACTTTTTTGAGAAAATAATTTGAAATTTAAATATACTTTTACATTAGGCCCCCAAATTTTATATAGTTTACACAAGTATTTATATAGTTTTTTCTTTTTAATTTCAGTTAGGGTATTTCTTTTTAAATTTCAGTTGTTGTCAATTAATGATCTATATATTATTTTTCTTAATTGTACTCAGCATAGCATATATATAATTTTTCTTAATATTGGTAGCGTCCGCGTGCTTCGGGAAACAAGAGCAAGGCACAATGATCGTGGCGGTAAATTCCCAGATATACAGAGGTGGGAGTCTATGTGGGGAGGAGGTGAAAGTTTTGTGTGCAGGCAATCCGTGCAAGAGCGGTAAATCCATCACTGTCAAAATTGTGGACCTCTGCCCACAGGCGAAATGCCCTACTTATGCCGACATTGCCCTCTCTAAAGAGGCCTTCTCTTTGCTAGCTGACCCTAATGTTGGAACTATACCAATTGATTTCAACTAGTAACCTAATTGTATTAATTAATTAATTTGTATCCAATATTGAAACTGGTCATTTCCTTTTATCCTTCATCCTTCCAATAAGTCTACTCGGATTCCAATTTTTTTTTTTTTTTTAGGTTTTTCGTGCGGCTCCCAAAAAATATATAATATTTATTTCAACGAGAATTTTTACAAAAAAAAAAAAGTTTTTGAGGTGTAATTTGGATATATATACAAGAACAATGTTGCATAGATTGTACAACACTGTTCTTTCTATGTATCCAAATTACACCTAAAACACTTTTTTATAAATTACACCTAAAACATTTTTTTTTTGTACAAATTCTAATTGAAATAAATACTATACATTTTTTGATAGTCACAAGAAAAACCGAAAAAAAAAATTGAAATGTCCAATTCCAATGTCTGTGTAGAAGAACTCTCATCCTTCCGATGAATGTTACTCTCTCTGTCCCAGCATAAATATAATATTAAGGGTCCATTAATATTAATCTAGTAAAATATTTGCATCAACACCAAAGTAAAGTAAAAACAGCTTTGAAAGTGTCATTAGGATAACAATAGACTTGCAGATTTGAGAAACAATTCCCAAGTTGAAATGACAAGCTCTTCAAATATACAAATTACTGATGTAACATTGAGCAAAACAAAAATGAAAGACCATCCGGCGGCCACTTAGCTAATGTTGTTGCTCATCATCCACTCCACTTGGCGCAGATTGTGATCTAAAGAGGACAGGTCTCCGTTACTAAACGAAGGCCTCGATCGCTTCTTCAGCGCAGCAGCCTGCAAACCTGCGCCCATTGGTGAAACTGGGCTTCCATTTGATGTCAAGGAACTGTCGACTGAGCAGTCGCCGATTCTGGCGGGCAAGCTGATGGTGTTTTTGCTTTCTAAAGATGCGGCAACTTCAGATAGGGAAGGGACCGTCATCACTTGTTGGCAGTCATTTGCAACCTTGATAGCCAATTCCGAGAGCTCTTCTCTAGCAGCTTCAAGCCCAACAGAAGCCAATGTCTGGTCATTGAGAGCTTTACAAGCTTTCTCCAGAATTGATTGCAAGTATCTCCCTTGTGCTTCGATTCGTAGTTGAAGACGACGCTGAACCTGGTTTTAGTAGAACCACAACAAATAAAGTTCTTAAAAATCATTAAAAAAAATAATAGCTTAGACATTTATAAAACTCGTCTTGTAGAGTAAACCGAGAAGGATTCCCGGGGGTGGATGATTTGTACCGAGTGTGTCTTGGGGTTTGTTTTAGGGTAGGGTAGGGTAGGGTAGGGTGGGGTGGGGGGGTGCTAATTGATTGCACCTTCGGCCGGAGATGATACAACTCAAGTGATGTTTTTGTCGTTAATCAACTATGTCAGCAACGGCGCACCCGTTGTTTGTTTGTCATCAACTTATACAGTGACCTAGAAGTTTTTCTAAAAAAATATCTCTACCCTTACCTTATAAGCTAAAAATAAGAGTATTATGGTATCTTTTGTAATATAACTGCTTCCTTTTGAAGTGAAATGGCAAAAAAGTCGGTGTTCCATTGAGGACCCTGGCTGGCCATCGGTGGATTGGTCTTTTGCAGCATCTTCTTTTTTTCTTTTCAAAGGTAGGCTTGTTATCACATCTAATTGTCTAGCTTAGACATTTAAGTGCAATATAAACATTAGAAGTCACTTGGTAGAATCTCCAGACAAGAAACCATTTTTTATTTCCAATTAAAACAGTAAGCACAGAGGTATACTTGGAATTTTGCACTTGCATAACCATTCCTTGAGATCTTTTCTGAAAGTAAAGCAGCTTACTATTTGGTCAATTAAAACATCAAAAAGTTTATGCAACTTTGTGATCGAAATTTATCAATAAGGCCACTTAAATTATCGTGTAAAAAACATCTTTCGCAGGAGAACTGATCACAACGGCTAAAGCTAAAATTCACTGAGTGTTTGAAATGGACACAAGAAGAGTAACCTCAAGTTGGTCATGCAGCCTTCGCTGAACTTCCATCTGAAGTCGCAAAGCCTCAGTAACATGGTAGCCACTGTTCAATATAAGAAAAGCTGCTAAAATATCATGGTAAGTAGATAAGCATTACGGACAGAATGATTAAAGATGTTTATCATACTCATTCTGATCTTGTGTTATTATTCTTGATGATGCTGATGTAGAAGAACCTGTGTCCTGGCTCTCTGCAATGCAAGATGCTGCAATCCCAATTACACATTAGTAATGAATCAATGAGAATTCCAAACAGTGTTACTCATCATGCAAAACATCTTGATCTGGTCTAGCAGAGATTCATTTGTTTACTTTCCACTACCATTTATTTCTTTCATCGTTGTGTCTAACTGTCCAAAAGGCACATACAGATGCGCACATTCTCTTGCACGCAGGCACACACAAGGACCTAATTCAGTAGTTCTTGTATCAGGTCCTTTCATGGTGTTCCAAAACTAAGTACGCTCAAACATATACAGGGATGGTGCAAAGATCTAGGTTGTGAAGAGATAGGAACTCATACCATCTTTAGAATTGTCAGTTAACTCCTTGCAAGATTGCTTCCCCAACCGATATTTCTGCAAGAACGAGAGTACATACAGATAGAGTTGTGCTTTTAAGATTGGAACTATCATACACAAAGCACTATAATAACTATGTGGAGCAACTGTTCCACCAAAAGGAGATCGCCAAAAATGAACTGCATAAAATTACAGTCAGAATCAGCATATGAGATTTTAAATTCCTTTTGTATCAATTGTAAAGTTAATCTTGGCTTTTCTTACTTATATGGAATTTCATTTTTAGAATCACCAATATGTGAATGCATGTCTAAATCACCATATATTCTTTCTTCATCTAATTTTTTCTTACGGCAATTTAAAAACCATGGAAACGTAAAATCAAAACAATTGAAATAACAAACCTGAAGATGTGATTTTAGATGATAAAGGGTTAGGCCTTTTACCCCCATTGTTCTCATAATTGTCTTTGGTGTTGCTTCTGCAATGTATATCAGGATATTGCAGAATGTTAATATTAGCTAACTGATCCGACATATACGCTCAAAATACTAACCATGAGGAAATGAAAACATAATGTAACATTGCGACCAACCAAAGTTTGTTGACCAAACAAAGTAAGTTTTATTTATAAGAAAATTTATAAATATGTTGTAATGTCTAAAAAAGTGCTCTCTAGAAAGTGGTTGAATCCGTCAAAATATGGCTGCAATACAGAATTTGACAAAACTTTAACGTCTCAGGTCGGATGTGGTTGAAGTCAAATCATTTATTGGCAACTTCTACCAGCACTTCAGGCTGGGCAGCCAGAATTGAATAAGGTTTCATTTGGATAATAAGCAAAGATTTACGAGAAGGGGTTTGACAAAATAAAAGTAACATTTAAATTTTGACAAGGCTACTTGTCTTTCTTGATGAAATCCATGTCTAAGATTAACATGTATATCAACTTTATCTTCCACCGATAAAACCATTTCAAAATTTTGACTCCAAACGCAACCAAGAAGATCAGTCGTCATTTATTGACAACTTCTTATAGCATTTTAGAATTCAGAATATTTAGCGAAAAATCACCTTCACTAACTTCCAATTCTTGCAAACAGCTCGATAGGCTAGTGGTAATGGGTCAATTGAACTAGCCAAGCTGAGCTCACATTATGCTTGCTCGACTCATTTGGTAAAAAGCAAAAACCTTTGGTTTAAAATCAGTTGGTTACTATAGAACAAGCCTGAGCCGAGCTTATGGGTTCACAAGTTCAAACTCAGAAAACCTGAAATTTAATAATGGCATGAAAAGTAACTAACAAACTGCTATTATTATTTAAGAAATCAAACAAAAATCACAGACAACTATAAGTATATCAAATGTGATAAAAGCTTAATACAGATTAATTAAATGAGTTGATGTTTGAAAAGTTATATACAAATGACTACAAGTTTAACATATTTATGGTTTGATCATAAGTATCCATACCAAAAGAGCCAACCGACTTAACTAATAAAAGTAAGCTCAACCTTGTTCAGACTCGTCCATTCTAATAAATCTTTTTTAAGTTGTGAGCTCAAAATTGGCTCGTACACGTGATGATTAAGCTCAAGTCAAGCCCTTGTTAAACCAATACCAAACCATTAATAAATAGATAAACTCATTAGCCGCGGGAGAAGTCCAAGGAGTTGTGGGACATATAAGCAATGCAAGAAGAACATGAACAACTATTCAGTATCCTACGTTCACGGTTACACCAAACACATTAAAATTGGTTATAGTATTCTTGGAAATTATTTAGTGAGTATTAGCTAGTTTGTTTGAGAAAGTTGTTTTCCATTCAACGCATACATGAAAAATATCTTTTTAGAGGCAATTTTTTTTATTCAACTATGAAAGTATGATAGATATAATTAACCAAGTAAAAATTTAACAGTTTAACAGCATCCCACTCCTTCCTAAATATTGATGCTTACCTTGATAAAGGAGCTAGAGGTTGAGATACCAAAGCATGAGAAAACCCTTTATGTTTCTCTACGATAGTTGTTAAGGCGCAAGGAGCAAGAGTGAGGAGCGTGCCTTTTTTGAAACAAGGCCCACAACGAATGAAATCCCATTGTTGCTTTAATTTGTTTACAAGCAAAACAGACCATTTATGCCAAGGGAACAAGTATGCCCATTGATTGTTAAGCATAATATGCCATAAATCTTCCACCAAGTACCTTTTCTCCTAGTCATATCACTTTGTAGAAACTTGTACCCCAAAAAAAAGGTGCATCTTTAAAAATATTTAAAAAACAAATCGACATAAAATGCTACATTATGGCTTAAAACTAAGAATGAAAACTACCCAGTTAAGATATTGATTTACAATATAGAGTTATTCCTCTTATAGCATCTCATAATCATCATAACCCACCCACAATTAGAAAAATTAATTATAATGTGCAAAGCTAAAAATAAGGAAAATAAATGTATAAAATCATTTAATTTCACTTCAAACCAACAAAAAAAAAATTCCCTATACTAATATTACACAAATACATTCATAAACTAAAAAATAAAAAATGGAGACAAAGAAATTGAAATACTCACTATCAGGGCCACCAAGCTGAGTAACAGCATCCACAAATCTTTCATGTAGCTCCCCAGTCCAGCGGAGCCGGGGCTTTGGATCCGAGGTCAACACCAAACACGGATCCGAGCCTAAATTCGACCCGTCCAGTGACCCGTGAAACTCCCCTTGGGCTTGGCCGTCCAGCGGGAGAGAATGAATCGCCGAGTACATAATTTACAAGGAACAAATTTCAGTGTCCAATTTGTTTTACTGATGAGAGAGGAGAAGGGCCGAGTGAAAATGGCTTGTTGTTGGAGTGTTGTTTTCAATGTTGGGGATTTTGTGGATATGAAAATCAATAGAGTGCACTTGTTATTAGAGGAGACCAGGAGAGAGAGAAAGAGACAGCGATGTGTTGTTGTTTACTGTTTTTCTCTGTCATTTCTATTTTCTCTCTCTAGGCTAGGCTAGGCTAGGCTCTCTGTGGCTCTGTGCTGTGCATAACAGGGACTGGGGAGGGAAGTACTAGTAGCATGAAAGTTTGGCTATTGGCTGGCATTGGTGGATAGGAATATTCTTTAATTAGTAGTCTTTTCCCACTTAAATTTAAATAAAATTTATTTATAAATATACTCCATTATTTAGACCTCTAATGCTCGATCCGGTTACAATAAAATTAATTTATAATAAATTAATCAATTAATTAATACAGTGCACATATTATTTTTCGACTTACGTATTGATGCTGTATTGATTAATTGATTAAAGTTAATTTCATGTTAACCATTCCATTCAATGCAATACATTAAACTTAATATGATTGTGTTTAAATATTCAATCCTTCTACGGCGACCGGCGGGTAACGACCGGTCTTGCGATCGATACAATTTTTTTTATGACTCTCAAACAATTAATGTGATTTACTAGAATTCGAATTTTTATAAAATTCAGTGATTTAGGTGTCATTTGCATACAAGTAAAAAATAGGATTACACAGACTGTACAATTCTATTTTTATATGTATTCAAATGATACTTAAATTACTAAATTTTATAAAAAAATTATTTTAATAAAGCACATTAATTATTTAGGAATAAAAAAAAAATTGCGACTCGTAAAACCGGTCCCCAAAATTTGTTCGCTCAGGACTTATTCTTAAATATTCAAACGTGGATAGTCGAACAAACCTTTAATACGTGTGTGTGGATTTTTAAATAACTCAACGTTTGCGCAGTAGCGTTCAATCGACTGGAACTTATACGTGAAACTTTATTTCTTTTTAGTACAATGCCGCCGTGTTTAGGATGTTTGTACTTTTAAATGATGCATTGTACTTTTTCGAGGGTGGTGTGTTTGAATAAACTAAGTTACATGTGACATAAGTTTGTTCTAGACAAATAAAATTGTAAAATATATTTAGATTTTTAAATACATTAAATGCACAAAAATCTTATAATATAATAATACTTCATCCATCCTTTTTTATTTGTTTTTTAAAAAAGTAAAATTTATTCTCTTTTATATGTAGTAGATTTGTAAGGAAGTATTACTGGCTTTGTGTTTTTTATTATCTCTATATTAAATTCTAATGAATTTTAGAAAGAAAATATCGAGTCCCTCACCAAAAGAATGACAAAAGACAATTTTTACATAAATTAAGATAACAAAAAAATAGGAGAAAGTATAAATTTCATTCACAGTCTATCTTTGGGTTTTGAGTTTAGAGAGAGCAAAAAATTAATGCACTCTTTTGTGATGCGAGTGATTTATAGTGTGTTGACTTTGTTCATCCTTTTGAGCACAAAATCTTTTATGAATTTAGGGGATGTTTGAATAAAAATTGAATGAAACGGTTCTCAATGTTTAAGTAATTTGAATGAAACTGAATACTGAATGTTGAATGAAAAAAGCTATTTGATAATTGATATGTCTAAAACATCTGAATAACAGTCTTTTATTATTTTATCCCTATAAACTATTTCCAAATATAGTTCCTTTATTTTTCCAAATTCGTTCCTTTATTGCAAGGAGATACATCAATAAAAAATTTAACCGATGAAGACTCTTTTTTGGAACACTAATGTCTAACTAAATTTTATTTATTTATTATTTTCATTTGCCAATATTATCCGTATCCGGTATTCGACGAATTTTTAAAATATTATTCGTATTCGGTATTCAAAATAATATCCGAATACGGATAATATTTATTTTCGTTTATTTGATTCGAATAAACAGATTATTCGAATATCGGGTATCCGAATTTGTTTGTCAGTAAACTAATATAAAATTCATTCAAATTATTTACAAAAAAAATTGAATAAAAATCATGCACTTTGAAAATGTCAAACACATCATCATTCAAAATTTAAACATTGTAGAGAAAGATCAAATTAACATCATTAAAAAGATGGTAAAACTCTTTATTCTTCTTTGCAATCATCCTTCATTAATTTGCATCCTAATTAATTGCAGCGGTAAAGAGAAAAATAAATAATATTAGTATAATGTATCTAAAATAATTAATATAATGTTAAACATTAACTTTTACATGTAAAAGTTTATGGCATCATTATTACAATAATTAATATAATGTTATGGCATGAACTTTTTTTTACCTCATATTCTTAATAAAGTAATACTTAAACATTCAATCTAATTATTTGGCAATAAACTTACACATTTCAACATTCGAACCAAGAAATAAAAGTACAACAGAATGGATTTTTTTTGGCAACACAATATATGTACAAAATAATCTCACAAGTAACAATAGTTGTATTGTATAAAACATCATAATTTTGACAAATTTATATGTTAAAACTATTACATTGGACTAAGGAAATTAAAGTAGGTTGCTAAGTTTCTTTTTTATTATTTTTTAATATGTGGGTTACTCATGTTACTTGGCATGGGCGGGATGTACTAGCAGGACAGCATAGGCAGCTGCTTATGCTGACTTTTTTTTATAGGTATAATGACATGGATATAAATATAAATTAATAAAGTTTCATTCTAATTCTAAATACAAAGTACAGAGCATACTCGTTTCTGCTTCGTGACTGCTTCTGCTTGGCTTTCGTTACTCATTAGTCATTTCACTTTCTCCTTTGAGCATACTACATCTCCGCGACGGGTATAGTTATACAGAGCATATTACATCTCCATCGCTCAGCTACTTTTCATCTTCTCCAAAAAAAAAATAATTTATTGTGTTTGTGAATTGTGAGTTGATTTTGAATATTGTGGCTTGATTTTGTTTGAATATAGAAAACTAAATTTGGTTTGAAACTTTGAGCATACAGTTGAAATTATAATTGTTTAGGAATCATTCAAATTGAACTATGGCAAGTAACCAATTCTAAATTGTATCTAAATGTTCTTTATTTTAAAATTCATTTTCGAGTTTGAATTATGAATATTTATTTGTTGTACATTATAGAATTCTATTTATGTTGTATAAAATAATTTTTTGGTAGGGATTGTTGTATATTTGTATTTTGATTGATTTATACATTCATGTCATGTGGTCAAAATTTAAATGTTCCAGAAATGAATCATCAACATCACAAACCATCCGAGTCGATGACTACTCAAAATCTCTCAAATGAAACTCCTATCTAAGAACAGTCTCAAAATATCAATTCTCAATCCCAAGTTAAATTCAATTTAGAAGAGGAATTTGTTGCGGTTCCAAAACTAAGATCATCTATAATGGAATATGATGCTAACAAGAGAAAGATCTAGAGAGTATTCGCTGAGGATATTTGCTTAAGGGCCCTCATCAACCAATGTTTTTCAAATTCGACTATTATTTACGGAGAGAAACTTAGATTTAATCCCGAATGGTACAAAAAGTATGTCGGTTGGTTGGAATATAGTGAAAAGGAAGATACATTATTTTGTTTATATTATTATGATCTATTCAAAGCTAATATTAGTGGTCAAGGGAGTGAGAATACATTTGTCGGTAAGAGATTTAATAATTGGAGGAAAGACGAAATACTTATCTGAACATGTTAGAGAGTCACTTTATAGCATTATTCATAGACAATGCAAATTAGCTTGTCAAGATTTGAGGAACTGAAAGGAACACAGAGATATCAAACTTGTCAATATATTTGACCAAGAAAAAAAAAATTACAAGCTTCATTTGCTCTCATCTATTAAGTGTGTTAATTTGATCGAGGATAAATTTTTCTCTTTGTTAGTTGATGAGGCTCCTAATTCATCAATTAAAGAACAGATGATTGTTGTTTTACGTTATGCATGTGAACAAACAAAAGGGCATTATACTAATTCTCTTTGTTAGTTGATGAAGCTCGTAATATTTGAGTGTGTTTTTATACTATATTATTACATAAATAATGAAAACATTATAATGGTGAGTGAAGCGATCGATCAGAGCGGAGCACTGGCCCATCAGGTTGTGAATTCGGGTTGGGGGTTACGCCCCTCCACGGTAAGAAGTTCTGGAGGGGTAGCGCGGGCCGCGCCAGTACATGGTTATAGAAGTTCTGCAGCACTGGCGCGGGGCTCGCCGGACGTGGACAAGAGATTTTAATGGTTCGGTGTTATAAGAACATTATGGGTATTTAGGTTATAATGTGAATTAGGATTGGAATATGAGTAACAGTTATATATACTCTCTATTGTAAAATCCTAAATAACCAATGAATAATAAAATAGAACGTCGCTCTAGTGGACGTACCCAAATTAGAGAAATACGTAAATCTTTGTGTTAATTTTTTACAGTCGTATGCGTGTGTGTGATCTAATTCAAACATAGATACTTACTATAATTAATCACCCACAAAAGAGGTAAATGATACAAATAAATAAATAAATAAAAAGACAGATAACCATTAAATACTTGTAATTACACATAATTTGGCATTTTATTCTCCTACCATTTCCAGCTAAATATAATCACCAATATTTTGTTCTCAACATAAAAACTAAACTAGTAGATATTTGTAGTAATTAACACAATAACACCAAAATGTTGTAGCCAGTAATTAGAATCAGTCCAACATATGGATAGGTAGGCGACTAATCCAACCTTCGTTGTCAATGAAAGAAATACTGGTCAGCTGCTGCACTTCCTGGTCGCTCAATTTCTTTTCCCACTTAACGCGCTTCCGAGTGTCTGATCCGGCTCCGCTGCATCCATGCTCGGCAAATGTTATTTGGTACCTAAACACGCAACCATAATAATACATAATATTTACTTTACGAAGAATGGAGACTACAAAAAAAATATTAGAGAATTGATATTTCTACAAACAAGGACGAAGTTAGGTATTGTAATATAGGATTAATTGATCCCACAGATTATATATATATATATATATATATATATATATATAGGGGTTGCATCCACAGTAACCGGTTGCTGGGAGCAACCACTTTATATGGAGTTTGATAATCATTATTATAATGGGTCCCACTGAACTTGGGAGATAAATTGAGTCAAAAACTCCTATAAGGAGTGAGATAAAGCTCTCAGCAACCGGTTGCTGTGGATGCAACCCCATATATATATATATATATATATATATATATATATATATATATATATATATATATATATATACGGTCTGGATATTAAGTTTACCCTCGATCCAACATAACTTGCTTACAACTTTAGCGACGACCGGGCGACGGTTCGGTCCGTCGCTATATATACAACCGTTGTCTATATGTTGTCCATCGCTAAAAGCTAAGACGACGGTTGTATATATAGCGACGGACCGAACTGTCGTCCGGTCCGTCGCTAACGGGATAAGCAAGGTATGTTGGATAAAAGGTAAGTTTAAGATCCGGGCTATATATATATATATATGATGTAGTAGGTTTTTGTGGGTGTAATTTAATAATTTGACCCCACTGACATTTTTTCTTGGCTTCGCCACTGTTTACAAGTAAATTAGATAGTTTCACAAGTTCATCGTCATATGAATAGTAAGTGAAACTGACACTTTCGATGGCAAAAATATTGATTCCCAAAAAATAATATGGCCGGTGAGAGAAATTACTCGCGGCGAACAGACCAAATATTCCATCCTTGAGGATCAATGATGGCAGACAAATTAGAGTTGAAGTATAGAACCCTAGCAAAATCTCTCCATGGTCTTCCCAAATAGACCTTTCCGGTTCCGGTCACATTACACTCCTTAAACACGAATCCGTTCGGGTCGGCCGGGTTCGTTCTTGCCTGTGCCGTAATAAATCCCGTCACCCCGTTTAGAGCTCGTGCTGATACTAATATGGTGCATCTCTGCATGCATGCATATACAATTAAGTTTATTGTATCCTTCTAGTAGCACATGCACATAAATAAATAAATAAAAATCTACAAAATTCTAAATTTTTTTAGGAAAAAAAATTGTCCTACTGTTTTGTACAAGACAGATGACCTATACTAAGTCAATAATATGTTTTGTTGCTTAAAGCTGGTTAAATAAAAGTAATCCTCTAAAAATAGGAGCTTTTTTAGTACTAAGTCTTAATATACAGAACGTGCCATTTACATTAATTTGTAGAAATTAAAGAATGTATATCAAAAATATCTCTTCTATTAAAGGAGAGCACAAAAAATTATGAACCATATATCCAGCAAAAATGATGTTGTCATATTCTTTCTTTATAATTTATTTAACAAAAAAACAACAACTTATTACTCTATCAACATTATTTTTACTCAATCAACACCAGCCGCTCTCTAAACTTTATAATCCTTTCTTTACCGTACAATTAATTTTTTTAAACTTAATTATGTGTTTGTACATATATACATATATACGATAAGTCTTTCTAACGAATCCATAATCAGCGAACTAAAAACGAACCGACTATAGCGATGGTTTTTTCCGTCGCTATAGTATAACAAATCGGTTTTCTATGTTTTAGCGATGGAAAAAACAGTCGCTATAGCCGGTTCGTTTTTAGTTCACTCCCTATAGTTCGCTAAAGAGACGGACCCTATATATATATATATATATATATATATATATATATATATATATATTGTTACCTCATAAATAGATTGGCCGGCACCAAAGATGAAATCTACAGCCCCAACAATAGTTGAACCATAAAAGTAGTGTCGACCTTGAACATCCCACAATGTGTCTTGTAATCCCACAAAAGAGCATCGATAGAAGCTACATTTATCTCCTTCGATCCTGGCTGCCACTGCCGGCTTCCTAGGGTTTCCTGGGTGTGCCGGAGAGTTGTATGAATTCTGGAGAGAAAGATAGATATATATATATATATATATATATATATATATATTTATTTCACACATTAAAATAAATTTACATATTAATGAATTATCAACAAGAGAAAAAAACAATATATGCTCAATTAGTGCAAAATGGTCTTTGGCAATTCCATGCAGATATTATAACTATATTAAGGATAACACATTAAAAAAGAAAGAAAGAAATATTATTATTTGTTAAACAATAACAACAACAACAATAAAATTAATACTTATTTAGTTCTAGTGTGAATATTAATCTTCCATGCATGTCAATTATATTTAAGAAAAAACATAAATGAATAAAGATTTATCTTTTTCATACCACAAATGTAAGGCCTTTGGCAAAAATATTATCAGCATAAACACTAAAAGTAGCACTTGTTGAAATCGACCCACTAGCATCCCAAACAATAATAGTTTTTTTCGCTCCTTCTCCTTGGAGATATATGAGAGGCTTGTCCAAAGGGATCTTAACCTGCTCTCTACAAGACATAATATATATATATATATATCAGCAATCAGGTATATATCCCCCTCTTTAGAAAATAAATAAATAATGCAAAAAAAAAAAACTACAACAAAATAGCATATATTACTTGTAAATGCCGGCAGGGATGTAAATACAAATCCAGTTCTTGTTGTTTGAAGGAACGGCGTCGATAGCCGATTGAATGTTGGAGAAATTTCCATGGCCGGATGGATCAACATGGATTGTTTCGAAAGCATGAGTTGATTCCATGTTGTAGGTTGGATGATATACTCTGGCATTTGCTATTGCCACTCCCATGAAGAGAGAAAGGCATGAAAACCATTGACCTAATGACATTTTAGGACAACTTTGAGCTTGAAGAGGATTATTTCTCTCTATGATAATGAAGAAAACAAGAGTTATCAAGTGATATATATATATATATATATATATATATATATATATATATATATATATATATGGAGAAGTAATTATAAGCTCTTAACCTAATTGCTCTATTTAAAATGTACAAGTAGGTATTCATGTGCATGGATTAAGGCAAAGGTTTTGGAGGAATTTTGGAATAAATGATCTATTGTAATAATTAAGAATCATGCAACCGATTTTGTAATAAGAAATACCTTTTTAGTTCCTTAATTTTTTTTCACCTTGCCTAAATAAATAACCATAATAATATATGTTTTAATATTTATATAGTTTTCACCAATTTTCGAACTCTTTTTATGGTAAAAATAAAAAAAAATTCTAAAATAAATACTATATTAGCATTTCCAAAAGAAGTCTAATTAATTATGTTTTAACATTTTAGAATTTTTTTTAGAGTTGCTAAAATTAAGGAACCAAAAAAGAAATGTAAATATTGGTGGTAAGTACGGAATGATGGCTTAGTTAAAGGAATAAACGTACGGATTTAAATGGAAGGAAAATCATATTAAGGAAACTGGATATTTCACAATAAATGAGAACTAAAAAGATTGAACGGAATTAATTCACCAGAAAAAAGGAAAAATAATAATTTTAAAAAAATGGTTTGGAAGGAAATAGGATAATGGTATTTTGTGTGTTTGGATTTGGACATGAAAACTAATACTCTCCCGACCCATCTTCAAATAGAGTCTTCTTTGTTAACTTTTGGGTTTCAAAAAAGATTTTTTTTTTTTAGAATTATAAAAATGACATAATATTTTCAAATTTATCATTCTAAATTTATAATCATACCGTTATTATAAAATTAAAATTAAATTTAAAATTAAAATTATTCATTTAATATTGGCATGATTATTTTAAGTTTAAGAATAATAAATATCATAATTAGTAATAATATTTTTAGATAATTTATAATATTCATATTTGTATTGAAAAATTTAAATAAATTCATATTAATTTGAATTTAAAATGTAAATTATCTTTGGGTGATGCGGGATCTCAAAATTTTGGTCTCAAATGATGTGTCATCATAACATTGATTAGGTAGATCTTATATAACTAGCTATGACATAAATTATTGTTAAAATATTTAATATCATCGAATGAAAAATTTGAGACCCCTAACATTATTTATTATTTTTTTATAAGTTAATATTGATTTAATTTTTTAAATATATTAAAAAAAAGTAAAGCAAATGTGCGTGGGGCCGTAAACTTGGTTCATTTCATTCTTTGGACTTTGCATTTATTTTTTTCTTGCAAGTTGCATAAGTCTCCAACTCATATCTTTGAATGGTCATAATAACTCTAGTTCCACATCAAAATGTGTGAATTAATTTAGTACTTATATAAAGTATCAAGTTATTATCAATGATAATTTTAATTATGATCTTTTAAGTGACCACATAGTACATTACTTAAAAAATATATTATTAAGATAGTAAATAAAATTGTTTTGATTTCATACAAACTCAAAATTTGGACCACATTATGTGAAAAAGGATATACTTTAGAGGTTATCTAATTAGTATACAAGATAGTGCTAATACATCCATTTTTAGGGTTTCTTAATAATACAACTGTGTGGATTTAAAGAACGTATAAAAATATTTGAACATGAATTTTTATATGATTTGATGATGTTTATTATCGATTTTATGGTAATGAAAGTTCAATTAATCTTATTTGTCAAAAAAATATATTTATTTTATAATGTTATAATAATAGTACTACGCAACCTCAAATCACATAAAAAATTACGTTTGCTCATATTTTTGCACGATCTTTCCATACGTAATATTAAATATTTTACTAAAAAACTTGAAATAAACTAATTTTAGAAAACTAAAGTATATAGCTTATATATACTCTAGATAGCATCGTAAGCCCCCAAATTATTATATATGTATTTTATGTTATTCAGATTTCAATGTGCACACACTATACTTATCAACGCCCGTTTTGTCCATGCAGCTTTGTAATGACATTGGAATGAACTTATAACCTACACAAGGAAGAAAATGCATGGGGTTAACGACACGGTGCCGCCGAGTGATAACTCCGGTGTGAGAGTAAATAAAAGTTTAAGAAAATGTTAACAATGAAGGAAACTATATTTTTGAGTGTTTAGAAATGCATTACCCTTTACCTCTTTGAATGGAGAGTTATTTATAGTACCCTTAAACTATGCCCCCAAGCATAGTGTGTTGTGTATGTGAGAGCATAGGTTAGTTTGGTTGCTCAATTGGTGTACTAGGCCTCTTACAAAACAAGAGGTCCTAGGTGGGTCAAGGTAGGGTGTGTGTGTTTAAATTCAATCTAAACTATCAAAAAAATAATCATAGGACAAGTGTACAAGAGCTATCGAATTGGACGTTGCTAGCAGGAGCCCAATTTTGGCTAAGGCCAAGTTGCTGCTAAATAGTACTTCGGATATGATGTAAATCTGAAGAAAACTTCAGCTTTATGAGACTCTAATGTATAGTCTTTTAGGTTATACTACGTACGGATGATTACTTTGGTTGTCAAAGGATTTATAAAACCAATTCTTCAGCTTCTTTGCTACAACTTTGAGTGTCCAAGGATTTGTAAAAATAATCCTTCGGTTTCTTAACTATAGCTTCGGCTTTGGCTGTAGAAGGATTTATAAAAGTAATCATTCGGCTTTTTAGTTCCAGCTTCGGCTGTATACCTTATCAATATTATATAAAAAAAACTTTCGTAAATATGATTTATCTGTCTAAGGTTGATCAAACTGGCCCAACCTAAGGTTCTATAGGGGGTCAGCATAGCCCAAATCCCACTTCCCAAAAGACTGGGTTCAGACTTTCATCTTTAAACTAGTTTATGCTGACTTGATATAAATGATACGCTACAAGGAAAAAGCCTAATAACGTAAATATTATTTCTGACAGAATATATTTCGTCGATAATAATATACTTTCGACGGAATATTCCCTCAGTCATAATTCCGTCTGACGTAAAGTAAAGTCGACAGAATTCTTTTGTAATTAATAATTAACCATGACACCAGCTGTTCCCGCCAACACACAATATATTATCGACAGAATCAGAGTAATTTTCGACAAAAATTCCGTCAAAAATAAACTATTTCCGAGGGACTTAATTTCGACGGTATTCCACCGAAAATATTTCTAATTTAACCCTATCAGTTCATTTCTTTTCCTTCCGCCGCTTGAAAATTAGTTCTCTCGCTCTCTCTCTTCGCAACTCCTCTGCGCCTTTATCTCTCTCTTTGCAACTCCTCCAACGCTTGCCCTTCTTGGCCATGAGCCCACCTCCCTTTCCTTTTCGGCCACACCTAAAACAACCTGGGTCAAATCCTGAGTCCAGAATAAATTTTGGGTCAAATCTCAAGTCTAAATCGAATTAAATCCATCCAAATAAGGCATTAAACTACTGGCCCAATAATATCTTCTTTGATCATCTTAAACCACCACAGGCTCACCCAAAAGGTCATGACTGAAGGTACTACTGGTAGTTACTTAATTCCTTATATATAGGCAAAAAATTTCTATATCTTTCGATGTGGGACTGGAGTGTTACAACACTTCCCCACCAGTATTTATTTTTTCAATTCTGGCAACGACGCGACAACGGCTACGCGATGACAGTGATGCAGTAGAGGCAGCTGTCTTCGACATCGGCGTGGAACCCTAACTCTCATCTATCTCTTGCATTATCTCCATCTTATAAGGTTAGCCCTAATATTTTGCCATAAAATCAATTTGTTTTAAAAAATTAAAATTGGTAAATTTGTGGGTTAAAATAATGAATTAGGGTTTCATATGGATTTGAATAATCTGATTTGGTTCAAATTTGATTTGGTTAATTTGAATATATAATCTGATTTGGTTCAATGGTTTGAATATATAATATAATTTTTCTTGCATTTTGGTTGCCTTGTAAAATACAGTGAATTGTATTTTGCCTAGTAATCTAATTTGGTTCAACAATCTGATTTGAGTGAATTTGGTGTATCAAGCATATACATTTTGCCTTGTAAAAAATACAGTGAATTGCATTTTGGTTGGTATCTGCCGTTTTATTGCATTTTTTATCTTATGAATTCTAGTACTGTTATAGCTATATTATTGTTCATATGAAGGCTTATGGATTGTAGTAGTGTGTATTTATTGTTGTAGAATTATTTCCGACAAAAATTTTCGTGAAAATTATAGAAGGTAATAAACAAATCAATACTTAACTAGTAAAAGTCAATTAGGACTTAGTTTGCCACTAAAAAAATAAAACTAAGTACCATTTACTTAATTAGTTGAACACTTCTAAAATAAAATAAAATAAAAATAATACAATTTAATAAAATAAAATTAAAGAAAAAATTATATAAAATAATAAAATAAACAATAAGATAAAATAAAATAAATACGCAACGAGGTGGCACGGATGGTGGTTACCCTAGTCATCCCCCGACTACTCAGGTATTTTATTCATTTTAAGTTGTATATTATGCATGTTATTTAATTATCATTTAGTTGTCTTTTAATTCTCAATTTTTTTTCCTATATTCGACTGAAATTTAACATTCTTACCTTTGGCAAGAATGGATCCCAATATCTCATGCACCCAAAGCCTTATGAGCAATTTTTTTACCATTGAGCCAGTGGGGCTTGGTATTCTTATTTACAAACTAATAAGTTATATTTTTAATTGTATCAACAGGGTGGCGATGTCGAGCAGAGTGAGCATGACAAGTGAGGGGATGATGATGATGATATTCAGACACCATAGCAGCATCGTCCCCTAACCGATGATGGCGGTAAATAACTAGCTATCTATACTCAGTTATATTATCAATTGCAATTATGCTTACTTGCGTTGTATATCATTATTGATTACAGTTACCTTATATTTGTACAAAATTTAGTTTATATTTGTTTTCTTTCTTAGCTTAGCTACTGTTATATGTATTTGTACATAATATTACATGTGGTTTGTACATATTTGTTTTCTTTCTTAGGCAGTGTTTGTTTACCACTTATTGCCTCTGAATGGACTGCCTCTGATTTGGTCAGAGGCGATGTGTTTTTTTTACCTCTTAATGCCTCTAAATGATTGAGATAGAAAATCAAGTCTAAAGAATTAAGAGGCAAATCTGAATGAGAGTTGCTATTTTTTGGACAAAAATACCCTCATTAATATTATCATTTTCCTTTCCTATCCACCAACTAGATCTGCCACCACACCACCACCACCACCACGCCTCTACACCACCACCACACCATCACCACGCCACCATCACCAAACACCACACCATCACCACGCCAGATCTGCCACCACACCAGATCAGGGGAGGGGGGAGGCCGGAGCAGGAGGAGGAGGAGGGGGAGGGGGAGGGGGAGGGGGAGGGGGAGGGGGAGGGGGAGGGGGAGGCTGGAGCAGAGGGAGGGGGAGGGGCGGGGGACGGGGCAGGGGAGGGGAGGGGGAGGAGGGCCGGTGGGGATGGGGGGGAGGGGGGGCGAGGGGGACGGGGAAGGAGCAGGGGACGGGGCAGGGGAGGGGGGCCGGCGAGGATGGGGGAAGAGAGGGGGCGGCGAGGATGAGGGTAGATGAAGAAGAAAGAGTTTTGTTTTGTTTTTTTATTTTATTTTATTTTATAGTTTTGTTTAGAAGGTTAAAATGGTAAAATATTTTTATTCAGACATTTTGAAAAAAGTAATCATCAAACAACATTTTTTCATTCAGATACAATTTTATTCAGATACTCTATATTATTCAGATGTCTAAACTATTCAGATCTTAACAACTAATTTTTTCAAACACCACCTTAGTTTTAAGTTTAAGTATGAAGCTCGGTGTTGTTTGGAGGATTAGGGCCTGTTTGATAAAAACTGAATGAATTTGAATCTGAATCTGAATCTGAATGAGCTGAATCTGAATGAGCTGAATCTGAATCTGAATAAAAAAAGTTGTTTGATAACTGATACGTCTGAAATATCTGAATAATAGTCTTTTACTATTTTACCCTTCTAAACTATGCTGAACAAGTATATAATTTTGTCTGGATGTTTTTTAAAAAATTAAATACAATATTCATTGTACAACAAATAAAAATAAATAATTCAAACAAAGTATTGAATAATTCAAACAATTTTAACCCAAGTTTCATAGAAAATAAGAAATGTAACGAGTTAAACAAACAAGTTAACATAATAATAAAATTACATTAATTTCAATGAGTTACTTTATAGTTCACGAGCAATTTGGTCACGTAGATTGTTCATATATTGTATGCCTTGAGGTCCCCATTGCACTGCATCTTGCTCTCCTTCGTTATTTTCTTCATATTGTTCATCATCTCCATCAATTGTGGTAGCTTGATCATACTGAGCAAATAACTCATCATCAATATTCTCTTTTCTTATAAAATTGTGAACAGCAAAGCAAGCAATAACGACATCTCTTTGCACTGAAAAATGATAAGGAGCCATCTGCTTCAATATTGGGAATCTTGCTTTTAATACACCATAGGCACGCTCAATAATATTTCTTAGTTGGGCATGAGCATGGTTAAACTTTTCTTTTCTGTTTAAGGCACGTCGACGTCGAAAATCTGCTAGCCAGTACCTTGTGTTGCGATATGGAGATAAAAAGCCTCGAGTGTTTGTATATGCAGCATCACAAAGATAATATTTATCTACAATTATAAAAACAAAATTTAATCCAGGTTATTAAAATAAATAAGAAAATATGATAATCAAATAAAAAATTATAATACATACTTTGAGGGGGAAATGGAAAGCCAGAATTAAGATCGAAGACAACTTCTGTTAATACTCTTGAATCATGTACTATTCCTTCCCATCCAGCCCAAACAAATGTGAATATCATATTGAAGTCACAAATTCCTAATACATTTTGATAGCATTCACCCCTTCCTCGTCCTCTATAGCGAGCTTGTTGATTGATAGGAACAACTGCATGTACAAGTGTGCCATCTAGTGCACCAACCGCTCCCTACATTGAACGATTATATTTATGTTATCCACATATTCGCAAATATATATTTGTGCCAATTATATTTATCAAAATTAAAATTACATACCGAAAATTTTTCCCGTAAGCCTTTATGGTTCCCCGGAACATTTGGATTTGGATCAAAAGATGTGGGCACTATGATTTCCTTTGCAAATTCTATCATTCCATTCAGCACCTCGTGAAAAAATTTATGAACTGTTTGTGTAGAGTTTTGAAATCTTCGTTTCACTACTCTAAATCGTTCGTTATGACCTATTATAGTCAAGAACATAGCAATCTTTTCCTCAATAGTTACGCACTTACTATCTTGTACCCATTGTTTTTGCCTAAAATGATTGCATAAATGCACATATGCAACACGTGAAAGTCGCATCAATTCTTGACATTGCGTACTTGATCCATGTAATAACTCCAATGTATAAGCATGTCCGCTCAAGATTGAAGTGTTATCTCTAATTCTTGGTATGTTTGTTGACCGAATTCGTTTCAAGTACCAACACATAATGATTAAGCATAAAAGTTGATCTTCAATAGTCATGCTTGACCTATTTCCAAAACAGTGATAGCAAAAATATTTTAAAAAATATGTTTGCGATATAATGAAACTCACATAATGACCATATGTCAAGTTCAACAAATCATGATCCATCAAAACAATAAGCACATATAATAAGTTACTAATAAATATATGCCAAAAGTAACAAGTTCATACAAAAGTCCCCCACAAAATAAAGCTGTAATCAAGGTATTAACCCTTTGCACCCAAAATAATAAGTTTGGGCCATTGATCCATACAAAATATTAAAATTTTAACTAAAATCATCCAATAATAAATACTAGACTAGAAATCCTAACTTGCGTGAAACCATTTCAACCCAAGCTTCATTCTCATCGTCTTCTAGGAGCATCCATTGTTCCCTATAACTTGCACTCTCACAAAATATCCCAAGTGCCATTTTGTGCAATGAATTTTGTGATCCCCACCCAAGACGATTTAATTTATCTTTGCACTCCTTCAAGGAAGGTCCACTGTTGTTATTCACAATGAGCTTCAAGGCTTTGCACATCTCTTCCTCTATTTCTGAGTTATTAGATTTTTTTGTTGAATTCTTTGCTTTTTTCGTTGGCCTTTGTTCTTCAAAGTTGGGAGTGGAAGTATGTGATTGGGTACCCTGAGTTGATGAATTTGGAGGTGGGTTTGAGAACTCTTGGGCTTGAGTACTAAAAGGGATATCCTCGATACTAATAATTTCTAAATCCTTATTTGGTTCAACGGACCTATCCCTTTTAGAACTAGGTCCCCAGCCATCAATCCCTGTAGCAGCAGCTCCATCATAGAGTTGAGTGCAAAGTTCAGGAAAACTCAAAGGTGAAGTCCTCAAGGAGTCAACATGCTTATTTGCCTGTATCCAAAAATTATACCCAACATGTTATTCACATGTTTAATAATTTAACAAGCTTTTGTGGTTAACTTAAAAAAGTAGTTACTAACCTTTGACTCTAGCTCCCATTCCTCATCCGTGAAGTTGAACGTGTTAGTTGTGGGATCATAATGATTTCCGGTCTTTCTTTTTAGTTGACACCATGCAGTATATTTTCCCTTTATATAATCATAACGATTTTTCATTTGCTTATGATCTACAATAAAATTGTGGGTGCTCTTCAGTATTTCTCCCACTTTTGACCACGAATATGGCTTAAGACTACCGCCTAGCCTACCATTTTCCGTAACCTCGCCAATACATGCTTCAAGAAAAGTTTTCATTACATTTTCATTTCTCCAACTCACTCTTGATTTCCTTTGATTTTGAGTTTCACCTGATTGTTCCATGCCTAACACAAATAAAAGGATAAATTTAGAAATTCTAATCCTAACATGCATATTTAAAACAATAAAATTGAGCTGAGGACATATAGATGTTTATGTGTGTGCTGTGTATATTCAGTTTGATACACCTATAAATGGCATGAATACTAATTCAATATCCACACACAAGAATCACAATCAACAGGACACATAAAGGCACAGTAAAGTACCTCCTAATACCACATGAAAACATGGAAGACCCGTCATCAAATATTTGTCCTAACCCGAAAAACATTGTATAATTTAGACTGAACAACAATGGCACTCCAGATTAACCAATAACTCTTCAACTCATTTGTAGCATTCAGTAGACAATCATCTCATTCAAACACACCATACAATCTAAAGCACAAATTTTCCTTCTTATAATTCCACATGAAAGTCAACTGCAAAAAGAATAATAAAAAAAGCAAGAATATATATATATATATATATATATATATATATATATAAAATAACTTCCTCATATTATAAACAAGACAATTGAGATACATAGGTATGTCAATTCAACAATACAAGCAAAAGCACAAATTTTTTTCTTCTTATTATCGCATACTTTGTCAAAAAAAATATAAATAAATAAATAACATCCCAATCCATAAACAAGACAAATTGATATAAATGGGCATATTAATTTCTAGAGAGAGAGAGAGAGCTCACAGGCCAACCCATCCAACTTTAGGAATGGGGTTCCCACTCTGCTGGAATGTGGAATCCATGACTAACAGGGGTTCCTTGCGATATTTTCTAAGTATTGTTTTATTATTGAAGGGTTTGGAAATGATATGAATTGTTAATTGAAATATATAGATCAAACCTAGGATTTGTTACATATAATTACATCACTGATTCATACCGTTAAATTAATCATACGATTTTAAACGAATCTTTAACATTGATATCAAATAAGGAAGGAAGAAATAGAAATTAGGGCTTATTTATTGTTACCTGTCAGAAAAGCGATGGAGAATTGATGGAGATGGAGATGGAGAAGAGAGCAGTGATGGAGATGGAGAGACCAGAGTGACGATGTAAAGAGAGATGTAACGACAAAGAAGAAAGGACTATTTGGGAAAAAAACGTTCCTCATCCCTATTCAGCTGATTCAGCCCAATTTTTTTAAAAGAATCGCTCAGTTGTATTCAGGCCCATTCAGATTTTAAAACTTCAATACAAACACTCTTAATAGCTGATTCGTTCAGATTTTAGGTCATTCAGACCCATTCAGCTCTAAACAAACACCCCCTTAGTCATGTATCAGGTGTAAAAAGGTAGTTATATTTATATGTATGTGTTATTGTTGGGAATTGTCTGGATAGTTAGCTATTTTGACGTGTATGTTGGTCGTTGCGATTTATATGTATGTGTTGTTAAAAAAAATGGTTGAAAATAGGTACAGGTACAAATTGGGGTTTAAAAACCTGGAAATTGTAAAAACGAAAAAATATATTTTTAAAAAATGATTATTTCCGACGGAATAAGCTAATTTTGATGAAAATTTTGTCAGAAATTATCTTTCCAAATTCAGTTTAAAGCAAACACATGTCAATATATTTCTGACGACATTTTCGTCGGAATTACATTCCGTCGAGATTTATGTAATGTTGACTGAATTTCCATTGGACATAAATCTGTCGATACTACGTATTTTTGACGGAATGCTCGACAGACTTATCCTTGACCAATTTATATTCGACTGAATTTTTGACGAAATATTCTACCGAAAATAACCTTATTTCGACGGAATAAGGCTATTTTCGACGGCATATTCCGTCAGAAATAAGGCTTTGTCCTTGTAGTGATATTCTATAAACTCTCTATTACATACGTGTTGTACTCACTTACTATTCATACCTAAAGAAACTTGTAAAAATATCATTTTTATTTATTTAAATATCAATTTTCTACATATATATATATATATATATATATATGAGAATGTTATTTAAGACAATGCCTTAATCAAGTTTGACTAAAGCAACTTAACTAAACGACGTAATTTTATTCTTAGGGTTAAGTATTCCATTTTTGGACTTTATTAAACAGAAATTCTATAATTTTAAATTCTATACAAAACTTTGTGGCAGCCATATATGAATTATGTGTTAAAAGGAAAATAAATGTAAGACTAGGCCAAACTTGGATCATCTCTTGCTAGAAAGAATCAAAAGAAAAATCAGCTCTTGGATCAACAAATTCTTGTCTTATGCGAGCATATTGCAGCTAATCAAATCAGTTATTTTTGCGGTCCAAGTTTACTGGTCAGCCCTTCCTGCCGCAGCTCTAAACGAAATTCAAAGCTGTATGAATCGGTTCTTATGGAAAGGGTCTTCAATGGCGAAGCATGGTGCTAAGATTGCATGGTGTAAAATCGCTTTACCCTTTTCGGAAGTCAGCTCCATTATTCATAATGCATCCTGGAACCTGTCGTCCTCTCTATTAATCATGATATTAGTGCTTTCCGACAATCTTTTGACTTCTCTACTCCTTGTAACCCTGTAGCCCAGGACTCCATTGTTTGGGATTCTCTCAATATATGCGAGGTTAAAGCGGTCAACATTTGGAACTCTATTAGACAGTGTGGGCTATCTAAAGACTGGTACAAGATTGTGTGGCATAAAAGCTTGGCCTCTCGGTTCTCCTTTTTGCTTTGTATGTGTTTCCATGGAGGGATTCGGACAAAAGATCGTCTCATTAATTATGGGATCCATCTGTTGGGAAAAGTACGCCTAAAATAATCTCAATCCCAGGAATTACTTTTCCGTCTTTGTGCAATTAAATAGGAAATCAACAAAACCAATTATGAGAACAAAAATAACAAATAACCATCCACAAGCAAGACACAATATTTAACGTGAAAAAACCCTCTAAAACTAAGAGGTAAAAACCACGGGTCAAACTCCGAATCTCCACTATATCACTAATAATGGGTTTACAATAATCCTCCCAAGTTTTATGTCCTAAAACTTGAGGTTACACAATAAATCAAGAGAATACAAATTTACCTTTAATTAGGTTAAGAAACCTAATTAACTTCACCACCCAAAAACACTCCAAACAATAAAGTCTTCAAGCTTCTATTGAATAGAGATGGTGCCGGATACCCACAAACTGTAATTCTCTCTTTATTCTTTTGGTACCTTCTTGCTACCAAGCTTCTCTCATATATCAAATAAGACTCCCCCATAGCCTTATTTATAGTACTCTTTCTAATCCATTCCTATTATGGATTAGAAACAATTTATTCTCCTAATCAAATTAGGGATCACATCTCCTTATTAAATCCTTTTTCAACTTGGATTCCTTTCATGAAATCTCCAATTCCAATATTGCTTTCATTAACCCAATTTCTAATTGGATTAATATCAAGTAAATCCACTTACTTGATCAAAAAGAAAATTAATTCTTTTCTATCTTGGATTCTAATTCTCATGGGTGAGGACCCACACCCAACACCATCTGGATCCTACCTGTTTGCTATGCAATGTTGCCTCGAAAAATTTTAATCATCTGTTCTTTCAATGCCCTTACTCTTTCCAGGTATTAATTTATGTTCTAAGATTTTGTGGCTGCAAAGGTTTTAGTCGCTGCTGGTCTGATATCACAAGGTTTCTTGGCTCTAGCTCTAGTAGCAAAGTCCAATTCCATCTTTTACATCTTGCCTTTGCTGTGGTTGTCTATAACATTTGGCAAGAGCGCAATGCTAGGCTTTATGAAAACCCTCCCTCTCCCGCTAGGTCCATAGTGCAAAATATCTTGAATATTATTAAATGTAGGCTGCATTTCTATGCTAAATTTCAAAGAGTTAAAGCCAATTTCCTTCACCTTGTCTTGTAATTCTGTTCTCTATATCATGATGGGGTTTTCTTTATTTAGTTGGGTTTATCTATTCTGCCTTGAACATGTTGTTTATCTGCCCAAATGTGATATTTGTTGTCTGCTGAATGCTTGCTTCTAGGCTGTTATGTTTGCTGGTGTGTCGTTCTGTCTTTGTTGTGGATGTCATTCTGGTATGTGTGTTGGGGCGTTCTGCCGCTGCAGTGGTTGGCCTTAAATCTTGTGCTCCTGCTGCTGCTGCAAAGTTTTGTAGTGAAATAGAGCAGGCCATCCAAATCTGCTCTATTTCACTAAATCTACTATTGTTTGATGTTGCTACTGCTGGTGGGTTTTCTAGTTGTTGCTATTTAGTAGCTGCATTATTTTATTGGCATTGTTGGGTCTGTTTTGTCCCCTAGGCTCATTGTTTGATTTAGTTTCAAAATTAGGTAGAGTCTGTTTTGTATTTACAATCTGTTGCTCCTTATGCAGCCTTCTGTTTATGCTTTTGGTTGCTGTTGTCATTTTAGGGCCTGTCCTATGATGGTCACTGCATGGGATATGTCTCATTATCTTTGTATCTCTCCTTTTCTTTAATACAATTTAAATTTACCGGGAAAAAAACTTGGACCATGAACCACTCTAAAAATAACACGTTTATACAAGGGCGGAGCCAGGAAATTTTTCCTTCCTGGACTACCAAACCAAGTGTTGGCCACTAGAACGTCATGAAAATAGTCCTCCATGTCGGCGCTTTGTCAAATGGTATCGTAGCTTGAGGTTGGACTTGAGCTTGAGATGACTCGCTACGATGCCATTTAGATTTCCCAAATAATAACAAACTAATGCAAGCCAAACACCCTCCAACTTGCTCAAAAACCAACTTTTCCCTCTTTTAAGACTTTTATCGAACACCTTGAAGGCGTTGTTTTATCGCCCCTTTCTCTCCCTTGTTTGAATGTTCAATAACCAGTACACAAGCACCCAACAATCATATAGATAATAATAAACTTCAATATACTAAATTAAACCCTAATCACCCTAAATTATCAAAACCAAACTTTATCCAACTAATTGTAAAACTATGAAATTTTACCTTCAATGCAAACTATGAAATTTTATCCGGATGAGAAGCAAACGAGCCAAGTCCACCTGCTTTAACAGTCCAGCCCACGTGGCAGTCAAGAAAGCAACCCATATCAGTCCACTTGGGCAAGGAACACAGTTGAACCGAAATCAAATGAGCAATTAAAAACCAATTCAGCAATTCAAAATTTGAATTTGAAATGTGGGACCAAGTGTCAGCAATAGCAGACCCAAAGGGTCAGCAGGGCACCAATAACGAGGCTAGCCCACGAGAACAACAACAATGGCCATCGGAGACAGCCAGTAACTCGTCGTATCCGGCTAAGGTCCACCGGAAAACCATAAAACACAGGGGAATCCAAACCAAAAAAGCAATGACCAAAAATTCAAACAAGCTTTGATTAGCCCAGAACAGTAGACCCCTTTAAGATCAGTCGCCCAAAAGCATAGGTCCAAAACCGACCAAATTCCGACGAAACAAGGGCAGAGCAGCAGAAATCAGATCTTATAACCAAGGTCCGAATAGAGTAAGTTGGACGTTCTTACCCGGGCTACAGCCCACCTAGCCCAAATGTGGCTCCACCCTTGCATTTATATATGTTATTTATAATTATTTTAACAATTACACATAAAATATGTTTGATAATCAACATTTATATTATTTGTAACACTAGCATTTAGTATATTTGACCATCGTACTAAAAATTGTACCATTTGTAAGTATAATAAGTTGTGTTAAAAATAAGCTATTTGTGTTTAGAGCCTAAATGCACTAAACTCCATAAATGGATAGACGAATAAACACATGGTATTAGAAAACAAGATAAATTAATGTTCTACAAAAATGCCTCCCACATGAATAGTATATAAAACTCACATTCATGCAAGTAAAATTTGTGAAAGTATCAACTTTTACTTTATGAAAATAATTATTCCCTATATTTATACTTATGCCTTAATAATTACATACACTATAAAAACATAAATAATTACATATATATACAACTCTCATTAAGAAAATATTTTTTATTCCCAACTATATATATTTAAATAAAGGACCAGGGGTCTATGGGTAGTACAAAAGCAGAGTTAACTCCTATCCAAGGAGTGAGTTGGGATGATATAGTCTCATTAGTGCTACTTGCTGCTAAAACCACAAATGACGTCAACATTTAATCACCCCAGAAAATTAAATAAAGATGTTAGAGAAGCACAAAAAGATCAATTGGCAAAACAATAGATGATGTTCAACTTCAACTTTATGTTCAAAATAACCACACAAGATGATAAAACTCTCAATCTAGAAACAATAGATTCTAAAAGAAACAAATTTAACTGCAACATAATACTCCAACAAAATTCACTTCGGAATACTATATTTCTATTTTAGTACTTGACTGGAGCAATTACATCGAGCTGGGAACCAAGCTTCTCCTCGGCAATCTTCTCAGCCTTCACCCTTAATTTTGTCAATTGCTTCTTCTTCTCATACACTTCCTGAGCCCTTTCCTTCCTCTTCTTCTCGAGCTCCTGCAGTGAACATCAAAATGACGAGGAATTCAGCAACTTGGGACTCAGGTAAATTAAAATCTAGGCATTAAAAAGCTTTTGTTAGCATCCAGTTTTCATACTACTATAAAAGGAAAAGGGAAGGGGGACGGGGACGGGGATGGGGATGGGGATGGGATGGGGATGGGGATGGGGATGGGGACGGGGAGGAGGGGAAATCTAAGCTTTTTGAAAGCAAGATGCAAGAAATGGTGTTATTTAGAGGCAGTATAGATTTTGCTGATACCGTGAAATAATATGGATTTCCAATGAAATTCTGATGTGCTAGTGGTATGAGTGACCAGGCAGTAAGAAATGGTGTAGTTAGCTAGTTGGGAGGTAGAGTGGAAAAATCAAAAGACTTTGTGAGTGCTGAAATTGTTGGATATTTGAATCGATTAGTCTACCAGGAAAATTTTGCTGCAAGATAAATCATGAGCAAGCATAAAGCCACCATAATACCCAAAAGGGTACCGAAAACAATGAATTACATTTACAGATTAGAAGTCAATGAAACAGTTACAGAAAGCATAGGTTATAAGATGAAAATAGCATATATATACTCAGATGCAAAGCACGATTCAAACCATTCCAAAACACAGAATTCTTTGCATTATTTAAAATAAAAACAAACAAGATGCCAAGAAAACAAATTCAACTAATGAAAAGAAAATCCATCAACCAACTAAAAATTTGTAACAAGTACAAAAATAATTAGGTATCCAAATCCCACCTTGATAGTATCATAGTAGTTCCATCCAACCTCTGAAGACAGTCTTCCCAGCAAACAGTATTTATGCCCTGCTTGAAGCCTCAGGACCCTAATTCCCAGAGATGAAACATTTTAGAAAACATGTCTATATGAAGCAAAACATAAACTAAACATAACTATTACTGGACATGTAAAACACTCACTTGAGGGCATCGGGGATGACCATCCTCTTAATCTTGTCATATGGAGGAGGGATCCCTTCATAAACCTTCAAACGAGCAAGAGCAGCCGCACCACGCTTGGTCTTATGGGGAATCATCCTATAAAGAATTTATCGAGCCATGTTAAACAGAACACAACAATCAGTAGATTGCCATATGAAGCTTCTATAGATGATCATATGCACAAAAACAAAAAGGAACATATCCAAACACACCAAATATATGGTTCTTATAAAATTATAAAGATTGTCTAATAGTCCTAATTGTTTGTACAACAAAACAATATCAACACCGACAAAATACAAAGTCTCCATAAACTGTTACATAGATTTCAATAAATGTTTTTCTCATGACCAGTATACCAAGTGGTAGACTACAAGATATGACAACATCCTTTCTTTGCCAATCAGAAACTCCCCCCCTGAAGGGAAAGAATCTTGAACTAAGCAATCAAATATAGCTTCAGCTGTGAAATACAACAAAAAGAATCACAGCAGCTGAACAAAACATAAGTACAACATTGAATGATCAGACATCAAAGAAACACGTTGCTATATATCTACATATTTTTACATAATATCAACCTAAAGATGTCATAGTATCGACAGGATTTACCAATCCACTAAACAATATACAGAAACTACAGGAAGTCAAGAACACTGATAATCAAATGCTTTCAATTTCAAGAAAAGGGTATCTCTATATCAATCTAAAAATATAGATTAACCTAAGAAAGTATAATACTGAATCTTATATATTAAAAAAACAAGTAAATGGGTGTCCACCAATTACCATGTACATACACAATTACAAAGATATTTGTTTCCATACCATATTACAGCCATCTATATACGTACCAAATTAGATAAACTTAAACAATAACAATGTATATTCACAAATCAATATATGTACACAAGAATGAACCTTTACAGACCATATCACGAAATGAGTATCTCTATAAAACACAAATGTACCTTAACTGGCCATATAAACAAAAGGGAATCTCCCAATCAATTCATAAAATATGTAAATACAATTTAATGAGTTAAAAAAAAGTAAAAACTAACCCACGGATGGTGCGCCAGAGGATTTTAGCAGGGGCACGGAAGTGAATGGGACCATGAGAAGGCTTAGTGTTCATGCGCTTACGCAGAAACCTGAGGTACTTCATTTTCTGGCGGACAAGTCCACCGGAGAGGCAAATCTCCTCGCACCGGACCACCACAACTTTCTGTCCATTCAAAAGCTCTTTGGCCAGAATGGAAGCCAATCTTCCCAGCATGTGGTGGCGAGCATCCACCACTACCCTCTTTGCGCAGATCCCTGAACCGGAGACCATTTTTGCTTTCTCTCTCTAAAAAAATTTATTTTAGTTTTCTCTCTCTAGTATTGTGCGGCTGCTATGGAAGAAATGCGGGGAGGAAGAGAGACTAGGGTTGTGGTGGGGGTGTGATTTTATGATGCGGAGATAATAATCCAGTGTGACAAGGTGTTGGTGAAGATTGTGGACTAAATCACAAATTTTACCCTGAAGTTTAGGCTTAAGATCAATTTACACCCTAAATTTTATTTTCAATTAAAAACATCTTAAATTTTGAGAGTCAAAACAATTTGCCATTTGAAACACTAAAAATTTAGGATGTTCTTAATTGAAAATACGTTTGAGCAGACAATTAATTTTAAATCTAAAATTTTGTACAATTTCTGATTTATTCAAGATGGTATTGATTTGCCTTTTGGGGGTTAAATTACAATTAAGAGCTTAAGGTTTAGTGTAATGACAAGGAGACCCTTCATATTTTGAAAATTATATTACAAAGTTGTACTCTATAGACAAACTCTCAAACTTTATTCAGTTAATTGAACAGTTAGAAAAATGATAAAAAATTCAAATTTATGATACTTTCTCCATAATTAATCGTAATTATTAACTTAACTAATAAGTTAAGGGTTAGCATGATACGAAGCGATTACAAACAATATCGACAACCGCAACCACAATAAGTTGTCTTTGATTTTTTAAGTCAAGTAGTTAAGATAACTATCATACAAGCTTGTAAAACTCATATGAAGTGAAACACACAATACTTGATAAACACCATGCCAAAAGTAGGTTCAATTTATAATATATATGTATACGTGTGTGTATATATATATATATATATATATATAAACACATACGGTGCAGTTGTAAAGAACATCCGCAACCACATGATCCACAAACGTGCAATTACTAAAAATAAAAACCACACCGCAATTACAAATATGGTTACTTGCACTCCCCTAGTTTGACTTCTAAAAATCATGTATTGGTTTTGTATTTTGAATAGAGTATCATATCTCAAAATTATTAGTAAAACAAGTTGCCCTTGTGCTTGTTGGATGGGAGATGTTTAGATGGCTTTAAGATGTAGAAGTTCAACCCATTTTTTAAAAAACCAAAGAGGGGAAAATGGGTTCAATTCAAAACTTTAACATGGAGAGGAAACCGCTTACATAAATTACGAGCAAGTTCACTTCTAGTTTTACTGCTCAAGGATGAATCATAAATCAGCAGCAATAAATCAAAAGAGAAAGTTACAGACAATGGCAGATTCCAATATCCCTCTACCCTTACACCACTTCTCGTAAGGAAATCAAAAATAAAACTATAACATTGAAATGCCAGCAGCCAAACCTCAGGCCTGCAATAAGATCGCCACTCGTTGCCCAAGAAACGATCATGTGCTGTATTCAAATGCCTGCGGCGGCTGAGGTTCCTCGTCAACGGCCATTGCTGCGCCCGAGCCCTGTTGTGCAGTTGCAGATCCGCCACCGGTTGATGCGGTGGATGAGGGTGCGTCCGTTAGAGATAAAACCTCAGGCTCTGTTGGACGCAGGTCTTTCAAAAGAACAAAACCTGAAGCTGCTGACTTTACTGGAGTGTATCGGCTTTCTTCAAGAAATTTTATGAACTTCTCCTGAGCAGGAACCACCCTGGCAGGGTTGGTCAATATTTCAAAAGACGGCTCAGGTTCAGCCTTCTTTTCCACGGGAGTATCAACCTGCCAAAAGGGACATATTAAGAAGAGATAAAACTGGTCCACACCCAATGCACTGCGTATCATTCCTCACATCACACAAGATTCTATTTAAAGGAACATTGATTAAGTTGGCAATAATGTAAACAATAAAAGTTTAGGTTAGCGGCTCACAAACTAAAGAAGACGCGAGAAATAAAATCAGCATAACAACAAAATACATTACAAAAGATTTTATTTAAAGGACTACCTTGGATACTATTAGCAAAAAAAACAATTCTAGGTGAATAATTCAAAAGACTAAAGAAGATTAAAGAAATAAAAACGCAGAACTAAGTGGTGAATAACTCAAAAGACTAAAGCAGATTAAAGAAGTAAAACAGTAAAAAATCAAATTTTGAATCTGCACATTCATGCAAGAGAAGGATGCATTCAAATCATCATGCAAAAATTCACCAAATTTCAAGGGTAGACGTTGCAAGCATAATACTGCCAATAATTACCAGCATAGAATCCCCATCCTTGTCACTGGATGATTTGCCTTTTCCAGAAGTTGACACCACTCCAGAAGACTTTTCAGCAATGGCCTTCTGGTCTGCCTCTTTCTTAGTTGCCCTAGCTTTCGCTCTTGCAGATGTTGATAAAACCGCAGTAGGGAGCTTCACCGTTGATGTTGTGGTGGCCACAGTAGTTGGCCGAGGATACTCAAACAATGATGGTTTTGCATGAGATACGAACTCGAATCTTGGTACTTTCAAGTCATAGTTTAGTCCTATCAAAGCTGTCGGCGAGAATGACAAACTAATGAAATAAATGAGTGGATACCAATACCAGAACTGGCTGAAAACAGCTAGACCTACGACTGCAGTGATTTTATCATGTTTTGTCTTGGAAAGCAACTTTATGGTGACATTTCTTCCACCAGCATCAAGGATTCCTGAGGCTAAAATTGCACCCATCTTGCTCATGGTGTCTTCATGCTTATCCAAAATGATTTTCTCCAATTGTCGCCTAAATGGAAGATCCACAATAAGCTTAAGCAAAGTAATATCGATTCAAAATTTAATCAACAGAGAAAGAAATTAAAAACACAATACCTGAACGCTCCAACACGAGAATCACTAGCTTCGCTGATCTGAACCATCACCATAGACATTGCAATTAAAGCACCTTGACGAACAAAATCAACCACATCTGATGTCAGAGGTTCTAACAAAGATATGGCCTCGCTCAGACCAGTACCCGCACAAGAAATGCCAACTGCCAAAGCAGCACCATAACGAACATGAGGGTTGTAAGACTCGGACAGCAGGGAGACAATTCGAGGGGTCTGCACAAAATGAGATCAATGAGAATACATCCTCATACACACAGGGGAGCAAATATGAGGGTTAGAAGTAACAAAGCTAGTGACATTTAATGGTTGTGAACAAAACAAACACTACAACAAAATGTTACCAGACTGAAAAATGCATACACAGTTAACCCAGGAGGGGAGAGCGGGAGAAATAGACAAGAGGGGAGGGCAGGACAGCTATTCTATGAACTAAAACCAAAAAAAAATGAAATTTCTAGTTGCAAATACAGATGGAGAAGTGACATGGGGTGCTCAAAAATAAAACAGAAAAACTGACCTGGTCTGGTTCAGAGTACAGAACAAATCCAAGTGCTAAAACAGCAGTCCGCCTGACATCATCGCTCACATCTGATACAGCGAAGTGTAGAAGCTGGCGGATGGCCTTGTTATTTGCTGTTCCGCTATATGCCAATGCCAATGCATACATGCCACCGTAACGTATTATAGGGTCTTGATCCCTAGTCATCTGCTCAATTAGTGTATCCGCTTCTTCTTCTCTTCCATAGACTGTCAGGGCTATCCCCAATGCCAACCCCCTACAAAACGAATTACAACATCAATAGTAAGGAAGCCCATATTAAGAAAAGAACTATCCAGCACGTGAATCACAGAAGTAATATTTACCTAATGATTTTCTCGTGCTGAGTCTCATGTGCATAAGCAAGCATTTCACCTGCCTTCTCACTTGCAGTTCCAACCATCAGTAAACCCATACTTATACCAGCAGCTTCACCAGCAACAGCACTGTCTGTATAAAGCACATTTTTTACGTCATCAAATACATCTTCATCAGCAGTTCCTAGAGCTGCCAAACCAAGACCTAGGCATGCACCATGCTGAATAACCTACAGAAACCAGGATTAAACATTAAATCTAGTGAGATCAAAACTTACAACACAAAGAAGATATTCAACAATAAAAAGCAAGCACCTCAACATTGGTACTCCTTAGGCTATCTCGAAGAAATTGTTTGATTCCCTCTCCATGGTTAGCATGAATCAGACCTAGAGCGTAAAGGGCTCCACCTTCTGAATATGGACTGCCACCACCTGAACCACTCTGCGGCAAGTAAGGGGCCATCAATGATCTTCCTTGCTGCAAGTGGCCTCTGTGAATAACACCAAGCCCTGCTGTTGCACTGAATTTAGCCCAATTTGTGGCCCTACTGAGCCAGTCCTGACAATATATTTAAGCAAATGCAGTTAGTTAATGCTGAGAAAGCAAATATGGTATCAATGCAACAATGGAAAACCTCATGCAAGTATAGTTTTGAGTTACCAGATTCTCCCTCAGAAATGTATCCACAGTTGTTCCAGCATGCATAATTGCATTAGCATATATTGTTGCACTATGACAGACACTGTTTCTCATCTCTACTGATTGCTTTATTGTCTTAAGAATAAGAAGATCCGACCTATAAAATTTCAGATCAGAGTGTAAGCATTCTTCAGTAAAAATTGTCATACAAAAAAGTGATTAAAAAATGAACAAAGTTAATGGATTTGATTAGAATTGCAAATCAAATAAAGGAATGATAAATAACTGAAGTGCCTCACTTGTTATGACTGTATAAGAACTGTAGAGTCAACTGTATTGATGTCTCTCCGGATAAAATTCCTTTAAGTTTAGTCAGCCTCTCAGCATATGTTACTTCCTTCGGATCAGTAACAGGAGCGCTCTCAGGAACAGCTTGAGTTCCATCTGTCATCTGAACATCCTCAGATGGAGAGGCAGTTGGATTTTGAGCAGATTCTGGCTCGGCAGATACTAGTTGCACAGGTTCTGTGGGCAGGGTTTTGGGTTTTGAAAGCTGGTCTCTCACATTCAACAGAAAAGCTTGGTGTTCATTCTCTATAAGATCAAAAGCTATTTGAAATGCCAGTAAAGCATCATCCTTATTTTCGGATCTCAAAAGTTTTTCCAATATGCCAGCAACGCCTACTGGCTCATCCAAAAACATTAGGCATTGGCAAATACTCAAGTAATCTGGAGATGGCAACTTTTTAAATACTTCAACAAGAAGATTAAGCACCTAAACACAGTTGGTAGAATATTAGTGTACATGTGCATAAAAAAATAAGAATCATCTACCCGGATCCGCAAGATCTAACAAGATGTTATCTGAATATCTATATGCTTAAGAAATTGTTTTAAAAAAGCATAATTTATAAATAAATAAAAACTCAAAAAATTTTAAAATTTCTCATCAAGGCAAAAGATTGTCAGACCAACAACAGAATACAGGATAATCAACCAATACATGTACCTGCTTTTATAAAACTTTTAAAAAATACTATTTTATAAAAGCCTTTTCCTGAACCTAAAATTTCGGCCTCCACTCCTTATGGAGTGGGCCAATCAACTATACATCATGTCATTTTTTCAGCAGCTTATAGGCTTATCAACAGAAGATCACAGTTTGATCAGACTTCGACAAATTATGCAGATCCTGTATGATATGTTGGCCTGATCATGATCTCTAGCCAATTAACCCATTAATTATTACTACAGTTTGGACCGTTTAGATAATGATAGAGCGATCTAGTCTAGTATTGATCTTCTGAATAAACGTGAATACTACAAAACACCACTCTATATACATGTAACATATGTGTGTTCACAATTATTCTAAATCAACGGAACTAAGAGTTTCTTAAAAGACAAAACATGCCATATCTAAACTTTTTTTAGATCCTAACAGATTAGATTGGATGCCCAAGTACAAACATATCTGGATCACGATATATGAATGAATTTCTGTCATCTAACTAAGATACCTTAGATACGAGATTTTATCTTTTAATTAACAAAGCAGCTTAAAAAAAATTCTAACATGGTGACATGGTCATAATCAAATCTCTTCTACAGGCATATGCACAACCAGTTTATGTGGGCTGCAAAATAAAAGTCTCTCAAATACCCCCTGCATGCCACAAAAGATGACTGTAGTACAAAAATATTTTGTCCTTTTATGGTCCAAAGTACACAATTCAAATACAAAATGTTATATAAAGTCTATTTTATCCTCAAAAGTAATTTAATAGGATCCACTATGTTTAGAAAAAAGAGAGAATCTTTAGTGAACTTACGGGGGAGTCCATTTGGGTAAATAGTCGGGAACTTATTTATACTCTCCTCTACTTTCGTTTTTCTTAAATTGTGTGAAAAATGTACTCGAGACATATTTTATGGGATGGAGTGATAAGATCTTATTTTATTGTTTTGATAAGCATAATTCTCTAAGATTTTGTTTACTACACCTACGTCTAAATAAGCTTTTAAGCATATTTAATTACAAATCTCTAATATAGACTATTGCCAACATTCTCTCCAACTTTTATCCAATCCAAAACATAAACAAATATTTCATGGAAAACAAATCACGGCAATATTAACTAGTATATGCAAAAACAATTATATATACATATACACAAGGTCAAAATAGTAATATCTTTACCTCACGTCTATATTCTCTGCGATTGACAAATGAGTGAGAAACATTACTACAATATGATAGAGTTGCGTGAACATTGTCACTCTTCGTGATTGCTTCTTCAAGCTTATCCAATCTTCGGCATTCAATCGCCATTCCTATAGCTTGCTGATATCTTCCATCCAAAATACACCTTAAAAAAGTAATTGGTAAGATGGAGAAAATCCATGGAACTAGACCAAAGGTACAAGGCTACATACTTATCAAGCATCCTCTCCACGATCGCCTCCAACCTAGGATCAATAATAACTGCATCATCATTCGACTCAGCAGCCTTGGTCTTAAGACTAGCATATTCATCTATAGCTTTAGCTGAGAAACAAAACAAGCAGGACACCAAAAAAAATAAGAATTAAACAACACATTTTAGAAAGCATATAAAGTCTAAAAATCTTTCTACCACCACTGAGTTGAACACGGTATATATATATAAACTGGCTACCACAACGTAACATTTTTTATGACAAGTACAACTTATTAAATCTTAATTGAATCACTCAGGCAACAAAATGGATCGAATGTAAGATTTATACCCAGAAGCGTATGAACATAATCTGAATCCTCCGAAACATCAAATAGAGGACCAGCTCCAAGAGCATATGATAACGAGTCATTAAGTTCACCCAAGTAATAGAAAACCTGTGGATGTAAACAGCACAATCTGTGAGAAATATATTATCACACATATTAAAGAGTATCAAATTTTTCTTGATAAGAATCTTGGAGTAATTATTATGATGCATTCTTTCTTGAATACCCTATTTCTAAATTGAATAGGTACTCTACCAGAACCTTGAGATAAGGCGGATAAAGATAATAACAACGAAAAGACAAAGAAAAGTATGTTTACAGTCGCTACAAACAACAAACTGGAATTGTAACATTCAAAACATAGTTGTCATGGTGCCAGGGCAAGGCATGGCGGTAGCCGACAGCCAGGACGCCTAGGCAACCGCCATGGCGTCCTTCTAACGACAAGTCGTTTACAATGTATAATTTATATATTTTTTATTTTATTTTAAAAATATGTTAGCAATAAAATTTCATATACATTAAAACCCAAAACATAACTAGTACCATTAAAAGCACAATTATGTAATACCCACTGTCCAAAACAATATATTTTAGTAGTTAAACATTGCCCACTGTCCAAAAAAATACCCACTATACAAAACAACATATTATGTGAAGTTTGCAAATTTTAATACGTGAATTCGTCAAATCTTAAAAATTGGGGATTCGGGTGCGATGGGAGTATGACATATTTAATTAATAATTATTTAATATATGTATTACGTATAATATTATACTACTTATTCTACTAGTTGCTAAGAATACTGCATTATAAGAATATATAAATATGTACTTCTCTTAATTGTACAAAACTAAAGTGTAGGGACATATGTGCCAAACTATAAATGGGACTACAATCTGAAATGAATAAAACCTAAAGGACTTGACTGTAATTTTACTAATAAATAAAAGAAGCCAAAAATATCATAATACAAATAAATTCCAGCTAAGAGAGAGAATTGCACCCAAAGAAAAAAGAAATGAGAGAGAACGGAGAGAATAAAAGGCAACACAATGAAGAGAGAGATAGAGACCCAACAACGCCATCTCCCATTTTCGCGGTTAATATTTCTTCCATCTTTTTCCTCTTCTTTCTTTTCTTCTCTCTCTTTTCTTCCCCTCTTCTTAAACTGAAACCCTAATCTACAACCCCACTTTGGCCAAAGCTACCAAGGTGCATGCCTTGGTAGCCCTGCCTCAAGTCGACACACGACATGGCCTTCTCCTCATTGTCAAGACGCCATGGCGACGCCGCAGTAACTATGATTCAAAATGCCTTTAGGAAAGAAAATGCAAATCAATATTGCAAAGTTCTGCAATATCATTCCACTTTGCAATACTTTATACACAGTATGCCGTTTTACTTTTATTTTTAATTTTGATAAAAGAAGAAGATTTAATATAGAAAGCTTGATATTAACAAAGAAAGAAGTTCTCGTTGAACCGCGAAAACAAAGAGATTCAACTATAGCAGCATGATTAGCTGGCTTTGAACTAGCCTCCTTGGCGATGTCAAAATAATTGGTACAATACAATTTCATGTAAAAACACAAGGTAAGTCTTCTTAGAAACTATTTAGAGGGACTCTTAATACCATGCCATTGTAAAAAAATACTTCTAAAATGTGGTAGAAGCCAGATGTACCACATGGTGGCATATGTGGACTGCTATGTGTGTTAGAATGAATAGTTTTTCTATTTCTATTTTCATTTTTTCTTTTGTTTTCTAGCTGTTGGGGTTTATGTATTTAAAGGAATTTTCAAGCCTCTTTGGATGGTACTCTAGATGTAGCTAAAAAGTAAGCACTGCAGGCAGAAAAATCGAGAAGAATTTTTTTTAGAAAAATCTTTAAAAAAATAATATAAATAAATAAAGATTAATTAATAAATTACACTTTCCGCAGGATGCTGACATTAACCTTTCCCTAGGTATAAACCTGACATACCAATTCAGACATATCGACCACAATAAAAGGACTTCAGCATTTAGATCATAGCCGGTATCTAAATATAATACATTTATGTGCAAAAGGATGCACGCTCAAAGACTCAGAAATATACAAATTGTATCTGTTTCCATTAGGTTCAGAAAAACAACGATGAATGTCTAAGTTGACTGATTAATGCTTTGAGGACAAGAAGAAAACAAAACGGGCATTTTGAGATCATAACAATTTGGGATAGAGGGCTTATAATTCCAGATTAGTACTTCTTAATACCGTCGTCCTGGCAACTCTAACCAGCATAACAAAATTTTCATACTTAAGATAATTGAGTTGTTATATTATATTAGAGACGCTAGCACCCATATAAATAAACAAAGAACACAGCAAAAAACATGCCATCACCTTTGAAACAAGCAATGCGGCTAGTTGTCTTTGATCAAATTCTTCATCTTCATATAAACTTTCTCTGGGGTGACAAAAAATACACAAACTTTAATGGCAAAGAACTATATTATAATATATATTATCTCATTATCAAAAGAAAGATGAAAATCAAAACCCTTAAACTCATTATACACTAGTTCATTTGTTAGAAAAAATAAAACTATAAGAGAAGAATGACATAAAATGTTACAAACTTTCCATTTAGCACAAAGACTTTTACTACAATAATTTAATGAAGAGGGTATTTATATATTTATTTTATTTTTTCCCCGGGGGTGGCGGGGGGTCCAATGACAAAGTTATAGCAAAATTGAAATTTAACATAGATATTAGTAGGTACATGTTGGAAAAAAAGACAACACTCCCAATATTTGTCAGATTCTGTTTTCAACTCTCATGCATGTGAAAAGCCAAATACAACCTTTTATTATTTAGGACGGGGGTATAACTTTCGTTTGAAAAATAAATAAATAAATAAACAAGTAGCACCCCATCAAGAACCAAAGTGATGTAGTGCCATATATGAACGCTAAAGGATTATTTGTTAGATATTTTGTAGATATACTAGGGATAACTTGATTATTATTACTTGGGGGAAGTAGTACAAAGAGATTGAAGGAGTGGAATAAAACTGAGCTTGTGATAAGAGTGACTAGAGGAATGCAATTCAATTTCCTAAAAAGCGCGTCAGGCAGACCTAGGCAGTGGAGGGAACTTCAAGCGCCTAGGCTACTCCTAGGCGGTGTTAATTTTATCTAATTTTAATTTTATTAGCAAAGTATATGGGTGAAGTTTGAAACATACTAACTTTAGGACTATAAGTATAATTAAAAAGAAATTTTGAGGTATGCATTTGTAAAATGACTTTATGTGACACATACAACAAACAGGGAGAATTGTGGGTCTTATGGACCACGTATTATTTTTTGACTTGGGCTTTTAAGTTGGGAATAATTTACTCGAACCGTGAGACAAATAAAAAACCCTAGCATTCCTCCTCAAACACGATCAGCATTGCAGCCATGAGCAGCGACTAATTGGGTCGTTAAGGAGATGTATTTGTAGTTTAAAAGGCATTCAACCTAACGAAGTTCATATGTTTCTCAATATAAAGTCCAGTCCAATTAGATATATGATATAAACTAGACTATAACTGCTATTTAACTCATCCAATTTGTTAAAAACAACTTCAGGAAAATGTTTTAGCAACCTGAATTTTTTTTGAGGATTTATGATGCAGTTGTATCCCCTCATGTGATCCCTACAGGAATCCTAGGAACCTACTTTCATTTGAATTTATTTACAATTTTTATAAGTTCAATTTTAAAATATATATATGTTTTTGGATCAAGTAGAACATAGGATAAATAACTTTTCATTTGATATTATCTACTAAAATAATCTTTTAGGATCATCTTCCAAAATACTTGAATCTTTCTAAAACTCCCTGTTCCAACCTCGAATTCCTATTTGATGAGCTCTATTTTTCCCTGCTTTCTACATTCAACATAGCCCCTATTAAATTTTTATTCAATAGTTATAATTTACAGTAAATATTTAAACCCCAATACATATACCAGGTTATTTCCTCAACCCCCTAACCCTCCTACCAACACCAACCCCTGTAAATATTTAAAAAACAATAAATACTTCATACTCAAATAAACATCCATAAACACACCTTAGAATGTTAACCCTGCCTTACATCACCCGCCTTAAGAAATTATTTTTCAACAAGAATCTCTGCTACTTAAACTAAATTTCCAAAGACTCACACTCTATAAACCCACATCACCTTCGTCCACCACTAACCACACTCATGGTAACAAAGCCAGTATAGCCTACCACTACTTTGTCATCTCCAAAGGATGACAAATCAAGTTTGATTTGAAAAACTAAGTTCTACACGAAAACAAATGCCTAAAAACAGGTACAAAGTTTTATATCTTCATGTTCAATGCACGAATAAATAGCCATGGACCAATTTCATAACCTAAAAGGTGAATGTTATGCAGAAATTTTTGATTCAGATTTGAGATTCATATAACGCAGAAAATAATATATAATTGAAAAGAATAAAATAAAAAGCCCTTTGCACAATCAAGAAGTTGCTTTTTTTACTTAAAGTTCCCAACTTTCAAATATCAACATAATTAAGAGAAATCCACACAAATTATAAATTCACTGGACTAAAGCCGCACAGTAACATTATGATACTTTCAAATAAGAGTGAACCACATAGTTCCACGAAAGGCAATAGCCACTAGCAACCTTCAAGCTACGTTTTTGTACTGACCAAGTACATTCTAACCACCCAAAATATCAAAGTAAAATAATTAAACAAACTGTCAAAAACCCATAATTTTGTGTACCCACAAATCCCTAAATTGCATTAGTACCAATCATTAGCTTCATCAGTAAGACAACAACCCTCTTTTAAGTCCTTAACACATATATCGTGTAAAAACTCAAAATTTTCTAATCTTTAATGCAGAATTCAGAAAAGAATTCAGCTTAACGCACCAAAAAGATAATAAACTCTAAAAGATCCAAACTTTGGCTTTTATCCTCAATACCCAATACTGACATCTGTACAAACAAACAATAATATATGTAGAGAGAACGAGTAAATGAATAATACATGATTGGAACGCTTGTGGAGATCTCGGGCCAGAAGTGGTCAACAAAGGCGTTGAGATTGGAGAGAGCGTGAAGCTTCAGAGACGGATGGCTTTCATTCAACATCGCCAATAGTCCTCCAGCTGAGCTCACCATCGTCGGCGCCGCCGCCATTTTTTCCAGTCCAACGCTACCGAATTAGGGAAATTGAATTGGGGGGTTTTTGGATCTGGAACTGAGAAAAAAAAGTTAGGGCTTTGAAGAGGAACGAAACCCTAGGGAAATGGAGAAGACTAGTGCAGAAGAGATAGCGAAAGTTTTGCAATTTTTTGGTTCCGATTGCTTTTGTATTAGTAGTTTGTTTCTTGTAGAATGGGCAAAGTCCGATTCGGACTGAAATTCGGCTCAAATCCGATTCGAACTGAAATTCGGCCGATGTGTGAATATTCGGAACTTTATAGATTATCCAACACTATAAACTCAAATTTAGTTTTTGAAGTTAATTTAAAATATTTTTTAAATTAAAAAATTGATGTAATTTTATTTAGGGTCAAATAATAAAGTTAAAAAAATTGTAAACTATTTTTAATTATATTTCCAATTAATAGATATACAATTTTAAGCATAACCCGAATATATTAAATTTGACTTTGAAAATATCTCATAACATAGTTGAAAGAAAACTATTGTTTTTAAAAAGAGTTTATTTAATCAACTATATAATTAAGAACACAATATTGGTTTCAAAAAATTTTGTTCAAATTTTTGGTTTTCTATCCAAATTAGTATAAATACTATCTAAATTTTTAATGTATTCAAAAGAAATCACAACATGTTAGTAAAGGCAAATAATTTTTTGTTTTTATTCTCAAACAATAGAAGGTAAATCTAAAATATTTTTTATTTTTCGTTCTACCAAACTTATTACAATATTTTTTATTACAAAAATTGTTTGAGATAATATATCTTGACCAATTTTATGTAAGATAATTTAATTATTATAATTTTAATAAGATATTCAATTTTTAGACATAGCCAATTAAATTTTTGAAAACATTATTATTAAATTAATTAATTAAAATATATAGTGTAGGTTTTCTTTCTCAAATATTACTATAATTAATTTAATTTAGTGCAAAACTTTATTAGGAATCTAAGAATATAATATTATGTTGTTAAACTTTTAGTTGAGAATATATTTTAAGATATTTCATATTACACGGTTAAAATATATTAATATTATTTATAAATTTTATTACTAAATTTATGTCTTAACTAAATTAAATTCATTAAAATTTGAAATTTTATCAAATAATTTATTAATAATATATGCGAATTTTTTTCAAACATATTAACTTTCAAATTATTTTAAAAATTATAGATAATTCATTATTAACTAATAGCAATAAGTAAATTTAAATTTAAATTTGAGTTTCATAGTTCTATTCGGATTATAATTTCAAGTAAAGTTTATCATATAAAAACTAGTATAGAGTTACATTGCAAGCTTAAATAAGATTGCTTTTTTTTTCATAATAATAACTAAATAAATTTACACTTCATTCAAATGTTTAACTTAATAATTGATTGAGATAACCAAAAATATATGTGACGTTCCCAAATTCGAATATTCTCAAAACTCAGCATTTGATGCTATACGGTACTACTCATTCAATACATACACTCATATAATCTTAAGATGTAACTTTAATATTATTACAACATGTTACCTTCTAGGCCCAAGTTCTCAATACCTTTACATCTTCAAACATACTAATGAATATTACATTATTCAAATAATACATTAAAACACATGTGACTCATATATATCCGCCACAACAGATACATATAAACTAGCATATAATCTTATAACCATATACTTTATCATTTCCTTAATCTTCATCGGATTCTTTGGTTCGCTTCGACTTAGTTGAATATATATATATATATATATATATATATAAAGTAAGAGTGAGCATTCGATTGCTCAACAAGTATAATAGTCGAATAAAATTAATATCAAGATTAAAATCATCGTATTACGAATCTTTGAAAATTGGACAATAATTGTGAAACACTTCGAATAAATAGGAATAAAAATTCTCCTTTACTTTTTAAACACTTTTAAGCCCCCCCATAATGAGAGATCATCAAGATCTTAAACTTTTCTTTTGAAAACAATTTTGTTTTATAGTCGAAAATATTTTGTTTTAATTTTCTTTATATATTATTTTGAAATAGTAAGGTGTTGATTTGATAAATGTGATAAGTTATGGGTGGAATGTGCAAATTTTACAAAGTAAGCAAGTGGTTATAAAATATTCGTTTTGTCGAAAAATATTCGTTTGATCGATGAATATTCTTTTTGTCTTAGAATATTCGTACGACGGCGCAGTCATTGGTGGGCCCCACAAATGAATGAATGTCGGATATAGAAAGCGACAGAAGTAATTTTTATAAAAATAACGATAAAACTGTTACCGTTAAACTGTTGAAATACCCGGTGATAAAAAATACAGTAATACGCGTTGTTGCACAGTAGCACACGGTATTGCACAGTAATTATAATTATTGATTCTTACATAAGAAGTCACTTACTCAATAATTGTTACAGTAATTACTGTTCAATATTTTATTTTATTGATTCAATAATTGCTACATTGATAATTGCATACTATTTTATTGATTCAATAATTGCTATGGTGATATTTTATATTATTTATTCAATAATTGTTACAGTAACCACTGCACAGTATTTCACATTATCAAATCAATAATTCATGTTATTTGAATAATATTATTAAACAGCATTATTGGCAATGTCTAATAAATTTTGTTTAGGAAAGAGGTTAGTTAATATAATTGCGCATCAGGAAGGATAAATCCTTATCGGAAAGCCCCCTCTTTCCTGGAAACAACCTGGTTGTCAATATTGTAGTTCTATAATATTATTTGGGAATAATTAATTATTGACAAAAATGATAAAGAAATATTTATTTAATGTGGATATAAATGAAGGAATTAGTGTTTATTGTAAGACCCCAAATTTTATGAATAAGATTTAATTTTCTTTATATATTATTTTGAAATAGTAAGGTGTTGATTTGATAAATATGATAAATTATGGGTGAAATGTGCAAATTTTACAAAGTTAGCAAGTGATAATAAAATATTCATTGTTGTTGGGGAATATTTGTTTGGTCGAGGAATATTCTTTTTGTCTGATAATATTCGTACGACGGCACAGTCATTAGTGGACCCCACAACGGAATGAATGTCGGATATAGAAAGCGACAGAAATAACCTTTTTATAAAAATAACGATAAAACTTTTATCGTTAAACTGTTGAAATACCCGGTGGTTAAAATACAGTAATACGCATGTAGACACTCAAAATTTTATTTTTATCGTACTAACCCTGCAGGAGGGTAAAATCGTCATTTTACTTCGGAGACAACCCCGAAGTAAGGCAAAAGATCCCCGTCATCTCGGAGACAACCCCGGGAATGATGAAGAGGACCAATGAAGTCCGAACATACCGCAACCCGATCGAAGATCGACGAGCTGAGACAGTGATCATCGGAAACCACCTTAGTAAACCTCAAACGACGTGCCATCAAAAGATAAGCCTGCAGACTGATATCTGAACCTGGAAGGTATCTCAGCTACGAGTATCAACTTCCCGAACCCTAACTCAGTCGGACTCGGTCATATCTCGCTGCGTTCGTCAAATACGGTCCGAAAGATCAAACGGTAGACGTCAACTTCTGCCGAATCGAGACCGAATGAGCCATAACCAAGACGGGGGGTCCCACTTGGGTAGCCTCCACCATGTATGCGGCTGCCCCAGACAGGTTATAACCCCCCACTTAGGTCATTTAAAAAAAAGAGAGAGATATAGTGAGAGAAGAAGATTTCTAGAGAGAGAAAGGCTCGAGTTGGACATCAACATAGCAACTTGAAGCTTATTTCTTCCATCTAGCATCTGATTGAAGCCATCTTAGTTTTCTTACTTTATCTCGGGAATCAAAACGCTTGTTCACGCGCCCCCCAAGGTGAAATAACGCACTTCTAGCTTCGTTTTTCTTGTAAACTATGTTCAAATGATAGATTAATGAAGGATCTTGTTTGAATCTAGCTATATTTGTTGTATTATAAGGATATTGTGTAATAGTTGATAGTTTTAACGTTTCTAACGGTTATTTATTACTTTAATACGTTGTATATAGCTTCGGAAGCTAGATATATCTCAAGCTAAGCTTAAGCTAGTTCCCAAGAGGTTGTTAGCATGATGCTTCAACCCGGGAGCTAGAACGGCTTAGATCCGTGGTATATCTATGGATGTATTTACTTGTAAATGGTCCCGGCTAACCCGTATAGCCCTAAATATATATTTAGAGGTGAAAGGGGGGTCGAATCGGCGTGAACGGTGATTTCAACCGATGAAATCACTTAATAATGAAGTCGTGGACGTTATGTATATATGAAATGGTACAAATATTGTGAGTCTAGGAATCCCGGTGTCGAGATCCCCGAACGAATCCGACTTGATTCCCACGATGGACCGGTTTTTACGTTGTAAATGCTTTAAATACCATAAATATCGATGTGCATGTAATATTTGGATCTTGAAGACGAACTCGATTGGTTAGTCTCGAGAACTCGGATTCAAGATCCCGTGATAGTGAAAACCTTCATTACGGGAGCTCAGTTCATCGAGATGGCTTTTATGCCCGATGATGATCCGAACCTTCTTAACGCTTTAGCATACATATCATCAAAATGATTTCTCAAAACAAAAACCACAAAGAGCTTTTGATGAAATAAAGCGATTCAGAGTAGATCACGTAATTAACGTAAAGAATAAAAAGAAGTATCAAAGTCCTCGATTCCTAGTCGGGCAAAGGATTTGAAAACCTAATTTTCCAAAATCTCATTTCAATTTGCATATCTTGTTAAAATTGAATCTTTCACTAAATCAAATCCTTCGTACCTAGGCGCAAAAGAGGTACAGCATTACTTTAAAGTCACCAAAAAGACTTAGAAACCAACTAATAAAGCTTTCAAAATCACACACACAAACACACACACTTTTGCATAGAAAATCAATAAGACGCGGTACCGTGCTTGCACGGGAGTCGGGGGGTGCCTAACACCTTCCCCCTGCTTAACCTAGCCCCCAGATTCCACGAATCTCGGGTTTCAAGACCAAATCAAAGAGTCACGCATTGGACCATCTTGCGAAAACTATTAAAACCCGGATGAGTTGGTACATCCATTTCCAAAATACCAACTGGCGACTCTGTCTCAATCGGTCCAATTAATAAAATCAATCTTTCAAAATCGTCGACACATATGTCGGTACCGGTTTCCTACGAAATTCACCCTTTAAAACAGAACCCCAAAGACAAAGCGAAAGCGAAAGGGAAAAGAATAGGGAAATCGGGGCACTCCTCTCTCGTCCCACGGACAAGAGACGAGGGCAAACAACTCCAAAAGAAAAAAAGAGACCTCCTACTTCAACAAAAGGGAGACCGAGGACTTAATTTTCCGCCCGGCGTCGACAACGCGGTGTTACACAGTAGCACATGGTATTGCACAGTATTTTAAATTATTGGTTCTTACGTAAGAAGTCACTCATTCAATAATTGTTACAGTAATTACTGTTCAATATTTTATATTATTGATCCAATAATTGCTACATTGATATTTTATATTAGTGATTCAATAATTGTCACTGCACAGTATTTTAAATTATCAAATCAATAATTCATATTATTTGAATAATATTATTAGATAGCATTATTGACAATGTCTAGAAAGTTCTGTCGAGGAAAGGGGTTAGGTTATATAATTGCGCGCCAATGAGGAAAAATTCTTATCGGAAAGCCCCCTCTTTTCTGGAAACGACCTGGTTGTCAATATTGTAGTTCTGTAATATTATTTGTGAATAATTAATTTTTGATATATATGATAAGGAAATATTTATTCGATGTGAATTTAAACGGAGGAATTTTTAGTATGTGACATTTGTTGAATGTTGGTATTTTATCTTTTTCGATAAAATAATTCATTCAAATATATTATTATAATGTTACATTATAGTAGTATGATGTGATTATATTATAGTATGATTTTTATAATTTGAATGGTAACATTATTATAGTAAATTCATGGTATAAAAGTAAAATGAGTTGGAAGAGAACAAATTGAATTTGAATTCTTATGATGTAAGCAATGATGTCATCGGAACGATGAGGTAAGCAATGATGTTATCGGAACGATGAGGTAAGCAATGATGTCATAGGATCGATGATGTAAGCGATGATGTCATAAATTATGGCGAAAAGACTATTTTACTCTTACTCTGCCAAGCCTATAAATAGAAGCTCATTTCTTCATTATTTCTCACCAATTCACTAAAGCAATAGAGAGAGAAAGTATAGAGAGAGTAAGAGAGAAAGAAGAAGAGTATTCTGCTATTACACTAGTGTAGTCTCCAAATTTTATTAAGGTAAGAGGTATTATTTATTCGTATTTAGTTGTTATTAAATTGTGAAAATAATCTGTCTGAGCGGACTACCGCCTGACAGGTGAAAATTCAATTGCAGTTTCGTATATTGTTTCATTTCAGATTCCTAACTCTAAACTTACTACGGTAAGTATTGCTTCTATAATACCTGAAATGATCAGAAATTCCTTGAGTTTTGCGCTTCATCTAATATCATTTCACTGAAATATTATTCTGAACTTTCTTGTGAAATTTTTATCTTTTCATGTCGAGTTACTATTCACGAGTTACTATTCACAGAGTACTATTCACGATGAATTTTTTTTTTCCTCTTCAAAATTATCTTTGATTGGATCCAGGTTTTGATCTTCATTCTTGAACACTGGATAAATTCTCTAATATTTGTTCTTTATCTCACTGGATCCGTTATTCGTATTATTTTTTATCATTCTCAGTTCTAAATGGTGATATAACTGAATATCTTTGGCATGTAGTGCAAAGATGAATAATTACGTGATGAATATCTTTGGCCTGTAGTGCAAAGATGAATGATTACCTGATGAATATCTTTGGCCCGTAGTGTAAAGATGGACAGGTGTTGAGATGAACATGACCAACTGATGATACATATGAGTATCTTTGGCCCGTAGTGCAAAGATGGATATTTAATTCGATATGTATATTGATTGATGTTACAGAGATAAAATATTGATGATGTATTTGAATTCTGTACTATGTATTTGGCGACTCAGAATGGGTTGAGTATTGAACTTATTTTTGGGCGTCACACAGAATATCTAGCAATTAAAGCTACAAATATTCCTCACAAATACGTTAGGTATCTAGCCCATCATACCCTAAATAATGCATAACTCATCACGTTCAAACGACTATATGCGTTTATTTTAAACATTCCACTATGTCTTGGTGTTATTTTAGTTTTTACACTCCCTTGTGTCTTGTCGGATATTCTTAACTTAAAAATTCCCCTATTAATAGGTTTGTTTATCGCAGTCTAACCATCAGAATCCGCACCAAATCAATTTGGTTTGGAATAGCTCTACTTATCATCAATGAATTAATAAAATTTAATAAAACACCTTATCACCTGTCTAGCCGAAACAATTGGCATCAACATATTTTCTAACACAGTTCACGAATAATATGAACTTTCAAAACTTAAACACTTCAATAACATAGAACAATTCTTTTAATTTGCACATAAGTGTGGATATTGACATAAAACCCAATTTATAACTCAAAAAATGTACAAACATATAATATTTGCATAAGTATAGAATTTACTGGCACAACATAGAAAACCGACACAAGTACGACAACCAATTGCTTGAATTCACAATTCAAACAAGAGTTGGAAGCTTGCTACAAGTAAAACGTGTACAAGATTATAAACTTGTTCAGTTATAATATTTGAGTAAGTTTAAGAAACTTGCCTAGCACGCTCCTTACAGTTTACGCTAAACTGCTCTTCAAACGACCTACATAATATATTTAAGGTCGATATACCAATTAACAACAAAAAAAACGCTAATTATTGGTTTACGTTAATTTAATTCTCATTTTATATTGTTCGCGTCTTATAATTTAATTCACGCGACCAAACTTTAAAAACGTCTCTCGGCGTCGCAGCGTTCGGGAACATCACGACCCTCACTACCAACCATCCTTATTAGTTTACATTAACTTCATTCCATATCTTATAATGTTCGTTTCACTATAATCGAAACACTTTTCAAGTTCATTAACACTCGACACGACGTTTTGACGTTCGTACACCGCACACCCAATTTTGTCCATGCGAACGCCCAAACGATATATTCATGCGTACTCTTAGCATCCCTATTCAACTTGTCTAATACTCACTAGTTAATATTAAGTATTTTACGTTTCATAATGTTCGTTTTTTATAACTTATAACAATATCTTTTATCATCGGAAACATTGCATGACATATCACACGCTTGCCCTGAACCGCTTTAGTTGACCTTAGCCCTTCACTAGAATCGCGGCTCTCTGCATAGCGCCGCGACACTGAACTCCCTGCTTATGAAGTTTTTCAACGCTTAACTTACCGAAAATTTTTGATTTTGTAATCATTACTTCGCAACACCATAGCTCGCTCATCCAATGTCGGAATGAGTCCGTTCTTGAGCCATTTTCTTGCTCGTAACATCCTTTACAAATCTCCAAGGATGAAATAATTTTTTTGATTCTCTAAAAAATCTAAAAATTAGCTTAAGAATCCTTTGTGAGCTAGTTTTTCAACTTAACATTTTTAACGTCTACTTTCAAATCTTCGTACCTTACTCATACAAAATCGGAATGAGCTCGTTCTTGAGCCTACGACTCACTTGTACTACACTCTACAAATCTCCTGGAAAAACATAATTTTTTGAAAGTCTTAATTAGACACAAAACTTGCTCGAAAGTCCCCCGAGACTTAGGTTTTTACCTTTTAACCTCATATACTAGAAAATTCACCATGAATTCTCTTTAACACATTTTATCTTCGTTCTAATTGCATCGTTTACGTAACTCTTATGAGAATCAACCATTCTTCCCGGAACTTAAAACCCATCTATCGTTCATACAATATATTAGTATTACGAAATAATTTAATGATCCATTCCTTTACGTTTTGGTCTTAATTCATTTTCATTCATTTTGTTCATCATAACATGATTTATACACCTATTATCCATCATATTCCACCTTATTACTTTCGGATCCTTTATGATCCCCAAATCAACCCACAACAACTGTGACACTCCAAAATTCGGGTACTTCATTTCCACAGGATTTGGTATTCACTGTCAAATAAAATCACATCTAACTACCCATAAACAAGGATATAAATAAAACTTATAATTGAAATAGAAATTCTCCCATAATAGGGTTACAACATCTTAAACAAATCAATCCCAGGTAATCTAACCTTAAATACATCAATGCGAAAACATAACAAAATTAAATAAGTGTCATACATAAACAACTTCAAATAACTTAAAGAAGTCTTCAACACTTGTTCATCTTGCCCTTGCCCTTACTAGTGGACGGCTCGTAAACTCTTTCAACTTTAGCTGTAATGTTATTATGCAAGAATGAACAATCAATTGCCCACAAGTAGAACAATAACAATAGTAATAACATGAGAATAATCAATGAGTTTTGAATAATAAAAAGCTCGGCTTTTGAATCAAGATTAAAAAACAAGATCAAAAGTACATTTGAGGGTCATAAGACCATGAACTATGTCCTAGGTTATCAAGTATTTTTACTTTAAACCTTTAACAATCATAAGACTATATGGACCTTACTTCTCGTACTTAAGGGGATCAGCCCTTCGTACCATGTATTGTACACAAATATTTTAACGTTATCGCGTAATATAATCTCCTATAATAGGGTTGTTCATCTCAGTTTTGACATAAGAGTCCGCACCAAAGGAAGTTTAGTTTGGATAAGCTTCAACAATAGTTCTAGAATTTAGAACGCTTATCAACTATAGACTAGTCGAATCAATAAGGGTTTGCTAGTCATTCAAGGGTTCAATACAATAATATAATCGATATTCAAATCAAATATTGAATCTCAAATGTATACAACTGAATAAACATTGTATAACCGAAGTATTACTTCAAAAGAATTAGGACATCTCATTTGGAATTGTGAACTTGAATAATCAAGTCCATAGCTAGAAACAAAAGTAAGAAACTTGCTCAATATAAGAATAAGATTTAAGAACCTGCTCAATGAAAGTTTAGAGTTGGGAAATTGCGTAATTGTAATCAAGATGAGGTAAGGAAACTTGCCTCGTGCGTAATCTATAAATTACAATTCACGTTCTCCAATTAACCCTACATGTGACGCCCCCAGAATAGGTCCATTCAACCCAACCCATTTTGAGCCGCCAAATACATGGTACAGAATTCAAATACAAACTTTATATCATACGGTCGTGCAAAATACGACCACACAACTGTGAGTGTCAATACAAATATGTAGAAAATATTAAGATTCAAACTAAGTCCTCATTACAATTATTATCACACTATTTATCAGAAATAGTGAGGACTACTACTGCTCTAACTCGGACCATCACTCTGTCCCCCGACTAGTTCCCGCAACATTCTCATTTCCTGAAGAGGACAACAGATGAAAAGGGTGAGCTCAACTAGCTCAGTAAAGAATATTATGACTAAGATAATGGGAAACAAATTATCGTTAGTCTTCAACAAAATAAGATAAAATATAATGGACAACCAACTTTAGATCAATATTCGCAGCGAAAATAACAATTCATTAGAAGAGTTAAGCAGAGAATCAAGTCTACTATCTTCTATGATTTAAAAGTCCATCATCAATATTTTATCCCTGTAACATCAATCAATATACATCTCGAATCAAATATTCATCTTTGCACTACAGGCCAAAGATATTCATTTGTATCATCAGTGGTCATATTCATCTCAACACCTGTCATCTTTGCACTACAGGTCAAAGATATTCATCAGGTAATCATTCATCTTTGCTCTACAGGCCAAAGATATTCATTTGTATCATCAGTAGTCATGTTCATCTCAACACCTGTCATCTTTGCACTACAGGCCAAAGATATTCATCAGGTAATCATTCATCTTTGCTCTACAGGCCAAAGATATTCAGTTACATCACCTTTTAGGACTGAGAATAATGAAAAATATTTAAAAGAAAACGAATCCAGTGAGATAAAAGACAAAGACTAAGGATTCGTATTTTAGTATATCCAATTCAAAAATACCTCGTAATAATCAATTATGGAGCAAAATTCAAGAATAGAGCTCAAAACTTGGATACAATCAAAGATAATAACCTTAACAAGCAATTTGGACAAATAGAAGAAAATTTAATTTTTTCGTGAATAGTGCCGTATACGTGAATAGTAACCCCGACGGAAAAAGTAAGAATTTCAACATAAAATCCATGACAATATTTCTGTATAATGATATTGAAAAGAATAACATCATTTACGAAAGAAAATAACATCCCTTACCTCAAAAAGATAGTACCTCTGACTGGAATATCGGATATAATACCGAAGAAAACTTGCACTGAATAGCAACACTCAAAGTATAGAAATACTCACAAAAATACGCTCGATATTATAGAGAGAGAAAACTTCTGATTCTGGTGTGATTTTCAATTCTAACCTAAGCACCCTATTTATAGGAAAAGCTTAGGATGCCAAAGGAGACTAAAATAATAAAATAATATTATTTTTTAAAATTTTCCTCCGCCGCCGGCTGCTATCCAAACTCAGAATTTTTTTCAACAAAAGTGGGTCCCACCCATTAAATAATATTTATTTTCTGAAACTTCAATAATTCATAATAAATAGCCCCTTTGTTAGAAAAATACAAATTCTATGTCCTTCCATAGGAAATTTAATTCTCTACAACTTTGCAGAAGGAAGTTTTTCCAAATTCCAAACATAAATTATCCGAAATCCAAAAACAGATAATTTCTCACACCAAAATATTGATAAAAACTCACCAGCGCCAATTCCTTCTTTAATATCCACAAAATAAATATTTCCTTATAATATAAATCAATAATTAATTATTCACAAATAATATTATAGAACTACAATATTAACAACCAGGTCGTTCCCAGGACAGAGGGGGCCTTCCGATAAGGACTTCTCCTTACTAGCGCGCAATTAAATAACCCCTCCTAGACAGAACTTCCTTAGACATTGTCAATAATGCTATCTAATAATATTATTCAAATAATATGAATTATTGAGTTGATAACGTGAAATACTGTGCAACGACAATTATTGAATCAATACTACAAAATATCAACTGTAACCATTATTGAATCAATCATAAAAAAATAGCAACGTAGCAATTATTGAGTCAATAAAATATCAATGCAACAATTATTGAGTCAATAATATAAAATATCAACGTAGCAATTATTGAGTCAATAATATAAAATATTGAACAGTAATTACTGTAATAATTATTGAGTAATGGCTTCTCACGTAAGACTCAATAATTCGAAATACTGTGCGATACCGTGTGCTACTATGCAACACCGCGTATCACTGTATTTTAACCACCGGGTATTTCAACAGTACTAACGGTAACAACTACGCCATTATTTTGTAAAAAAATTATTTTTGTCGCTTTCTATATCCGACAGTTATTCCGTTGTGGGGGCCCACAAATAGCTGCGCCGTCGTACGAATATTCCCCGACAACAAGAATATTCCACGACCAAACGAATATTCCCCGACAACAAGAATATTTTATAACCACTTGCTCATTTTAAAAATGTTTGCACATTTCACCCATAACTTTCATATTTATCAAAACAACACCTTACTGTTTCGAAATAATATATAAAGAAAATTAAATCTTTATTCATAAAAGTTGGGGTCTTACACTACATACCATTTAGTCACAATACCAATTAATTATAACACAATTAGCATCACGAGTATACTTTCTTTTAACTTAACTTAACTCTAAATATGATTATACTAACCACATACACAAATCTTAACTATTAAACATATTATTAAACCTCAAGAACAATGAGTTTAAGGACACATTCAACTTATCAATTGAAATCATCATTGACATGTTACTAATCTGTTTTAACACCTCATTATATGATTAATACATTTTCATGTTCATTAGATTAGGTTACAATTATATTTTTTGTACTTGAACAATTAAATAAAATTTTCTAGGCAAATCTACCAAATGGCACTGCAACGCCCCAGATTGAACTGGGAGCTGGAGTTGCAGCGCGGCCAAGGCACTGCGGCTCTGCTGTTAAACCTATGATCAGGCGCTACGGCTCTGGCCCGGCGCTGCAGCACGCCATTTATACTTGAAATAGGCTCTGCAGCGCCTCGACTCAGCAGCAAACAGTAACAGCTCGCGAAGAACATAGAACAAAGCCAATAAACTCCAATTTCTTTATTCATACAACAATTTAAGCATACTCAGACACTACAATTCATATAGAATCATAACCCAACTTTTCTAGCATGTTTCTAACATCACAAACCACATAACTCATCAATCTAAAGACTCCAAATCAAGATTTGTTTGCCATTTTTCAAAGTTTCGTCAAGTTTAATGAAATCACACATAACGGATTCGTTACTACACCAAATCAGTCCATTAAACTTGCATTTTTTTCGTTTCTTAATGTATAAACATAATCACTCATCAATTTACCGATTAACATACAAATTAAGCATCAATTTGTATACATATAAGTCATATTCATACATTTTTCACTGTAAACTCAAAACTCACTTTTTAAACATAATTTCATGGATTAATTCAACCAAAATAGTTTATAAATATCATATAATGATTTATATCTACTAGCCAACATATATAAATCATTTTCTCGTACATTAGTCACACAAATCCATTTATAGAGAACTTAAAAACCATATTTAGTGAAGAATGTTGAATAACATAAGAAATACAATTAAGAACGTAAAGTTAGATTATTCACCTTTTATTTCTTGTTTAGATTACACAAAGATGATAGAACACTCCTCTTGATTCTCCAAATCTTCTTCTTCAATCTCAATTTCTCTCACAGCTCTCTCTTTTCTCTGTTTAGTTTTCCAAGCTTATGTTTAAACTGACTGACATAAACTTAATATACGTATATAATATAACTGGCATATACGTGGGTATCAGTTAAGTGCATTATGGCTTAAACTGGTCACATGTTCTCAAGGCTATGTTTGGCTAGCCCTTAAAGGCTCCCTTTTAATTTATTTTTATTTAGTCACTTATTATATAGTTTATTTGTCACACTTTAATTAATCAAATCTAATATTTCAATTCAACTAAATTAAAGTCAATATAACCAATTAAATCAAATTACCACATAATTATAATTCTTATTTATTAATTATAATAAATCATTAAATATCTAATTAACTATTAAATTAATTAGAACAACATTATAATTATTTAACAACTCATTTAATTTAATTATCCCAATTAAATTCAAACTTCAAAATATAAAATCATTCAACCTTAATTTAATTAATATATTACATTTAATTAAATTAATCTACAATAATTCCATCAAATATTTATTTAACTCTATAAATAAATCAACGAAAATATTTATTTAATTCAATAAATATTTAAAACCAATTACAAAAATCTCGTTCGTTACAACAACCACAACTATCAAGCTAAATACACATATAAAGCTTAAAATTTGATTTTAAAGGTTAGGATTCAAGTTTTCATATTACTTTCCTTTTTCATACATACAAACATGGTTAAGCATATATTCACCATCAAACAAAGCTTAACATGACTTGTGAATTAGAAGTTCAAGAGTACCTTTCTTAGTATTCTGATCATTCTTTACTTAAGATGGCTTGCTAGAGATAATAGCTTGCCACTTCTTTGGGTTAAATATACGTTTACTCACTTTACTCGACCTCGGTTTACAAATGCATCACTGAACTGAAATTTTTTACTGTCAACTCATTGAACTATAATTTTTTTATACAAATTGAATTTTTCGTCTAAAAGTGTTAAAAGTTAACGGAATGTTTATGGGGCACCACATCATATGCTTAGGTTATGACGCCCCCAGAATAGGTCCAATCAACCCAACCCATTTTGAGTCGCCAAATACATGGTACAGAATCCAAATACAATCTTTTATAACACAAGGTCGTGAAAAATACGACCAAACACTATGAGTGTCAATACAAACATCTAGAAAATATAAACATTCAACTAAGTCCTCATTACAATTATTATCACACTATTTTATAAAAATAGTGAGGACTACTATTGCTCTTAACTCTGCCCATCACTCTGCTCCCGACTAGTCCCTGCAACATTCTCATTTTCTGAAGAGGACAATAGATAAAAAGGGTAAGCTCAACTAGCCCAGTAAAGAATATTATGACTAAGATAATGAAAAATAAATTATCGTTAGTCTTCAACAAATCGGATAAAATAATATGGACAACAAGTTTTAGATCAACAACTGCAGCGAAAATAACAATATATCAGAAGAATAAAGTAAAAAATAATGTCAACTATCTTCTATGATTTAAAAGTCCATCATCAATATTTTATCCCTGTCAATCAATATATATCTCAAATCAAATATTTATCTTTGCACTACGGGCCAAAGATATTCATTTGTATCACCAGTTGGTCATGTTCATCTCAACACCTGTCATATTTGCACTACAGGCCAAAGATATTCATCAAATAATCGTTCATCTTTGCACTACAGGCCAAAGATATTCATTTATATCACCATTTAGGACTGAAAAATATTTTAAAGAACGAATCCAATGAGATAAAGGAAAAAATTTTGGGATTCATAATTTAGTTTATCCAAGTTTAAAAATACTCCATAATACTCATTTGTGGGGCAAAATTCAAGAATAAAGTTCAAAACTTGGATCCAATCAAAGATAGTACCCATAATTGCCAACTCGGACAAATAGAAGAAAATTTTATTTTTCGGTGAATAGTGTCGTATTCGTAAATAGTGCTGTATACATGAATAGTGCCGTATACGTGAATAGTAACCTCGACATGAAAAATGTAGAGATTTCATTAGAAAAATCATACTTCGTAAATAGTACTCGTGAATAGTATCGTATACGTGAATAGTGCCGTATACGTAAATAGTGCCGTATACGTGAATAGTAATCCCAACGGAAAATATTAAAATTTTATAATAAAATTTATACCAATATTTCGATGAAATGATATTGAAAGCAATAAAATCATTTACGAAAAAAAAAACCCTTACCTCAAAAGAACAGTACTTCTGACTGGATTATCGGATATAATACTGAAGAAAACTTGCACTGAATAGCAACACTCAAAGTATCGAAATACTCACAAAAATACGCTCGATATTATAGAGAAATAAACTTATGATTCTGGTGTGATTTTTAAATTCTAATTCTGCACCCTATTTATAGGAAAATGCTTATAACGCCAAAGCAGAAAATTTAATAAAATATTAATAAAAGTTTTCACGCACCACCACCTTGACTAAATTCATCAGCCACCACCAGTGGGGCCCACCAACATTAAAAAAATGTTTTTTTAAAAAATATTTATAACCCCAAAAATTAATTATTTCGGAACTTCAATAATTCATAAAAAATAGCCCTTTTATCAGAAAAATACGAATTTTATGTCCTTTTCATAAAAATTTAATTCTCTACAACTTTGTAGAATGAAATTTTTCCAAATTCCAAATGAAAAATGACCGAAATCCACATACGGATGATTTTTCACACCTCCATTCCAACAAAATACTGATAAAACACATCAGCATTAATTCTTTCATTTATAATAAATATTTTCTTATCATATAAATCAATAATTAATTATTCATAAATAATATTACTGAACTACAATATTGACGACCAGATTATTCCCAGGAAAGAACGGGCCTTCCGATAATAATTTCTCCTTACATGCGCGCAATTAAATAACCCCTCCTAGACAGAATTTTCTTAGACATTGTCAATAATGCTATCTAATAATATTATTCAAATAATATGAATTATTGATCTGATAATGGAAAATATTGTGCAGTTGAATTAACAATAATATAAAAATACTGTGCAATACCGTGTGCTACTGTGCAACAACACGTATTACATAATTTTAACCACCGGATATTCCAACAGTGTTAATGTAAGATCCCAAATTTTATAAATAAGATTTAATTTTCTTTATATATTATTTTGAAATAGTAAGGTGTTGATTTGATAAATGTGATAAGTTATGGGTGGAATGTGCAAATTTTACAAAGTAAACAAGTGGTTATAAAATATTCGTTGTGTCAGAAAATATTCGTTTGGTCGAGGAATATTCTTTTTGTCTTAGAATATTCGTACGACGGCGCAGTCATTGGTGGGCCCCACAAATGAATGAATGTCGGATATAGAAAGCGACAGAAGTAATTTTTATAAAAATAACGATAAAACTGTTACCGTTAAACTGTTGAAATACCCGGTGATAAAAAATACAGTAATACGCGTTGTTGCACAGTAGCACACGGTATTGCACAGTAATTATAATTATTGATTCTTACATAAGAAGTCACTTACTCAATAATTGTTACAGTAATTACTGTTCAATATTTTATTTTATTGATTCAATAATTGCTACATTGATAATTGCATACTATTTTATTGATTCAATAATTGCTATGGTGATATTTTATATTATTTATTCAATAATTGTTACAGTAACCACTGCACAGTATTTCACATTATCAAATTAATAATTCATGTTATTTGAATAATATTATTAGATAGCATTATTGGCAATGTCTAAAAAATTCTGTCTAGGAAAGAGGTTAGTTAATCTAATTGCGCGTCAGTAAGGATAAATCCTTATCGGAAAGCCCCTTCTTTCCTGGGAACAACCTGGTTGTCAATATTGTAGTTCTATAATAATATTTGGGAATAATTAATTATTGACAAAAATGATAAAGAAATATTTATTTAATATGGATATAAATGAAGGAATTAGTGCTGATTGTAAGACTCCAAATTTTATGAATAAGATTTAATTTTCTTTATATATTATTTTGAAATAGTAAGGTGTTGATTTGATAAATGTGATAAATTATGGGTGGAATGTGCAAATTTTACAAAGTTAGCAAGTGATAATAAAATATTCATTGTTGTTGGGGAATATTTGTTTTGTCGAGGAATATTCTTTTTGTCGGAAAATATTCGTACGACGGCACAGTCATTAGTGGACCCCACAACGGAATGAATGTCGGATATAGAAAGCGACAGAAGTAACCTTTTTATAAAAATAACGACAAAAATTTTATCGTTAAACTGTTGAAATACCCGGTGGTTAAAATACAGTAATACGCGTGTAGACTCTCAAAATTTTGCTTTTGTCGTACTAACCCTGCAGGAGGGTAAAATCATCATTTTACTTGGGAGACAACCCCGAAGTAGGGCAAAAGATCCCCGTCATCTCGGAGACAACCCCGGGAATGATGAAGAGGACCAATAAAGTCCGAACATACCGCAACCCGATCGAAGATCGACGAGCTGAGACAGTGATCATCGAAAACCACCTCAGCAAACCTTGAACGACGTGCCATCAAGAGATAAGCCTGCAGACTGATATCTGGACCTGGAAGGTATCTCGGCTATGAGTATCAACTTCCCGAACCCTAACTCAGTCTGACTCGGTCATATCTCGCTCCGTTCGTCAAATACGGTCCGAAAGATCAAACGTCAGACGTCAACTTCTGTCGAATCGAGACCGAAGGAGCCATAACCAAGCCGTAGGGTCCCACCTGGGTAGCCTCCACCATGTATGCAGCTAGCCGCATACATGTGTGCGGCTGCCCCGGACAGGTTATAACCCCCCACTTAGTTCATTTTAAAAAAAAGAAGAGAGATATATAGTGAGAGAAGGACATGTCTAGAGAGATAAAGGCTCGGGTTGGACATCAACATAGCAACTTGAAGCTTATTTCTTCCATCTAGCATCTCATTGAAGCCATCTTAGTGTTCTTACTTCATCCCGGGAATCAAAACGCTTGTTCACGCGCCCCCCAAGGTGAAATAACGCACTTCTAACTTCATTTTCTTTGTAAACTATGTTCAAATGATAGATTAATGAAGGATCTTGTTTGAATCTAGCTATATTTGTTGTATTATAAGCATATTGTGTAATAGTGGGTAGTTTTAACGTTTTTATCGGTTATTTATTACTTTAATACGTTGTATATAGCTTCGGAAGCTAGATATACCTCAAGCTAAGCTTAAGCTAGTTCCCGAGAGGTTGTTAGCATGATGCTTCAACCCGGGAGCTAGAACGGCTTAGATCCGTGGTATAATATGGATGTATTTACTTGTAAATGGTCCCGGCTAACCCGTATAGCCCTAAATATATATTTAGAGGTGAAAGGGGGGCCAAATCGGCGTGAACGGTGATTTCAACCGATGAAATCACTTAGTAATAAAGTCGTGGACGTTATGTATATATGAAATGGTACAAATATTGTGAGCCTAGGAATCCCGGTGACGAGATCCTCGAACGAATCCGACTTGATTTCCACGATGGACCGGTTTTTACATTGTAAATGCTTTAAATACAATAAATATCGATGTACATGTAATATTTGGATCTTGAAGACGAACTCGAGGGGTTAGTCTCGAGAGCTCGGATTCAAGATCCCGTGATAGTGAAAACCTTTATTACGGGAGCTCAGTTCATCGAGATGGCTTTTATGCCCGATGATGATCCGAACCTTCTTAACGCTTCAGCATACATATCATCAAAATGATTTCTCAAAACAAAAACCACAAAGAGCTTTTGATGAAATAAAGCAATTCAGGGTAGATCACGTAATTAACGTAAAGAATAAAAAGAAGTATCAAAGTCCTCGATTCCTAGTCGGGCAAAGGATTTGAAAACCTTATTTTCCAAAACCTCATTTCAATTTGCATATCTTGTTAAAATTAAATTTTTCACTAAATCAAATCCTTCGTACCTAGGAGCAAAAGAGGTACAACACTACTTTCAAGTCACCAAAAAAACTTAGAAACCAACTAATAAAGCTTTCAAAATCACACACATAAACACACACACAAACATACACACTTTTGCATAGAAAATCAATAATATGCGGTACCGTGCTTGCACGGGAGTCGGGGGGTGCCTAACACCTTCCCCCCGCTTAACCTAGCCCCCGGATTCCACGAATTTCGGGTTTCAAGACCAAATCAAAGAGTCACGCATTGGACCATCTTGCGAAAAACTATTAAAACCCGAATGAGTTGGTACATCCATTTCCAAAATACCAACTGGCGACTCTGTCTCAATCGGTCCAATTAATAAAATTAATCTTTTAAAATCGTCGACACATATGTCGGTACCGGTTTCCTACGAAATTCACCCTTTAAAACGGAACCCCAAAGACAAAGCGAAAGCGAAAGGGAAAAGAATAGGGAAATCGGGGCACTCCTCTCTCGTCCCACGGATAAGAGACGAGGGCAAACAACTCCAAAAGAAAAAAAAGAGACCTCCTACTTCAACAAAAGGGAGACCGAGGACTTAATTTTCCGCTCGGCGTCGACAACGTGGTGTTACACAGTAGCACATGGTATTGTACAGTATTTCAAATTATTGGTTCTTACGTAAAAAGTCACTCATTCAATAATTGTTACAGTAATTACTGTTTAATATTTTATATTATTGATCCAATAATTGCTACATTGATATTTTATATTAGTGATTCAATAATTGTCACTGTACAGTATTTTAAATTATCAAATCAATAATTCATATTATTTGAATAATATTATTAGATTGCATTATTGACAATGTCTAGAAAGTTCTGTCGAGAAAAATGGTTAGGTTATATAATTGCGCGCAATTGAGAAAAAATTCTTATCGGAAAGCCCCTTCTTTTCTGGGAACGACCTGGTTGTCATTATTGTAGTTCTGTAATATTATTTGTGAATAATTAATTTTTGATATATATGATAAGAAAATATTTATTCGATGTGAATTTAAACGGAGGAATTTTTAGTATGTGACATTTGTTGAAAGATGGTATTTTATCTTTTTCGATAAAATAATTCATTCAAATATATTATTATAATGTTACATTATAGTAGTATGATGTGATTATATTATAGTATGATTTTTATAATTTGAATGGTAACATTATTATAGTAAATTCATGGTATAAAAGTAAAATGAGTTGGAAGAGAACAAATTGAATTTGAATTCTTATGATGTAAGCAATGATGTCATCGGAACGATGAGGTAAGCAATGATGTTATCGGAACGATGAGGTAAGCAATGATGTCATAGGATCGATGATGTAAGCGATGATGTCATAAATTATGGCGAAAAGACTATTTTACTCTTACTCTGCCAAGCCTATAAATAGAAGCTCATTTCTTCATTATTTCTCACCAATTCACTAAAGCAATAGAGAGAGAAAGTATAGAGAGAGTAAGAGAGAAAGAAGAAGAGTATTCTGCTATTACACTAGTGTAGTCTCCAAATTTTATTAAGGTAAAAGGTATTATTTATTCGTATTTAGTTGTTATTAAATTGTGAAAATAATCTGTCTGAGCGGACTACCGCCTGACAGGTGAAAATTCAATTGCAGTTTCGTATATTATTTCATTTCAGATTCCTAACTCTAAACTTACTACGGTAAGTATTGCTTCTATAATACCTGAAATGATCAGAAATTCCTTGAGTTTTGCGCTTCATCTAATATCATTTCACTGAAATATTGTTCTGAACTTTCTTGTGAAATTTTTATCTTTTCATGTCGAGTTACTATTCACGAAAAAAAAATATTTTTTCCTTCCAAATCATCTTATGATGCAAATAATGATGTTATCGGAGTGATGAGGTAAACAATGATGTCATCGGAGCGATGAGGTAAGCAATGATGTCATAGATCGATGATGTAAGCGATGATGTCATAAATTATGATAAAAAGACTATTTTACCCTTACTCTGCCGAGCCTATAAATAGAAGCTCATTTCTTCATTATTTCTCACCAATTCACTAAAGTTATAGAGAGAAAGTATAGAGAGAAAGAAGAAGAGTATTCTGCTATTACGCTAGTGCAGTCTTTAAATTTTAAGGTAAGGGGTATTATTTTTTCGTATTAATGAAGAGAGTTATTTTCTTTCAATACTCGTAAGGGTTGTTATTCCATTATTTATTATTTTATTGGAATAACCTGTCTACGCGGACTACCGCATGCATGGTGAAATTCGGTTGTTATTCTATTCTTTATTATTCTGTGGGAATAACCTGTCTACGCGGACTATCACATGCCTGGTGAATAACCCTTCGTATTCAGCTATTATTAAATTATGAAAATAATATGTTTGAGCGGACTACCGCCAGACGGGTGAAAATCCAATTGCAGTTTCGTATATTGTTTCATTTCAGATTCCTAACTCTAAACTTACTACGGTAAGTATTGCTTCTATAATTCCTGAAATGATCAGATATTACTAGAGTTGTGCACTTCATTTAATATTATTTCACTAGAATTTTGGTCTGAACTTTCTTGTGAAATTTTTATCTTTTCATGTCGAGTTACTATTCACGGTGAAAAAAAAATATTTTTTTTCTTCTTCCAAATCATCTTTGATTGGATCCAGGTTTTGATCTTCATTCTTGAACACTGGATATATTCTCTAAAATTTGTTCTTTATCTCACTGAATCCGTTATTCGTATTATTTTTTATCATCCTCAGTTCTAAATGGTGATATAACTGAATATCTTTGGCCTGTAGTGCAAAGATGAATAATTACGTGATGAATATTTTTGGCCTGTAGTGCAAAGATGAATGATTACCTGATGAATATCTTTGGCCCGTAGTGCAAAGATGGACAGATGTTGAGATGAACATGACCAACTGATGATACAAATGAATATCTTTGGCCCGTAGTGCAAAGATAGATATTTAATTCGAGATGTATATTGATTGATGTTACAGGGATAAAATATTGATGATGGACTTTTAAATCAAAGAAGATAGTAGACATCATTCTCTACTTAACTCTTCTAATGAATTGTTATTTCCGCTGCGAATATTAATCTAAAACTTGTTGTATATAATATTTTATCTGATTTATTGAATGTGACACCCCCCAGAATAGGTCCAGTCAACCCAACCCATTCTGAGTCGCCAAATACAAGGTACAGAATTTAAATACAAACTTTATATCACACGGTCGTGCAAAATATGACCACACAACTGTGAGTGTCAATACAAATATGTAGAAAATATTAACATTTAAACTAAGTCCTCATTATAATTATTCTCACACTATTTATTAGAAATAGTGAGGACTACTACTGCTCTAACTCGGACCATCATTTTGTCCCCCGACTAGTTTCTGCGACATTCTCATTTCCTGAAGAGGACAATAGATGAAAAGGGTGAGCTCAACTAGCCTAGTAAAGAATATTATGACTAAGATAATGGAAAATAAATTATCGTTAGTCTTCAACAATTCAGATAAAATATTATTGACAACAAGTTTTAGATCAATATTCGCAGTGAAAATAATCATTCATTAGAAGAGTTAAATAGAGAATGAAGTCTACTATCTTCTATGATTTAAAAGTTCATCATCAATATTTTATCTCTGTAACATCAATCAATATACATCTCGAATCAAATATTCATCTTTGTACTACGGCCAAAGATATTCATTTGTATCATCAGTGGTCATGTTCATCTCAACACCTGTCCATCTTTGCACTACGGCTAAAGATATTCATCAGGTAATCATTCATCTTTGCTCTACATGCCAAAGATATTTAGTTATATCACCTTTTAGAACTGAGGATGATGAAAAATATTTTAAAGAACGAATCCAGTGAGATAAAAGACAAAAATTAGGAATTCGTAATTTAGTTTATCCAAGTTCAAGAATATTTCATAATAATACTTTGTGGAGCAAAATTCAAGAATAAAGATAAAAACTTGGATCCAATCAAAGATAGGAACCTTAACAAGCAACTTGGACAAATAGAAAAAAATTTAATTTTTTCGTGAATAGTGCCATATACGTGAATAGTAACCCTGACGAAAAAAGTAAGAATTTCATAATAAAATCCATGACAATATTTTGGTATAATGATATTGAAAATAATAACATCATTTACGAAAGAAAATAACATCCCTTACCTCAAAAGAATAATACTTCTGACTGGAATATCGGATATAATACCGAAGGAAACTTGCACTGAATACCAACACTCAAAGTATCTAAATATTCGCAAAAATACGCTCGATGTTATAGAGAGAGAAAACTTCTGATTCTGGTGTGATTTTCAATTCTAACATAAGCACCCTATTTATAAGAAAAACTTAGGATGCCAAAGTAAACTTTTTAATAAAATAATATTTTTTATAAAAAAATTCCGCCGCCTACCAAAAGCCATCAGCCACCAGCCACGGTGGGGCCCACCTCCCATTAAAAAAAATATTTATTTTTTAAAATTTTAATAATTCATAATAAATAGCCCTTTTGTCAGAAAAATATAAATTTTATGTCCTTTCTATAGGAAATTTAATTTTCTACAACTTTGTAGAAGGAAGTTTTTCCAAATTCCAAACATAAATTATCCGAATTTCATAAACGAATGATTTTTCACATCAAAATACTGATAAAAACACATCAGTACTAATTCCTTCTTTTATATCCACAAAATAAATATTTTCTTATCATATAAATCAATAATTAATTATTCATAAATAATATTACAGAACTACAATATTGACAACCAGGTCATTCCCAGAAAAGAGGGAGCCTTCCGATAAGGACTTCTCCTTACTGGCGCGCAATTAAATAACGCCTCCTAGACAGAACTTCTTTAGACATTGTCAATAATGCTATCTAACAATATTATTCAAATAATATGAATTATTGAGTTGATAATGTGAAATACTGTGCAGTGACAATTATTGAATCAATAATACAAAATATCAACGGTAGCAATTATTGAATCAATCATATAAAATAGCAACGTAGCAATTATTGATATAAAATATCAACGTAGCAATTGTTGAATCAATAAAATATCATGCAATTATTGAATCAATAATATAAAATATTGAACAGTAATTACTGTAATAATAATTGAGTAAGTGCCTTCTTACGTAAGAATCAATAATTCAAAATACTGTGCAATACCGTGTGCTACTGTGCAACACCGCGTATTACTGTATTTTAACTACCGGGTATTTCAACAGTACTAACGGTAACAACTACGCCGTTATTTTATAAAAAGATTATTTCTGTCGCTTTCTATATCCGACAGTTATTCCGTTGTAGGGCCCACAAATAGCTGCGTCGTTGTACTAATATTTTCCGACAACAAGAATATTCCATGACCAAACGAATATTCCCCGACAACAATGAATATTTTATAACCACTTGCTTATTTTGAAATAACCCATAATTTTTCACATTTATCAAATCAACACCTTTCCATTTTGAAATAATATATAAAAAAAATAAATCTTTATTTATAAAATTCGGGGTCTTACATTGAAGGCTAACGATAATTTATTTTTCATTATCTTAGTCATAATATTCTTTACTGGGCTAGTTGAGCTCACCCTTTTCTTCCATTGTTCTCTTCAGGAAATGAGAATATCGCGGGTACTAGTCGGGGAATGGAGTGATGGTCCGAGTTAGAGCTGTAGAAGTCCTCACTATTTTTTTATTTAAAATAGTGTGATAATAAATGTAATCAGGACTTAGTTTGAATGTTAATATTTTTTACATGTCTATATTGACACTCACAGTTGTTTGGTCATATTTTACATGACCGCGTGATATAAAATATTGTATTTGAATTTTGTTGAATGTATTTAGCGACTCAAAATGGGTTGAGTTTTGAACCTATTTTGGGGGCGTCATAGTTAATAGTAACATCTACGCCGTTATTTTAAAAAACTCATTTGTGTCATTTTCTTCATCCGATAGTTTTTCGTTATGGGGCCCACAAATGGCTATGCCGTCGTACGAATATTCCCCGACAGAAAGAATATTCCACGACCAAACGAATATTCCCCGACAACAATGAATATTTTATAACCATTTGTTTATTTAAAATATTTGCGCATATTACCCATAACATTCCACATTATCAAATTAACCCCTGATTATTTCAAAATAATATATAGAGAAAATTCAATTTTTATTCATAAAAGTTGGGGTCTTACATAGGTGGATATTCAACAATTAATAAACACAACAATTGTCAATTCTATAACAAATAGGTAAACAAAATATAAATCAAATTAATGTACATAAAAAATAATAAAATAAATTAATAATAAAATATATTACTGTATAATTTTTACAAATGTATTTATATAAAATTAATGGATTCATATTATTTTTTAATTTTTAAAATATTTTAAGTTCACTTTAAAAATATAAAATTATCTAATATTTTGAAATGGAGGGATTATTATTATTATTATTAATAAATATAAAATTATCTAATTTTTTGAAATGGAGGGATTATTATTATTATTATTATTATTCACCTTTTATACAACCGAGCAATCACAACATCACCATCGAAATCACGCCCTGACCACCGAACCACCAAAATTAGTGTTCAACACCGCCGTCACACATGCAAAGCTACCGCCTCACCACCACCACAACCCCACCTTCTATCTCAGTCATCTCTCCCTAAATCAAATCAAATCGAATCGAATTTTTGCTTCCGATCTAAATGTAAGCCAAGAATTTTCATTTTTTGATCTAAATATAAAACCAGTTCGATCTTTCGTCAAAATCTACACCCAATCATGCTTAGTTCCAGAGACATGGACGAATTGTACATGTCCATGGTCCTCGATCTAAAGAGTCCCGCTTTAGAAAAATGAGTCAACTAAAAAAAAAATCGAGTCAACTTAATGGCCTAAAAATCACAAAATGTACATATCTTAAAACTATTTTTTAGTTTAATTCTTTTTTCTCTGCCATTCTCTAGTTAGATCTGGATTGTAGTAGTGTTTACTGAAGAAAAAAAAAGTGAACAGAGAAGAACGGGGACGCAGGGAAAGGGGGACGGGGACAGGCGAACGACGAACGGATTCCGTGATCGGTGGCCGGAGGGAACCAGGCACGAGAGAGTAAGAGATAGGATAAGGAAGAGGGGAGGGGACGAGAAAGGGGGAAGAAACAGAGAGGAGACATGGTCTCTTCTTTTTTTTATTTTTCTTTTCTGTTTTTTTTTTGTTATGTGTTCTTTTAAAGGTTTTTGCTCTTTTAAATTTCATTTAAACCCATTTTATTTCCAATGTGGCAACAAATAGGATGATAGCACATGACAATTGTATGACGTGGATATTCATTTAAAACTGACATGGATGTTCCGTTAAAAGTCAACTTATTTAACAAATTTTTGAGGCAAGATAAAAGCTTGGTATTTGATTCGGGCTTCTTTTCCGGGCTAAATTGACTAGGGACGGGATATGCAACCCGAATTTAAATTTCGGTGGTCTGAGATGTTCATCCATGACACTTCGGGCAACAACAGCCCTTTTTGGATAGTTGCAGTTTGCTTCAGACAAAATCAGAGATACTTGAAGAACCAATATATGAGTAAGAATGCATTGTCATTACTATTTCTCATGACCGAATTGGAGAAAAAGAGAGGTGATGACAAGGACAAATCATACACTACTGTTGGGAAGGGTACTCTAGATAATATGGACTCATTCACGCCTATATGGATATTAATGTTGTCTGAAGGAGGGAGAATTCTCAACTGAAGATGCTTGTCACAACATAACCAAGGAAATTGGCTAAATGGGCTATGAACATACATGGCTCTTAATTGGCATAAAAGAAGGGAATCAATCACCACTCTATATTGCATATAAGGGTTCGTTGTCCTTCATCACTTTCAATATCCGCTGACCAAATTGGAATAAGCGATATTGAGATATGATCCCTTCGGGCCACTTCGGTAATTCTTCTTCGACAAACATGGTTCCGTTTCAGCAAAAATACATTCACCATTCATGGTTATTCTACAAAATATCATCTTCGTCTATTATTCTCGTAGCACCAAACATCCTTCGAGACAAACCATCGTCCTCCCGAATGGATAACATCCTTCGGGACGGACCACCTTCCGAACGGATAACATCCTTCGAAATGGACCAACGTCCTCCCGAACGGATAACATCCTTCAAGACGGACCAGTGTTCTCCCGAACGGATAACATCCTTCGGGACGAACCACCTTCCGAACGGATAACATCCTTTGGGACGGACCAACGTCATCCCGAACGGATAACATCATTCAGGACGGATTAGCGTTCTCCCGAACGGATAACATTTTTCGGTTGTGATAAGGTTGGTTCTTTATATCTTCGGTTGTGACAAGGTTGGTTATATATATATCTTCGGTTGTGATAAGGTTGGTTCTCTATATCTTCGGTTGTGATTAGGTTGGTTCTTTGGCCTTCGGTCTAATAAGGTTGGTTCTTTATCTTCGGTTGTGATAAGGTTAGTTCATTGGTCTTCGGTTCTGATAAGGTTGGTTATATGTTCAACGTATAGTGTTTGGGTATGACAATTTGTCTTCGGCGAATGCGGATCTTTTGTTGGTATAAATTTTTATACTCTCTTATTTAAGTTCCTTATAAATAAGAGACTGGGGGGCTATGTTGAGATGTAATTATTTGGGTCTAGCCAAGGTGTAGCCCAACTTATTTAATGGACCGAATTTGGTGTTGGCACATATACGTTTATTATCTATTTGCTCAAATAGTGGAGGAGAGTCCTTATTAAAGTAAGATTGTGTTTCCTTATTTGGTGGGATAAGGAGATCTAACTTGAGAAGGAATCGATTAGTCATTAATTGCAGTTATAAGACGATTCTAAAAAGGAATCCTACTCCTAGTTAGATTCGGGTGGACATGACATTTATAAATACAACAACAAACAAAGGTTGGAGGACACGATATAACACAATAACATACAACACAAATACGCAATTTGTACTCTCCTTATTATTATAGTGGATTTCTCATCTCTCTCTCCGTGCTTTTTTTCCAATTGGGTTTCCACGTAAATTTTTGTGTCCATGTTTTATATTTCTTACAATTGATGTGTGTATATTTATCTGTGTGTATTTTATGAGTTTGACTTCACAATAATACAATCAACCGTTAGCGCGATTTTGGCCTGCTGTTTTGGTGATTTCGTCATGCGTACAAAATCAGGCGTTAACCGCTATGAAAGAGAATTAAAAATAATAAATTAAGAAATTGTATTTGTTTGTTGTACTTGTGCGGAATGAAATAAAACCATGCATCGTTGTTTTGGGTGGGAGAAGTGTCGGAACAATCTTCGAAAGCGAAAATTAGTGAGGAGCTTAAGGATTGGTTGAAGTGTAGAAAGATTAGCTATTATCATGAAGAGGAGAAGTGGATTTTGTATTTACAGTTTTGTTTCGTTAGATGTCCGATGATGGAAAGGTTTTTCGAGGTTCAATTGGGATTTGATTCGGTGATGGAAGACCACGAATTTGAGGATCTTCAAGGAATGCTTTTTATGTGTAAAAGCTTGAAAGAAGAGAAGATGAGAAGAGGCGAAGAGGAAAAGGAAGATAAAGAAGAGGGGAAATCCATTGACGAAAAGAATCGAAAGAGGAAGAGGAGGTGAAAACCCCACCGTCAATTAGGAATTTGTATTAATTAGAAAGAGGTAATTGATTGATGGAAGAGGAAGCGTTAATCGATTGCAAGACCAATTTCGTTTACAGGAAACCAATTTGTTGGCTCCATTCTAAATTCTCGTGAAATCGGAGAAATCAACCGAGTTAACTCCTAATTAATTAAGAGTTAACTTAATCAATTTTTCAATTGAGAATCGCATTACGTCCCTTTATATATAAAGATATATATATATATATATATATATATATATATATCTCAATGTTTGGTTACAACAAGTAACAAAAGTGCACCAAATTAGCTGAATTAAAGGATAAATAACTAATTGAGAAGAAAGAAATAATTAAAGGTGTGTTTGCATGGACCAATTAACAGATCGAGGGACAATTATATATTCAACTATCATTATCTGAACCAAATGACCTCTAATATTGTATTGTGAATATATATATATATAATTGGCCAGGTGGGGTGGGGTATCAAATTCCTCTCAAGTAGATCAGTCAATTTTTGTGTAAGGGAATTGTACTAATCCATACAGAAGTTAATAAAACCCTCTCCAGCTCTTCTTACAAGTTACACCTTTCGACCTTTAATATAAGTCATTTTAGAGTTGTGCACAAATATTAAGGAAATGATTGTATAACATTAAATATAATATCAATTGTCTATATTATTTTTGTATTGGAAAAATAGAATGTTATTTATTAAGCAACAAATAGTGAGAGAATCAAAGTTATATTTATTACTTGGGATAATATTGGAAACTAAGTAATTAATGCTTACTTGAAATTCTCAAACGACATATATTAAGGGACAAAAACACTTTTCTAAAACGACTTATATTAAAGGAGGGAGGGAGTATGAATGCACATTTAGTTTGGGCGACAACTTCCAAAGGACCACACATATCATGTGGTTCCATGTATGTTCTCTTGTCAATGTTAGCCTCGTGAATTAATTTATTTCAAGTGTGTACTCCTCTCCTCCCGTTCAACATATTGGCTTGGCCTATAGGGAGCCTATACATACATACATACATACATACTCCTTAATTAATTCAGAATTAAGAAAGGCATTAATTAATTAATTAATATTGGAAAATATTAATTGTTCCAAGTATTATGGTATAGAGATCAGATAGATGATGATGCATGCTGCTGATGCTAAGGTGATCCATGTAAGACCTCAACTTTTATGAATAAAGATTTAATTTTCTTTATATATTATTTTGAAATAGTAAGGTGTTGATTTGATAAATGTGATAAGTTATGGGTGAGATGTGCGAATTTTATAAAATAAGCAAGTGGTTATAAAATATTCATTGTGTCGGGGAATATTCGTTTGGTCGTGGAATATTCTTATTGTTAGGGAATATTCGTACGACAGTACAGCCATTTGTGGGCCCCATAAAAAAAAACTGTCGGATGAAGAAAACGACAAGAATAAGTTTTCCAAAAATAACGGCAAAATTTTTACCGTTAAAACTGTTAAAATATCTGGTGATAAAAGAACAGTAATACGCGTTGTTGCACAGTAGCACACGGTATTGCACAATATTTTTAATTATTAATTCTTACGTAAGAAGTCACTTACTCAATAATTGTTACAGTAATTACTGTTCAATATTTTATATTATTGATTCAATAATTGCTACGTTGATATTTTATATGATTGATTCAATAATTGCTACCGTTGATATTTTATATTAACGATTCAATAATTGTTAGTTTGTCACAGTAACCACTGCACAATATTTCACATTATCAAATTAATAATTTATATTATTTGAATAATATTATTACACAGTATTATTGACAATGTCTAGGAAGTTCTGTCTAGAAAAGGGGTTAGTTAATCTAATTGCGCGCCAGTAAGGAGAAATCCTTATCGGAAAGCCCCCTCTTTCCTGGGAACGACCTGGTTGTCAATATTTTAATTCTATAATATTATGAATAAAATAATTTTTTTTGATAAATATGATGTGTAAATATTTATTCAAGTTTGATATAAAGGGAAGGATTTTTAGTATGAGACATTTGTTGAAAGCTGACATTTTATCTTCTCCGATAAAATATTTATTCAAATATATTATTATAATATTATATTATAATAGTATATAATGTGATAATATAATAATATAATTTTATAATTTAAATGATGACATTATTTTTATGGTATAAAAATAAAATAAGGTGGAAGAGAAAAAAAATAGAATTGAAATTCTTTTAATAAATGTTTAAATATATATATATATATATATATATATATATTATATAAATATGTGGCAAGTTAGATTCAAAAGTGGTGTGCTGATGTTTTTCCAAGGGTGGTGTGCTGAGAGCCACCGAGGGTTGCATTTGTCAATCCTGGTGTGCTAAGCATTTCCTATAAATAGAGTGCTTAGTTAGAAATGAAAGTCACACCAGAATCAGAAAATTTTCTCTCTATAATATCGAGCGTATTTCTTGTGAGTATTGAGATACTTTGAGTGTTGATAACAGTGCAAGTTTTTCTCAACATAATATCCGATATTCTAGTCAAAACTACTCTCATGTTAAGGTAAAGGATATTAATTTTCTCGTAAATGATATTACTTTCTTTCAATATTCATAAAGAATATTATTTTTTTCATATTCCATATTATGAAAGTGATAATATTTTATTTCATATACCCAAATTAAAACTTACTACGGTAAGTATTGCTTCTATAATTTCTGAAATGATCAGAAATTTTTTAAATTTTGCGTTTCATCTAGTATCATTTCATTGGAATGTTGGTATGAATTTTTTATGAAATTTTTACCTTTTCATGTTGAGGTTACTATTCACGAATACGACACTAATCACATAAAATTTAAAAAAAATTTCTTTGTCCAAGTTGTCTGTTATGGTTCCTATCTTTGATTGGATCCATATTTTTATCTTCATTCCTGAATTTTACTCCACAATTAATTATTATGGAGTATTTTCGAACTTGTATAAACTAAATTACGAATCCCTAATCTTTGTCTATTATCTCACTGGATTCGTTCTTTAAAATATTTTTCATCATCCTCAGTCTTAAATGGTGATACAAATGAATATCTTTGGCCTGTAGTGCAAAGATGAATGATTACTTTATGAATATCTTTGGCCTGTAGTGCAAAGATGAATGATTATCTGATGAATATCTTGGGCCCGTAGTGCAAAGATGGACAGGTGTTGAGATGAACATGACCACTGGTGATACAAATGAATATCTTTGGCCGTAGTGCAAAGATGAATATGGATTTGAGATATATACTGATTAATATTACAGGGATAAAATATTGATGATTGACTTTTAAATCATAGAAGATAGTAGACATCATTTTTTACTTAACTTTTCTAATGAATTGTTATTTTCGCTGCAGTTGTTGATCTAAAACTTATTGTCCATAATATTTTATCTGATTTATTGAAGACTAACGATAATTTATTTTTCATTATCTTAGTCATAATATTCTTTACTGGGCTAGTTGAGCTCATCATTTTCTTCAATTGTCCTCTTCAAGAAATGAGAATGTCGCAGGGACTAGTCGGGGAACATAGTGATGGGCAGAGTTAGAGCAGTTGTAGTCCTCACTATTGTTGCTAAATAATGCGATAATAATTGTAATGAGATTTAGTTTGAGTGTTTATATTTTTTACATGTTTGTATTGACACTCACAGTTGTGTGGTCGTATTTTGCACGACCGTATGATATAAAAGATTGTATTTAAATTCTGTACCATGTATTTGGCGACTCAGAATGGGTTGAGTATTGAACCTATTTTGGGGGCCGTCACAATCCACCACTCAGTCAATGATTCATCTGCCATATTTTGTCTACTACTGTTATAATCAATTGGGTATTGTTGATTTTAGTATTATTACAAGTTTAGATTTCAATCTCAACACTGATCGTGTCCATCGATTTCAAAAGTTCAATATCTTGTTCTGCAACATACACCTGCTAGTGTTCAAAAAGAACTAAAACTAGAAGGGCTACAAAACAATGTTATATATATAGCAACTAGTCTTTTTTTCTAAACTTGATTTATAATTGAAAACATGATTTTTATTTGCACTTTGCACCTTTGTGATGAGTTAGGAAGTTGTGGTTGTTCGATTTAGTTCTTTGTGTTCAGTTTTTAAATAGGCACATCAAATTTGGGCAAGGAAGTAAGATTTGCAAATTTGTTGGTGTTGTTACCTACTTGTTATTTGGTCATTTTAAATAATAGATGACTACTGAAGAAGAGGTGATGAAGATTTTCGTATGATGATAATAATTCATCATTTTAAGTTGCAACAATTATATAAGATTACGACTGCTTTTAGAGAATAATAAGATGGTGAGAAAATCTATCCATAAGAAAAGCGGAAGATGACTTTAGAAAAAATGATGAACATCTCTAAAAGTTGAAGTTTCATGCCAACCAGCTTGAAAAGTATTTGTTTAAGGAGTACACTTTAAAATAGGCATGTAGTTTCTTTATTTTTGTTTTTTTAATGTATATATTTCCTTTTAAATTTGATTGGTGGATTTTTCATTTTCGACAATTGCCTATGGATATACTTTATGGATTGTTAATAATTTCTTTTAACAATGATAAATTTAAGTTGTTAAATATGATTTTGGTCCAAGATTAATTGTTAATGTTATTTAATTTCATCTATATCTTTTGAAAAACAAACTTTATGATTGTTTGTTTTAAGGGTGTAAACGAGTCGATCGAAGCGAACAGAGAGCTACTCGAATTCGACTCGAAATGATAAATTCATACTCGAATTCGAATTGTATTTGAAAAATTCTACTCAGATTCGACTTGACTCGAATATTTACTACTCGAATTCGATCCGACTCGGCTCGAATTATAAACAAACTACTCGCGAGCTTCAAATTCAAGCTCGAATTCGAGTCTCTACATAATAACTAGTTTTATAATAAATATAATTATAAATTGAATTTGTTATTTTATTTAAACATGAGAAAATATATTTAATATTACACTTTATAAATATAAAATCACAATTAAAATTAAATAATAATAATAACAACAATAAATTATTCTAATTTGATTTAAATTTGTATATATTATAAGAGAATGTATCGAGTATCTAATCGAATTTGTATCAATTGAGCATGTATCGAATCACACTCAAGAATTCGAGTAGTTTGAATCTTAAACGAGTCGAGTATAACCTTGCTCAAATTTTACTCATATTTTTATTCAAACTATTTTTAATGCTCAGATTTGGATCATATTATTAACGAATCTGAGTCTCGCTCGTATTTTTTCGAGTCGAGCCCGAATCGAACCAGAACCGTTTGACTCGTTTACAGCCTTAATTTGTTTCTTGGAGTGTAATAGACGAAGTTATTATTATTACTTTTTCTTAGATCTATGTATTTTTCTAATTTTTTGTCAAAATGGATTTATGTGCTTATTCAAATTACAAGTATGTTTTTTAACAAAAATAAATATAGTACAAGTAAGTCAATATATATATATATATATGTATATATATATAGGAAAATGATCCATAGCATTTAGTTATTATGGATAAAAAATTGACATATAGCATCTTAACCTTCTATTCATAAAATGAAGTGACCGGATTAAAAAATGGGTTTCGTCGTCCGCTAGTACTTCTAGCGGACTGAGTAGTATAATTTTCAGACAAATATGCTCCCAATCTGCTAGTAAGTCTAGCGGACGCATATTCCCTTCGTCAATCGTCAAACACAACAGCAGCCAACAGCAGTCCCTTTGCAGCAGCCCCTTTGCCGAAAAACAGCTTTGCCAAAACACAGCAGAGGCCCTTCGTGATGTTCGTAGCCCTTCATCTCCTTTCTTCTTTGCCGGAACACAGCAGAGGCACTTCGTGATGTTCGTAGCCCTTCATCTCCTTCGGTGAAACAGGCCTTCATCCCCTTCGGTGAAACACAGCAGGTTCGGTTAAACACAGCATAACTTTCTAGCAACCACTGCAATTTCCCCCAAATTTGTAATCAAATCGGTAAGTTTGTTATTTAATCTCCCAAATCTAGCAACCACTGCAATTTTCCCCAAATTCTCATGAACCTTAATTTCCAATTTAGTGCGGTCGGAAGCATATAGCATCTTTGGAAGTCCAGACGAACAATTACAGGTACAAATGAACCAAGAAGTACTAGCATATAGGAGATGATTTGCATATGCTATATATGCTAATTTGTGTCTGGGTTGGTCAGGGTTGGGGTTAACTTTTGTGGTTATTTATATGTTTACTTATTTGTCGGATTAGTTCAGTGGTTTCTTGCTCTGTAGACTTGCTCTTTCCTGTCATCTGTAAATTTTTATGGATAGGGTGATACTGGTGTAATTTTGTGCCCTGTGATGTATCCTGTTGATATTTGTTTCTGTATTACTTTTTATCTGGATTACATTAAGCCTCGTCTTTTAGATTGATTTACATTAAGCCTAGAAGATGATATTTATCATGTATGCTGATCCTTCAGTTGTGGACCAGGTTATTGAGGACAGCCATATCTTCAATGGTAAACAGGTTAGAATTTTCTTAAAATTTTAGATGGCTATTGTGGTGATTGTGTTGATAAATTATTTGATTCAGTGAGGGTATGGATACATACCTGTAGTTCTTTTTGTCATATTAATATTCTTCTTCCATCTATAGTTTTGGAGCTTAATTTGTGAGAATTTTGCAGGTTGAGATCAAAAGAACCATTCCTAAAGGGTCTGCTCAATCAAAGGATTTTAAAACAAAGAAGATATTTGTTGGGGGTATACATGCTTTACTAATATGAGGTGAATATAAACATGCTTTACTTATCTGAGTTAAATAATGATATGTACTCAGTTTCTTTCATTTCTTTTCCTTAATAACATATGACTGTGATTTTGCTTAATTGTTGCTGTACAGGAACCAGTTGCTAGACGATTCGTAGTCAATAATTGTTATGTAAACGGGATAAAGGATAGGAAGCCATATGTTGTTGATGTACTGTGACTGTTGTGTTGTTGACTAATATCAGATGACTGTTGCTGTACTGTTATGTTGTTGACTAATATCACTGTGTTTTTATCCGTCCGTTAGTAAGACTAGCGGATGAATCTATTTTCAATTGATTTTCCAGATCTGACTTGGCTAACTGGGGGTAAAAGTGGTAGAGTTTTTTATTAACCACGTCCGCTGGTACTAGCGGACGACGTATGTTAATTTCAAATTCCAGTCTTTTATTTTAGGAATGGACGGTATAGATGTTATATGTCAATTTTTTATTTATAGTAATTAGATGTTATGGATCATTCCTCATATATATATAACAAAGCAAAAAAAAAACTAAATAAAATAATTCGAATAGATAGACATTATTAATCATATGGGTAATATAGTAATAATGCAGTTTGAAAATAAGAATCCCATCCTTTCTCTTCTCAACTTGTAAATTCACAAATAAGAAAAAATTTAATTAAAATCTCATCCGATCCATTTTTTTCAAAGAACATCTTCAACAGTAATAACTAAAAAAATTCTTCAAATTGAAGTTTGTTGACCTATGTGACAATTTAAAGAGTATTATTTGTTATTTTAATATTTTGTGCCTCATCAGTCTCTTCAATTCAATTAATACAATATTTGACTTAAAATAATAATAATAATTAATAACATTTGAAATAATTAATAATATTTATTTTTTTAAAATGAGTTATACATCAAACTTGTCAAGCAAAATAAATGTATGATTTTAATTCTCCTAAAATAAAATAAATATTTTGAAAAAGTAATGTCAAGCTATTAGTTTTAAAGAGAGAATAATATTATAAATTTGATGACTAAAATTAAAGAGGTAGTTAGAAATAATTTTTTTGATAGGACTCAAAAATAGAGTATTAATTTGAAGCGGTTGTTGAGTGTTAATTAATTAAGTTTGGAATCCGCCTGAACAAATTCGTCTCTTCCTCTTCCGTTTCCGTTCTCGCTTAAATTAAATCTCTTCTCTTTCATTCACATCTCTCTATCTTCTTTTTTCTCTCTTTATATTATATTTCTATATACATCTCTTACTCTGATTATTCTTCCGATCAACGAAAGATGGTTGAACCTAGGCGAAGCTCTTCATCCTCGAAACGTCCGCTACATTCCCCTTCCTCTTCCTCATCACCTCTCCCTAATGGCAAACGATCAAAGGTTGGTTCGCCTTCTATTTTGGTTAGGGTTTATCTAAATTCCCACAAATTTCTATATTTATGTACATGTGCATGAATAGATTTGTGTGATTGGTTCTGTTCGGTGCCACAGGCGGCTGAGCCTTCGTCCTCAACTAACGGGACGCCGCCGCCCGAAACCCTAGGTTCGGCGAAGGATTCCGGTGGGAAATGAAGAGAGCAGGAGGTTTGATCATCTGATCCGTCTGTTTGTTGTGTTTCAAAGTCAATATTAGGGGAGAAAGCAAACACTCATTGATCTTCGCATCCTCGATCCCCTTTTATCTTTACCCTTCTAAGGCCGTGAAAAGGTCATTGTTATCAATTTAGAGGTACTGGAACTGAAATAAATAGGTTTCTTTTAAATTTTTGTTGTGCAAATATCTGTCATGTTTTCATCTGCACCTATCCGTGTCCCATACATATATCTAAGCAATAATGTCGGCTTTAATAGATCCTAAATACCCTCTTTTTTTGCCGCCCTACCAGAATACGTTTTGCTTCCGCAAACCGCTTCAATTTGAATTCCTATTAAGTTTTCATTGTTATACTACCAAGAAAACCCAATTTTGTTCTTTTTATTCTATAATAACAATATCTCAATGTAAAGGTTTGATTCTGTGATCACGTCTAAGCATGGGGTAGCTTGAAGAAGCTAAGAGTTTGTTTCATGGAGCAGGTGAGAAAAAATTAGTGTCTTAGGCTGGTCTTGTCTTAGCAAGTTAGTAAATTAAAGAATGATTATATTTACTGGATTTCTTAGCTTGGATTTCTTAGCTTGTTTGAGTCTTATTATTAGTTCTGGTTGGTGAGCAAGAATTTTGAATTTTTAGACTTTAAGTTCTGTTTATATTATTTGTGAACTTGGGGAAGAGTGATGGAAAGGAAAGGAAAAGAAAATGAAAGTTAATTTTTTAAAGATTTATCAACAATTCTACACATTAAATTTAAAATTTTAAGATATATACTTGATATTAGGTTTATCAGATGTAGATATCATTAGACTAATGTCCATTAGGAGGTTTTTTCCCTTGTAACGTTTCCTTTTTAGCTTGGGTCCTTAGTTTTGGCATTGGTCATCCTTGAACTAGGGGGAAAGTTGTTATTCCTATTACTAGAAAATAATTTGAACCCGATACTAATGTAGATAATGATCATCAAATGTGCCAAAGTGGAAATTTTACCGATGGTAATGATTTAATATATTGGAACACCACAGTTTCTACATATGCCCTCCACAGAAAAGGTATATTCTGTTCTGGATGATATCAGAGTATTCAGTGTTCTTTAAGCTTGTAGTTACTGGGTATAGGAAGAATATACTTCTTATACTATTAAATGTAGCTTAATTATGTAACGAGGGCCGCCATACTTGCTTGCATTTGTTGACCTTTTAAGATGAAGCTTGCCTTTTGAAGAAGCCAATGATATTATCTGAAAATTACATACGTGTTCCAGAAAGTTGTCTTCAAAACATTTAATTATTTGTGTCTAATAAGTAAGTTGAGTATGATTGTTGGATCCATTGGTTTGTGGGAAGAGGCTAAGACATTTACTGATAGTATTGATATCTAATAAGTAATGGGATCCATATTATCTGGTAGTTCCTTATCAGTTTGAAAGCAGACTGGTTTCATGGTTTAAGCCCTGGGCTTTGTATCGGTTCAAACCCGGTTCAGATTTTTTTTGCATACTACTTTGAAATTTTGGAGGTAAAACAATGAAATATTGACTACATGTACTAAATTGTAGCAAACAAAACACAATCAATATCAAGAAATTGACTAACGTAAAGCAATTCATCACTTTCAAAACTAAAACTTGATAAATTTGATATACTTGATTACGTAATTATCCTATAAAACAATTAAAAATTTGTTCTAGAGAAGTATTATTTTTATGGCAAATACAATACATTTCTTGTTGGGGTCTACTTTTCAAGAATTGAGTGTCGGCTTTCTTTCTTAATTTGCGTGAAAAATGTGCTTAAGACATTCTTTTAAGTATGAAGGCTTATTCAAAATGACTTAAAGTTTAGATAAAATTTATAAAATCATACAAGATGCATGATATCTGGATGAAATTTTAATTTGAAAATGATATTTATCACTTATGTATGGTCATATAAGCATTTAACTTTATGTTCAAACTCAGCTCACTTGTATATGAGCCTTAAAATAAATTCAAGTCAAGTTCCAACTGCGCCAAACACCGAGCTGTTTAATGAACAGCTGGGCTTATTTACAGCCCTAGACAGAGGAGCTCATAAATATATACTAGCTTGGGAAGCTAAATTTCACCAGTGATAGTGTTCTCACAGTGGGGGCATTGGAAGATCTCATCAAAAGGGACAAGTTGTTCCGTATCGTGTTGCGTGACTAGAAGATCTAAGTAACCCGGGACCACTAGGGACAATCATGGGGTTTGCTATTGATGTTTTTCAGGATTATAGGGCCCCTAATACATCAGTGGTTCACTTGTTATTGGGTTATAGGCAGGTAGGGACAAGAAATGTAAGAATATGGAAAATGCTCATCCTTGCTGTCTGTGGTGCACCTGGAAATAGCCATAGGTGTGGAGTCATAGTTGAAGATGTTGATCTTTGCTTTTCTTTAATTTAGTTGGTGCACAGAAAGAGGTGAATCTTTATCTCACACTTCTGAATGAGTTGAATGAGTTCATATTGTTATCTTATTAGTGAAGATAGTTAAAGATGTTTAATTGTTATCGTTTATGACGTTTAAAGTTTTAGATCAATTGTTTCAAGTGACTCCTCACCGTGCTCTTTATTTTTATTTACTAGTTATTTTCTAATCCTTCTGTTGTCAATACCTGAGGCTTTCAGACTTATGCAGTATGATTCAGCATTGCTCAATATGTGCAGGTCATAGGTTGGTCAATGTGGTTTTCTGAGTATCTCTTTCTTGAAAGGAGCTGGGCCAAGGATGAAAATACACTCAAGGTATGGGATGTGTATACAGATGTGATTATGTGAATAAATTAGATGTTTGCAAATAAATGCATGTTTTCCTCGCTCTCGTTCTATGTGAATGTGTCTTTTGGTCTTTTGATTATTTCTTTTGGAATTCTTGATTTTCTTTAAATTTTGCGGGGTTGTTTCTGCTGTTCGGTCTTCAACGCCTAAGGTATTTCCCACACGCTATTTGGCTGGCACTTTTTGTTTACTCGCTTTACACAGGCAAAACTTTTAGCTGCTCAGGAGTATGCTTCAATGGGATTGCCGCCTGCTCCTAGAAATGCTCTGATTCAACGAACTAAGGTTAGGAGTCTGTTTCACTCATGGACTTCAATTTCCTTTTATTTCTCATGTCGATACGTATCATGATAAACTCTGTGTATTTTATGTTTCTTATTAATTTCAGAAACTTGCTTTGTTGCTCATCTTAGAGCTCCAACCTTTCGACATCCTGAGCCCATTTTATGTGCAACAGTAGTTGGCTCCCAAATTCTTTTCTATGTACCAAATTGATTGCCTCATAAGAATTAATTGCACCAATGTTATTGTGTGATCTTTGTTTCATATTTATGTAGGGATTGGAGAGTTACACTTTTTTGGATGAAGTGCTTAACTTTTCCATTTTCACTTGTTCTGTTTGGCTGACTTCTCTTGTATTTTGTCTTGCTATCAGTAAATTTTCTTTCCTATCGAAAAATGAAAACTGTGACCTCTTAGAAGCACGAGAGTGTTGTTTGTTTAGGTAATTGTAGCATGCTTTGTCAACACATTTTCTTATTAACAAATTTGTACATATCATCATTGTTATTGTCGTTATTGTTTTTGTTTTTATATCCTTGGTGCTCATTAGGAATCTATTTTAATTAGGTGGTGTAGCGAGACACTAGCCCTGACAATCATTTATTTGAATACATTTTGTTTATTGGTTATTCCAGTTCTTCTGAGTTCTAACTAACTAGTACTATGTTTGCATTTGATGATGAGTTACTATATGTTTGCTAGAAGAATAGACTTTTGCTTACTTTTTTTCTAATCAAAATTTTTAAAAGTAGGGGAGCTGTGTAAAATTTAATGGATGTTTTAAATCTACCCTCCCATACTTTAAGACAAAGGGTAACTGGACAAAGAATAGGGGAGCTTATTTTCTGAACAGTAAAAAAGCACGGGAAGCAAATATTATCAGATGGATGGAGGAAGTTCCATCTTGTCAGTTTTCTGTGTAGAGTTGGACAAAATTAGGCACCAAGATTTTTAGGTAATGTTTTTGGGTATGAATCATCCTTTTTCTAATTATGGAGGGAATTATTTTTGATCAAGAGAATGGGGGATCCCAAGGGGGATCCCGAATTTAATATTTTTTTTAGTGAGTGCACATATAATTCAACTGAAATGGGGTAGACAAGGTGGTCTTTTATTTTCTTATTTATTACTACTTCCGTCCCATAATAAGTGATGTTTTAGGTGATTTCATTTGTCCCAAATTATTTGATATTTTAGAAAATTTAGGAGCATTAATTACAATATTTTCAAAATTACCCCTCATTACTCCTACTTCAATACCCACATGCTTTTAACTCTCTCTTTCTCTATCCTTATTAACACAAAGGGTATTATAGACAAATGATACTATATTTAATGCTATACAATCATTTTCTTAATGGTTTTGCCCAACTCTAAAATATCACTTATTATAGGACGGAGGTAGTACTATCTGTAGCTGAGTTATTTTCTTGTGGATTTGCCGGTCTGATTTAAGATGCCCTTGGTTAATGTTGAAAGATCCAAGACGACTGTCATATGAGAACTGCATGAACTTTTGTGTTGATTTCAACATTAGGAGTTACCTTATGGAAAGCTTAATAGATGTTGAAAATATTAGTCGTGTTGGTCATTCAGTAATGAGGAGGTGAGATGATTAGGTATTTAGCTTTGAGCTATCGTTGAATTCTTATTTTGAAACAATGTTTGAACAAAACACGTACCAACATGGACACAGGCAAGGATGTGTAACATTGCCACCACAAAATTACAGATAAAAATCTTTATTGGTTTGTTATTGATAGATTACTATGATTCCGTGAGGAACCATATGATGATTTGTAGAGTTGTGATAATTTCTTTTGGATTTCAAACTCATATACATGGTTGGCTTCTTATTATGATTTTAAACTGTACCAATGCAATCTAGGATCTATAGATTTCTTTCACTGACTCTTCTTTATACCTCCCTGCAAGCTTCTTTTTTGTATTTCCTGACCATATTATTAGAATTGGTCTAGATCATTTAATTTTATAAGCTGTTCTTTTCAGGGTTTTGTTACAGCAGTAAGTCAAATGCGTGCATTTGTTCCAGCTGTTTATGATGTAACACTTGCTATTCCCAAAAGTTAGCCGCCACCTACAATGCTAAGACTCTTTAAGGGTCGGTCTTCTGTGGTAAGTCTACTGAACTTCAGAACTTTGAGCAGTTGAATTGAACAGTTTGCATATGTGGTACTGGTAGCCATTGGATTATATTTTCAAGTTCCTTTCACATTGTTTTTCCTTACGTGTAACAGAATCCTTATGCTATATCCTTATGATATATTCTTATGCTATATCATTATGTTAAGGTATCGTTTATACCTGTACCTTTTTTAAGAATAAAAGGTTGTTTGTGCCATTTTTTATTAGCGGTATGTTATTTATACCCCTCCATTCCATAATAATAGTCGTTTTATTCAGGCACATGAATTAAGAAAGTCATTTAATATTATCATTTAATAATTAAAATTTGTGTGAAATTTTATCACTATCCCTTTATAGAAAGTTGAAAACTACTAATTCAAGTGAGAATTTCTTGGGACAACGAAAGAAGTTGGGGGTGATATAAGAAAGTAACAATTTATTCTCTCATAAAGTTGTAAACGACAAATAAATTTGAACACATTTTTTCTTCTAAAAAGTCTATTATTATGGAATGGAGGGAGTAGTATTGTAGCTTCAAATCACCGGAGGGATTCACAAAGTTCATCCTAATGGGGTAGAAAGGTATATTGTGATTTTTCTTTCTTTTACAAAAAAGATTTTTTTAATAGATGAATAGAGAGAAAGGTAGATTATCATGTGTCAGTGTAACATTCGGTGGTTACTTTTTATTAGAAATTATGTGATGATAACTAGTACTCCAGATGAATGACTGGAAATAGTCTCTCTGATTGTTTTGCTTTTTTACTAAAGCTGTGGGATGTGCTAGCAAGGAAATGGCCAGGCTTAGGAGTTAGGACATCTTGTGATTGTGTTTAGTACTGAAATCATGTGATTGGATTTAGGCCAAAATTGGGTTTTATTTGATAATTCAGGACTACTGTATGTATATTTTGTTATGTATAAAGTGTTAAGAGAGTAAACTGATGTGTTGTTATTTCCTAGTATGGGTTAGTCCTCTCTCTCTCCCATAATTTTTACATCTCTCTCTCTTCTTTACTTCCCTTCATCTCCTATGTTCTTATGTCTATTTCCTAATGTCATTGTTTTGATTCTCTCTTTTACTTTTAAATACTTCTTAACCTTTTGTCTTTCACAACATACTCTTCATTTATGTCTTATTTGTAAGCTCATTTTTATTCACAAAGTTTGTAATTTATTTGTGAAGACTATTATAGTGCCTAGCTATAGTGTGTACAATCCTTGTGAGAAGTTTTGATTCATTTTTGTGATTCAAATGTTAGAAAACTTGGTAATAAGAATAATGTTGTCTTATCTTTGACCATTTGGGCAATTATACAAACCCTTAATGAAGTTGAGCATGGATAAAGCAATAATACATATAAAAGGATGAAGCTTAGTTAGTCATCATCCAAACCTAGGGAAGATAAGAACTTCATTTCTTGAATCATTAAATAAGTCTGAATTGTCATGATAATTATATGTTGATAAATGAATATCTGCCTGTTTTGTGGCTCAGTTCTGCTCCGAATCTGGATTCCCGATGCTCCGATTTGATCAAGATGGTTCACAACTTCACTACTTTGAGCTTCAGCTATCTAAGGTTAATTTTTCATTTTTAAACTCACTTAATTATGAATACTTTACTTTGAAGAGTTGCATTTAAGTTGTTTAGTGGGATTTTGTTTTTCGTAAATAGTTGTTGTAGAGTTATGTGAATCTTTTCCTCCAGTTGAACATTGCGCTGTGAGGGTTCTTTAGCTTCTTTATGGATTGTTTAGCAATTCAGTGTTGCAGTAATGGTTGTTATATTGTTCTCAATTGAATGTGATGAAGTTTTGTAGTTTTAGTTTATTATATTTGAAAAATGTTTAGACTATAATTTTGATTTTTGTGTATTCTACATGCAAATAACTTATTATAAAAATAAAAAATATTCTCATTGCAAGTTTAGCAAATTATACAATCTGTTATTCAAACTAGCACATGCATTTCATGGGCAATACCTAGTAATAATAAATATGAACACAAATATATATCTTTTAAAATCTATAAATTTTGTAAATACTAGAACCTTTTCTCTTTTAGAACTTGGGGAGTACTTGGAGATGCATTAAATATAAATTCTTGTCATAAATAGAACCTTTAATAGTTTTCACACGTATGAAGTCGTGGTTGTGTGTTTAGAGCTTGTTTACGCAAGGCCGTATTAAGTTGCAAGAATTTAAAAACGCTATCAGTGAAGAAACAAACAAGAAGAAAGAGAGAGAGAGAGAAAAGGAAACTCCCGTCTCTGTCTTCTTCTCTGCACACTTTCAATCCTACTTTTACCAAAAATATACACAGAATCTTGACTTCTCAGCTAATTTTGTGCTAAAATTTGGGTGTGAGAGCTCTTACATCAAATTTACCAAACTTGCAGGGATTTATTTAGCCATTGGGCCCTTTCTTGTCCTTTAAAGTAAACTCACAACAATGACGTTCAATTGGGTCTCTTCTTAGAATTAACCTTTTCGTCCTCCTTATTGCCGCCGTTACGACGACTTTTTTCACTCTCCTGATCGAAAAGGTTCCATTTTTCCATCCGAGTCTCATTGATTTTGATCTATCAAGAACTGTGGATAATCTTTAATTCATTAGTTTATCGTGTTTTATGGGTTTTCTTTAATTAGAGTAGTTATTTGAATAATAGGGGGTCAAATAATGTTGTAGGTGTCAAATTGTCAATACCATGTTGTTTCCAATTGATAATATCTAAAAGTGTCACTACTTATTTTATTTTGTTTGTTTGGACATTGTTTTGTTAACTGTGGTAGTGGATTGATTTTTTTCATTAATTTTATTGATTTTGTTTATTTAGCTTATTTAATTGTTGTTGAATTTGGTATTGTCAGTCTCAATTAGCATGTTTATTATATTACCAGGCTGTTTTCACTTGTACTTTGAGAAGATGAGTACTGTGTATGGATTATATGAATTTATGAATGTCTTGTAGTTTTGATCGGGTGTTTAATTCATTAGTTATGGCAAGAAACTGTCTTTTTCTTAATACAAAAGTGTTAACAGAATTAAGGGTTGATGTATTTTCCCGCTTAAAAATCCAAATTCAGCTAAATGTTCTTCTTGCTTTCTTTAATCATATTGAACACAGATATACACGGACAAGAGAGTGTAGTTAAGTCCAACAAAATGAATTTTATATTAACAAGGTCTTAGTTCTAATAGCCAATATCACTTCCGCTACTTGATCTCAATGTTATTGTCCTCCTTTCGCCACTTATTCGTATAGAGACCCTGATCTGTGGTGTCATTCTTTCTCTGTTTCATTTTATGAGTCTTTTGTGGCATAATATATCATTGGGTTTATTTTCCAAAATAAATAAATAATATATCATTGGGTTTACATGTGCTTTTCTAAACTTGATCTGCCACTTACAAGATTTACTTTTTAATGCCAATTTGTAAACTTTTTTTTGTCTTTCCTAGCTGCGTAGCTAGTGGTAGTGTGATTACATTTCATTGTTTTGCTGATATGTCATGTATCTTCTTCAGTCTGATGAAACTTCAAAGGTTAACGGCTTTTTATTGTATTATATTTTTGGATGATAAAGGGGTGTTAGATTTGGATACTAATAGTGTGTGGAGTCTAGGTTAATTGTTACAGTATTGGAGGTAGGGTACATATATATAATATGTAAATGATTATTATATTTATAGTTGTTTGATATATGTTGTAATACATATATCTGAAGGGATCACTGATCAAGATCTTGGGCCATGGTCGTGCTGTAATTAGTGCTTTGAATACAACTAACTAGCTATCATTTAGTTTAGCTAACTGGATATCTTGTTTCTTTGGGTAGTGGCTATCATCATTGTGGCTGGAGTAGTAAGTATAATATGTGTAATCACTTCTTCTCAAAGAAGTAAATTGAAAGGATTACTGGCTAATGTGTATGAACATTATTTGTAAAAAATTGTTGTAAAGCCCTCTCTTTAAACTATATATTTTTTGATATGCCGCTTATATATGGGCTTGATGACAGTATTACTCTATAAACAGGCACGGAAGCATGCATGACTATCTATATTTAGTTGGGTTTCAGTGCAAAACTTATTGCAAGGAGTTTCAACTTGGATTGTGGAGTTGTTAAAAGAAGAAAAAGTAGTACCAGTAGAATAAAATAATAAATTATGCTTATTATGTTGTCCGTTCTTTTAAATTTTAATGGTGCTTTAATTTAGTTTCTAAGTTTCTTTTCGAATTATATGCCCTCCCTATGGTATGGAGGTCTAATTTTGGTGTTTTACCTCGAATGCATTATTACATCTTTAGTTATATGGACGACCTCAAGGCACTGAACTCGGCATCTTTTGGCAATGCAGTAAGTATGACATAGCTATTCGGCTCAGTTGCAAGCCTGCAACAGGCTTGGATTTTGGTAGGTAAAATAAGACTCTTTTTGCGATACAATATTTCACACTTGAATCAACTTGCCCTTTTTGTTATATCAAATGTGGAGACGATCACAAAGAATTGAAGATGTTTTTGATAAAAAAATTTGAGTTGAATTTTTTTTTTTTTATTCACGAGTTTTTGTAAGTTGATCACATGTTAACGAGTCCTCGTATAAAATTTATTTTATGACCCACATGGATTGAGAATAAAACCTGCAATAGATATTTTATACAATTAGTTTGGGCCCCGAGATGTAGCCGGATTTGGGTTCATAATATTTGATGGGCTTAGTTTGACGGAACCCGGACCCGAATCGGACGCAACCCGGATCCGGACCGGACGCAACCCGGACACGAACCGGACACAACCCAGACCCGAACCGGGCAGAACCCGGATCCGAACCGGACGGAACCCGGTCCCGAACCGGACGCAACCCGGGACCCGAACCGGACGGAACCCGGACCCATACCGGACGGAACCCGGACCCGAACCGTACGGAACCCGGACCCGAACCGGACAGAACCGGACCCGAACCTGACGGAACCCGGATCCGAACCGGAGGAAACCCGGATCCGAACTGACAGAATCCGGATCCGAACCGACGCAACCCGGACCCGAACCGGACGCAACCCGGATCCGAATCGGACGCAACCCGGACCCGAACCGGACACAACCCGGGACCCGAACCGGACGGAACCCGGACCCGAATCGGACGGGACCCGGATCCGTACCCTAACCGGACCGAAACCGGACCCGAACTTGACGAAACCCGGACCCGAACCTGACGGAACCGGACCCGAACCGGACGGAACCCGGTCCCGAACCGTACGGAACCCGGTCCCGAACCGTACGGAACCCGTACCCGAACCTGACGGAACCCGGATCCGAACCGGACAGAACCCGTACCCGAACCGGACGGAACCCGGTTTCGAACCGGACGGAACCCGTACCCGATCCTGACGGAACCCGGACCCGATCCGACGAAACCCGGATCCGAACCGGACGAAACCCGGATCCGAACCGGACCCGAACTTGACGGAATTGAATTTTTTTTTTTTATTCACGAGTTAACGAGTCCTCGTATAAAATTTATTTTATGACCCACATGGATTGAGAATAAAACCTGCAATAGATATTTTATACAATTGGTTTGGGCCCCGAGATGTAGCCGGATTTGGGTTCATAATATTTGATGGGCTTGGTTTGACGGAACCCGGACCCGAATCGGTCGCAACCCGGATCCGGACCGGACGCAACCCGGACACGAACCGGACCCGAACCGGACGGAACCCGGTCCCGAACCGGACGCAACTCGGGACCCGAACTGGACGGAACCCGGACCCATACCGGACGGAACCCGGACCCGAACCGTACGGAACCCGGACCCGAACCGGACGGAACCGGACCCATACCGGACGGAACCCGGACCCGAACCGTACGGAACCCGGACCCGAACCGGACGGAACCCGGATCCGAACCGTACGCAACCCGGACCCGAGCCGGACGCAACCCGGGCCCGAACCGGATGAAACCGGATCCGAACCTGACAAAACCCGGATCCGAACCTGACGGAACCCGGATCCGAACCTGACGGAACCCGGACCAGAACCGGACGGAACCCGGACCAGAACTGACGGAACCCGGACCAGAACTGACGGAACCCGGACCCAACCCTGACCCGAATCGGACGTAACCCGGCTCCGGACCGGACGCAACCCGGCTCCGGACCGGCACAACCCGGACCCGAACCGGACGCAACCCGGACCCGAACCGGACGGAACCCGGACCCGAACCGGACGGAACCCGGACCCGAACCGGACGGAACCCGGATCCGAACTGGACGGAACCCGGATCCGAACTGGACGGAACCCGGATCCGAACCTGACGGAACCCGGATCCGAACCGGACGGAATCCGGATCCGAACCGGACGGAACCTGGATCCGAACCGGACGGAACCCGACCAGAACCGGACGGAACCCGGATCAGAACCGGACGGAACCCGGACCCGAACCGGACGGAACCCGGACCCGAACCGGACGGAACCCGGACCCGAACCGGACGGGACCCGGACCCGAACCTGACGGGACCCGGACCCGAACCTGACGGAACCCGGACCCGAACCTGACGGAACCCGGACCCGAACCTTACGGAACCCGGATCCGAACCGTACGGAACCCGGATCCGAACCGTACGGAACCCGGATCCGAACCGGGCGGAACCCGGATCCGAACCGGGCGTAACCCGTATCCGAACCGGGCGTAACCCGTATCCGAACCGGGCGGAACCCGGATCCGAACCGGGCGGAACCGGGATCCGAACCGGGCGGAACTCGGACCCTTACCGGACGTAACCCGTACCCGAACCGGACGGAACCAGGACCCGAACCGCACCGAACCTGGACCCGAACCGCACCGAACCCGATCCGAACCGGATCCGAACAGCGTAATTAAGGCTCACTACGTAACCGCGTCCGAAGCGCTGCGTCTTTCTTTTTATTAAAAAAGAATTGTGGGTTAGGGGTGTTCATTGAGTCCATATGGACTTCTAAGAAACCTTAGGCCCACGCGCACACAAGGTATCGGGGATCGTGCTCCTTTTACTACCTCAGCCGTTGGATTGTAATCAATTAGGCTGTCGTCAATATTGGGTATAAGCAAGCTCAGAAACTTGGCTTCTCTATGACTTGACTGGATTAATAAAAGTTATTCCCTTCATTTCACAAAAAAATAATAATTTATTCGTAGGAATATATATATATATTTAATAAAAAAAATATATATCCTTAATATCTACGAATTTTAAAAATAGAATTTTTTATTTGTGAAATAAATGGATTAATGCCTTAAAAATTATAGAGTAAAAAAGAAACAAACATCTTGATAAAAAAAAGACTTAAATACTTGTTTGATTCTGAAATTAAACATACATATATTTTTGGCCAATTTAACATACATATTAATGCATTACATTACCTTTGAATTTTAAAATATAACTCAAATTGATTTTTAAAAGTTAAATTTGTTGTTATGTTTTTCATTTCATTCAAAAGGTTTATCCACCGAAAATGCACTATTTTTCATTCCATTCTGCAACAATATAAGTAAGGGCAAAAACCTCGTATTGACTAAAATAAAATAGAGAGAATAATAATTGCAAAGTTACCATTTTAAACACATTTACTATGTAAATTATTCACATTTTCAATCTGTGGGGTGGTGTCCACGCGCTGAAACAGAGTGTTGTGAGGATAAATTGGTCCTTCAAATGCAAATTCTGGTGCCAGCACAAGAATTCATCATGGACGTTGAATCAACAATTCTGGAAAAAATATATTCAAATTATAGATCCAATGAACTAACTTTGTAGTTTCCATCTTTTTTTCTCGAGAGATCAGTTAAGATATAATCTCTCATTATGTATGAACAAATTTGTTTAGCAAACACTAATTTTCCAACTGAATTCGTTTATGGCTAAAAAAAATATGACTGACAATCTCTAGTATTTTATTAGTTAGATATAGACGACATCAGTTGTTGTCTAACTTTCAGACAATGTTGTGTTTATTATGGTAATTAATATTCTCACTGAAAGTTCATCATCCACTCCCCTCCCTTTATATGATTAATATTGAACTGCTTTATTGTCTTCAAATGTATATTGAGCTCAAGATGTTGGTAATCATCTATGATGACTGAAAGAACTGATGAACTAATTTGCCCAAAGTCTCGTAGGTGGGGGACTTCTTTTGGTTTTAAAAGATGATGATAAGCAATAAATAGATATGTTTCAGTTCCAACATTTATATTTAGAGTAGTGTAACTGGCCATTGCTACCTGATTTTGACTTTGGTTTAGAACTTCAAGGCTTAGCTCTTAAAAAAGGTATATGACTGCACATTATTTATCGAAATGGTATTATCTTCTTCTAAATTATGTAGATGCAATTCTGATTTTTTGAAAGCTCAGTGTACTGTAAAAAATTAAAATAGAATTTAGAAAGACTGTGTTCAGCTATATATACAGTTTCTTATAAACAAAACTCATGATTAATTGATTGATTAATTGTTTAGAATTTTGAAAGAATGCAATTCTCATGATTTTTTGGTTGATTAGATGACAGAGGAAATTATTGGATCAGAAGTAAGAAAATTAAAGGAAAAAGATAATAATAATAAAGTTCACTGAATCTCTGAATAAACAAAAATCACCACGGGCACTTGTTTCAAGTGGGTTGGCAGACAGAGTCACGGGCACTATGATTATGGCTACGATTTTAAGTTGATTTTTAACGGAACATCCATGTCACTTTTAAATGAATATTCACGTCATACAATCGTCATGTGCTATCAACCTAATTGTTGCTACATTGAAAAATAAATGGGTTTAAACGAAATTTAAAAGAGCAAAGACCTTTAAAAGAACACATAACAAAAAAAAAACAGAAAAGAAAAATAAAAAAAGAAGAAGAGACCATGTCTCCTCTCTGTTTCTTCCCCCCTTCCCGTCCCGTCCCCTCCTCTCTTCTTTATCCCATCTCTTCCTCTCTCGGGCTTGGTTTCCGCCGGCCATCGACCACAGAATCCGTTCGTCCCCGTCCCCGTCCCCGTCCTTCTTTGTTCATTTTTTTTCTTCAATAAACACTACTACTACAATCCAGATCTGACCAGAAAATGACAGAGAAAGAAGAATTAAACTAAAAAATAGTTTTAAGATCTGTACATTTTATGAGTTTTTAGGCCATTGAGTTGACTCGATTTTTTTTGAGTTGACTCATTTTTGTAAAGCGGGACTCTTTAGATCGAGGACCATGGACATGTACAATTCGTCCATGGCTCTGGAACCAAGCATGATTGAGTGTAGATTTTGACGAAAGATCGAACTGGTTTTATATTTAGATCAAAAAATGGAAATTCTTGGCTTGCATTTAGATCGGAAGCAAAAAATCGATTCAATTTGATTTGATTTAGGGAGAGATGACTGAGATAGAAGGTGGGGTTGTGGTGGTGGTGAGGCGGTAGCTTTGCATGTGTGACGGCGGTGTTGAACACTGATTTTGGTGGTTCGGTGGTTAGGCCGTGATTTCGATGGTCATGTTGTGGTTGCTCAGTTGTATAAAAGGAGAATAATAATAATAATAATTCCTCCATTTCAAAAAATTAGATAATTTTATATTTTAATAATAATAATAATAATAATAATAATAATAATAATCCCTCCATTTCAAAATATTAGATAATTTTATATTTTTAAAGTGAACTTAAAATATTTTAAAAATTAAAAAATAATATGAATTCATTAATTTTATATAAATACATTTGTAAAAATTATACAGTAATATATTTTATTATTTTTTTGTACAATAATTTGATTTATATTTTGTTTAACTATTTGTTATAGAATTGACAATTGTTGTGTTTTTTAATTGTTGAATATCCACCTAAGTATATGATGTGGTGCCATATAAACATTGTTAACTTTTAATACATTTAGACGGAAAATTCAATTTTTATAAAAAAATTATAGTTCAATGAGTTGACTGTAAAAAAATTCAGTTTAGTGATGCATTTGTAAACCGAGGTCAAGTAGAGTGAGGAAAAGTATATTTAACCCGAAGAAGTGGGAAGCTATTATCTCTAGCAAGCCATCTTAAGTAAAGAAGGATCAGAATAGTAAGAAAGGTACTCTTGAATTTCTAATTCATGTTAAGCTTTGTTTGATGGTGAATATATGTTTAACCATGTTTGTATGTATGAAAAAGGAAAGTAATATGAAAACTTGAACCCTAACCTTTAAAATCAATTTTTAAGATTTTTATGTTTATTTATCTTGATATAGTTGTGGTTGTTGTAACAAACAAGATTTTTGTAATTGATTTTAAATATTTATTGAATTAAATAAATATTTTCGTTGATCTTTATTGAGTTAAATAAATATTTGATGGAATTATTGTAGATTAATTTAATTAAATGTAATAAATTAATTAAATTAAGGTTGAATGATTTTATATTTTGAAGTTTGAATTTAATTGGGATAAATAATTAAATAAATGAGTTGTTAAATAATTATAATGTTGTTCTAATTAATTAGAGATTTAATGATTTATTATAATTAATAACTAAGAATTATAATTATGTGGTAATTTAATTTAATGGGTTATATTGACTTTAATTTAGTTGAATTGAAATATTAGAATTTGATTAATTAAAGTGTGACAAATAAATTATATAATAAGTAAATAAATAAAAATAAACTAAAAGGGAGCCTTTAAGGGCTAGCAAAACATGGCCTTGAGAACATGGGACCAGTTTAAGCCATGATGCGCTTAACTGATACCCACGTATATGCCAGTTATATTATATACGTATATTAAGTTTATATCAGTCAGTTTAAACATAAGTCTAGAAAACTAAACAGAGAAAAGAGAGAGTTGTGAGAGAAATTGAGATTGAAGAAGAAGATTTGGAGAATCAAGAGGAGTGTTCTATCATCTTTGTGTAATCTAAACAAGGAATCAAAGGTGAATAATCTAACTTTACGTTCTTAATTGTATTTCTTATGTTCTTCAACATTCTTCACTAAATATGGTTTTAAGTTCTCTGTAAATGGATTTGTGTGACTAATGTATGAGAAAATGATTTATATGTGTTGGCTAGTAGGTATAAATCATTATATGACGTTTATAAACTATTTTGGTTGAATTAATCCATGAAATTATGTTAAAAAAGGAGTTTTGAGTTTACAGTGAAAAATATATGAATATAGCTTATATGTATACAAATTGATGCTTAATTTGTATGTTAATCGATAAATTGATGATTAATTATTATACATTAAGAAACGAAAAAGAATGCAAGTTTAATGGACTGATTTGGTGTAGTAACGAATCCGTTATGTGTGATTTCATTAAACTTGACGAAACTCTGAAAAATGGCAAACAAATCATGATTTGGAGTCTTTAGATTGATGAGTTATGTGGTTTGTGATGTTAGAAGCATGCTAGAAAAGTGGGGTTATGATTCTATATGAATTGTTGTGTCTGAGTATGCTTAAATTATTGTATGAACAAAGAAATTGAAGTTTATTGACTTTGTTCTGTGTTCTTCGCGAGCTGTTACTGTTTGCTGCTGAGTCGAGGCGCCGCAGAACCTGTCTCAAGTATAAATGTTACTTGTTCTTATACGAAACCCTAATTAGTATACTCTAACACGTAAACACAATCTATATTATAATACGACCTTTAAACATATAACACAAAATATTATCAATAAAACTTCATTTTATAAATAAATATTCATAGATTACACGATTTATCGGGTCATTACAATATATAATTCAATAGTTTTATTAATTAAATAAATGTTTAACAATTTAATAACTATGACTATTTTCTTAAAATTCTAATTAAGTATTTACCCTGCATTTAATCGATTATCTTAACAATTAATATAATAAATTCTTATTCATGTCGCTCGTGTTACGCACGGGATTGATGAGCTTATTTTTATTTAATCTTTATAAATAAAAGGTTATATAGGGATTATAAAAAATTCATTTATGCCATCTTCTTTTCCATTTAAATGTGTTCATTTTCTTACAGAAACCTTTGATAAAATGTCTAAATTTCTTTTATTTTCTCTATAGTAAAAAACTTACAAACATGGTAATTGCGGAAAAAATCTTAAAACTTCTTACCTTTTTTTTGTTTGTTTTAAAACTCACAAACAAGTGTAACATCGTGTCTATGAGTTTTTAAGTGAGTTTTTCTCCTCTTAGTTTCTTCTCAAAAATGACACAAAATTTTTTTTTTTGGTCAAAACAACACATTTTTTCCCCTCTTCTTTTAGCATATATAGTTATAATTTCAAGACGCACCTTTATTTTATTTTTTCTCTTAAAAAAACTCCAATACGTTGTTCATTTTCTCTTTTTTTCTCTTTAAATTAAAACTCGTAAACACATTTAAGAGAAATTACCCGAAATAAAAGAAAAATGATAATAATAAATGAGAAAGAAGTAAAAGAAAATTACAATTGCTCTCGTTCTTCTCCCTTTTGCCCCCTTGTGGTTTTGACTGACAGTCACCCAAAGCCACAGTTGTTGTCCTCTTGCCCCTCCATGTAACTGTCGCATGGCTGGTGGGTAATGTCATGATTCCTCCCAAGTCTTGTGCAAAAGATGAGAGGCTCGCAAATGAATCACAGACCTTTGTAATGAGATGGGGCTTGAAGGAGTCTAAATCATCATTATTGCATATGCTGACCAAGTTCTTTTCCTCGATTGGCTCTGCATACTTCTGTGCCTGGGCCATGAATCTGTCCACATAATCTGACAGCTCCTCACTCGGCTTCTGCTTGAATCGCATCAGTTCTACAATGGTTACCTGTTTCTGCACATAGAAAAACTTCTTAAAAAATTGTAATTTTAGATCATCCCAATCATGTACTGATCCCTTCTCCAAATTGTAGTACCAACTGAAGGTACTATCCGTCAAGGTCTTGTTGAATTCCCTCATCAACAAGTTGTGGTTGTTTACTTCATCATATCATAGCCACGGAGACATCGATTCCACGAACCTGACAAAACACCCTAGCATTTCCCTTCTCACCATTGTATTTTGGGAATTGCGGGGGATGCTCAATATACCCTACCGGGTAAGGTTGCCTCCGAATGTGTGTTGGGTAAGGTGGAGTAAAGTCTAACTCCGAAGGTCGGGATGTCTTCCTGCGAAGTTGATTAATCACATCGATCATATCATCCTTCGACACGTACTGGCTCGTGACATGGACTCTCAAGGGTGTTGTGATGTACTGTTGTATTGATGGTGTGTATGGCAAAGAAATTGGCTGGTGTACACTTGCATCGTGCAACGCTTACGCTGGTGGCAGTTGTTGGCTCATTCGCTGGATATGGCTTGGGATGGTCGGTATCTGCACTTGTAAAAATGTGGGGAGAGCAGTCGGGATGATGTTTTTCTGAGGATGGCTTGCTTCCAGTCTGAGTTGTGGCGCGTCACCACTGTTCTGGGGTTCCAAGTTGATGATTGAAACCAACTGATTCTCCATCAATGGAGGTACAATCTGGTTCTCCTTGTTGTTGTTGCCATTGTTGTTGTCTTCTACTCCTGCTTGTTCTTCCTACGAATTGCCTAGGAACATGGCCTTGAAAGTGGGGATCTGCATCAACTGCTGGCGGAAATTCCCCATTTCCTCTTGTTTTCTCTGCATCTCCAGCATCATAGCCATCATCATCCCTTGTCCTTCCCGTGCTTCTTTCAACGTCTTAAGCATCTCCAATTGCACAACGTTTGTCTGCTCTCCGCTTGCATCCTCGCTTTGCCTTCCTGCGCCTGTTTGCTTGATGTTCGTTTGTTGTTGATTGGCCATGTATGGTGATGTTGAACTTTCTTCCAAAGCGTCTTCGATAATTGGTTGATCAAGATCCAGATTTGCGCCTTGGAAAGCTTGATTTGCTTGCCTTGGAACTGGATCCGGTGAAGTAATGCTATTTGTCTGTGAAGCTCGTCCTGTAGTTCTCCCACTTCGAGTTGTGGGCATACCTTTCACGAATTCTACACCTCACCAACAGAGTTGCCAATTTAATGTGAGCAAGAAAATCGTACCTTGCTAAGTTAGGGTTTCGTGTTGGCTGAGGAGGAGAGAAATCCACGAAGAGCACGTAATTGATTGATTGATTGAAGATGGGAGAAAAACAGGTGAGCGATTACTCAAATGACACGTGGCAGAACTCTCAGAATTTGAAAACTTTGTTAGGGTAGTAGGGATTCCGAGAGCCTTTTTAAGTGCTTCGGGTTGAAGAAATCTTAGAATCAAAAAACCTTGTTAGGGTAGCAGGGATTCAAAGAGCCTTCTTGAGTGCTTCGGGTTGAGAGGATGTCTAAGTCTTGAGCGCTTCGAGTTGAGAGAATGTCCAAGTCCAAAAGTCCCAAAAAGAGGTCCCCCCTTCATAGAATGGAAGGGGTATTTATGGAGTTTCCTAGAACTTAAGTGGTCACATGCCAGACACATGTCTTCAGGAAAATTCCAGAAATACCCTTTAGCAATTAGAATAATGCCCATATCGTTCCTTCTAGCCACCAATCCAATCCCTCAATCAATTTTCAAAACGAGCCGCCTCCACGAGCCTTCTGTCTCGGAATACTTGGAGGCTTCTCTCGGGTCTAACATATTTGTTTTTAGCTTTTCCATCTTCCTTCAATTAGGTCATGTGAACCCTAATTTGTACATTTGTGGAACCCTAATTGTGCATTTAATTCAATTAGGTCATGTGAACCCTAATTTGAACTTGGGCCCACAACTTGTATACAATATCGAGTATACTTAATTTATTTAATATATATTACTTAACAATCAAATTCTTCACACATTTTTAGAAGTAGAAGTAGTTTTTATGTTTGTCGTACATATTTATTAATTGATTCAAAAGTGATAATACCATCTCGTTAATTCTTATTGTAAGGTTCGATAGATTTAATTTAAAGTGTTCAAATTTAAATTTTTCCAACTGCTTGACTGAGTTAATTTTATCTACATTATCTTAGGGCTGTTTGATAAAAACTGAATGAATCTGAATCTGAATCTGAATGAGCTGAATCTGAATCTGTATAAAAAAAGTTGTTTGATAATCGATACGTCTGAAATATCTGAATAACAGTCTTTTACTATTTACCCCTCTAAACTATGCTGAACAAGTATATAATTTTGTCTAGACGTATTTAAAAAATTAAATACAAATATTTATTGTACAACAGATAAAAATAAATAATTCAAACAAATTATCAAACAAAGTATTGAATAATTCAAACAATTTTAACTCAAGTTTCATAGAAAATAAGAAATGTAACGAGTTAAACAAACATGTCAACATAATAATAAAATTACATCGAGTTAAGGTGGTCATTAGTTCACTGTGCTTTCTATACGCACCCTCATAAATATTATGATAATATAGGTTATTCTATTCAGGTCACGACTATATTGTAGCTCTATTTATTATACTTCTTAATTTACATGTTTAGAAATTACCAATTTCTTTGCTATTTTTTCCACCATTTTTATCTTTAGATGGTGCATTGTGTATTTAATTGAGATATCGAAGAATATTAAATAATTGTCTATTATTATTGGTGACATGCATAAACTTTTAAATATTAAACTAAAAAAGAAGAAGAAGAAATTTTGAATGTTTCGATCTGAAGAAACAAAATTTAGAAAGGCAAAAGAACAGAAATACACCTTCAGGTAAATAGCAGAGAAGAGATGAAGATGGAGATGCAGAGTAACAAAGCTATTTGGGTAAAAAACGATTATTCAACCTATTCAGATGATTTTTTTTAAAAGAATCGTTCAGATGTATTCAGACCAATTCAGATTTCAAAACTTGTAAACAAACAGTCTGAATGACTGAATCGCTCAGATTCAGAGCCATTCAGCCTTATTCAGATCTTATCAAACATGCCCTTAATATAAATGATTCAGTTCTAATTCGTGTATGTCTCAAATGTTCGCGAGTAATTTGATTAAAAAACAAGTCAAGTCCAACTCGAGTAAAATAAAATGAGTCAAATTCGAATTTAAATAAAAATTATAAAATTATATTCAAATCCAAGTATTTTAAAAATAAATTGAGAGATTATTTTCATCTCTATTTTTTAGATGGTTTACTTGCATGTTATTTTAAAGCCATACCTTAATAAAGTAATCACTTTAAAGGAAATTAAAAGAAATTTTTTTTTCCTTTTATGGGCACAACTTTCACAGTAATAATTTTTTCACAGATGTCCAGAAAGTTTAGTAACCCATAGCCTTAAGAACAACGGCTGTCCAGAAAGTTTAGTAGCCCATACCCTAAAGAACAATTAGAAAATAGTACTAGTAGGGTCCAATAATTTTATACAAAAATGGGTCTACTTGTCTACCTCTGAATTTAATTCTTCACCACCATAGGATTTCACCAAAAATACAGATAGAAGAGTAGGCCATAGAGTAGGTTGCAAATGGTCATATCAAGATCCTGTTACTATAAACTTAACTTTATGGTAAGTTGATTAATTGATCAATACAGTGCTGACACGCAGAGAAAGAGATCACCTTCTGCCTGCGTGTCGATACTGTATTGATCAATTGACCAAAGTTAACTTCATGCTAACCACTCCCGTCATATCAGATAAAGGAGATGCCATTAAGGTATTTTCTGCCTCTACCCAACTTCTTTTCAACATAATTTCTTGTCTTTTTCCTTTCTTTAAAAAACTTTAATTGAAAATTCTTTTTATTATATCTTTTAATCGCAGTGAACTTGCAAATAAAAAGTAACAATTCTATAAGGTCTCTCCTACATAATTATTATATGAATTTTATATTTAAATATTTTTTTATTTATAAAAATACCAAAATTAATGTCAAAATAAAAATTTTCAAATAAATATTAAGTGCACGGCGATATATTATCAATTACAAATATGAGACAATTTATAATAGGAAATTGATATTTCCACATTATGTTTTGATTTTTTTACACGTAGGACCCACATATTAGATGATGTGTTTTATTGATTAATATGTGAGTCATACGCGTGAAAATATTAAAAAGTGATGTGAAAATATCAATTTTTTTTATAATAAACTAATTGAAAGCTCACTTGCTTCCAAATCCTATATGAACTTCAATTCTTCTCAACTCAAGTAGTTGGTGAGATGTTCTAGTGGATCATGTTTTTTCTTAAAATCTATACTTTTTAGTTCTCAACTTAATTACTTGGTGAGAGTCTTCTTTATCATTGACAAAAGAGACTTTTACTTTACTGATTTGTACTGAAGATGCTCAATTATCCCAAATAAGTCCATTTTAATTGGCCAGGGCTGCTTTATAGAAGAATGGAAACAGTTGGTCAAACCCAAAGACTAAGTGGGAGGCAATCTATTCTTGCAAGAGCCTTCCATTGGTTAAGAGCATCAGTCAAAAACCCACTTGAGAAATACTACTATATGACACTGGTGTCCTTGAATTTTATCAAAAAGGTCATTGGAACATGAAGATTCCTTAGTTTCATCCCCCCCCCCGCGCCCCACATTCCTCCAATATTACCAACAAGGCAACAATTTCCAATCACTAATTTTTCTATTCTTAGTGGGCAATTATAGTGTACTGTTTCAAATTACACAAGAAATTGTCCTTTTATTAAAACTGAGAAAATTTAGAGTTTTCAGTCCTTCTACGCGGACCTGATTTTGGAGACCGGTCTTGTGACTGGTCGATTATTTTTATTTATTTATTTTTTGTCTCACAAAATATATACTATTTATTAAAACTAAAATTTTTACAGAATACAGTAAAATTGATTTAAGTGTAATTTAAATACATATAAAAAATATAGTTGTACTTAAATTACTGTATTCTGTAAAAATTTCAATTCCTAATAAATAGTATTCATTTTTTGGGAGGCAAAAAAAATAATATTGTCGATCACAAGACCGGTCCCCAAAATTCAATCCCTCAAGACTTGTTGCTAGAGTTTTTGACTCGTGACTACGCTATGAACTACAAATATAGATAATCAACTTGGAGCTTAAAAACTCACGGCTACATTATAAACTCTGAAAGGGGACTCGAACACTTGACCTTCAAAAGTGATTAACAAAAAAAATGGTGGGACTAATAACTAGTAGCACTTTTGAGACTGAACAAAGTTGCAATTGTCTCCACATAACAATATTACTTCCAGAAAAGATGGATAAAGGTACAAACTACAGATAAAAATAGGTAAGGCAAGGTTCTTCCACCAACAAACCAACCGCACCACCAATAATAAAATCATCAACCATTCTCATAAAAGGATAAGCACAGGTAAGCCATTACCAATATGAGCAAAATGGCCCCTAACAACACAATTAAGGGAGGGAGGGGGGGGGGGGGGGGGGGGGGGGAGGCACATGCAAACCATTCAACAGCAAGCATAGAAGAAGATGAAGGAAAAACAAAAACATAAAAGGGGAAAAGGGTAATCTTTTTATTCATAAGAGTTCTTAAAACTTCCATAAGTACAAGTATAGACAACAAAAGGGAGGAAATTACAATACTAAGAAAAACAAGATCTAATCATAAGCTTCTGTACCCACTAGGATTAAACCTAACCTAAGTCATAGAACACTACCATTAGCAGTCTATTTCCCTTTCCCCCCTCTAATAGATGATCTGTTAGACAAAGGATCTTGTATTTGTTATGTAAGCCACAAGCCCTGTAATGTTACAGATCATTAGACTACAGCCTTACACTTTGCCGTTGACAGCCCTACTTCTTTACAAGTAAAAGAAGGCTGATGGAAAATGGATATACCACCATCACCATAAAGACTAAAAGCAACTCCTACCATCTTCAACTATCCTAATATTTAGATCAGATGAGGACCGGAAGAAAACAAGTCCTCGCGGAATGCCAAAACCTTCTAAGGATCTACTTTCACCCATTCATAACGTCCAGGAAGGGGTTTCTCGTTCACAGGATCAAAGTTGTACCTACAAAGATGCGTGCAAGGATTTTGTATTAGCATATAGGGTTATGAATGAAATTGCAGATGGCATATCAAACAGCTAGATGTGGATGTAATTTGAGTACTTCTCTGTAAATTGTTTTTGCTGCTCATCTTCTGCTCCAGTAAAAAACTCATTCATTTCATGTGCTGTTGGGATGTGCTTCTGATTTGAATTTTGTGCTGTCCCACTGGCCACGGTCGAGTTAGCAGGCCTAGTAGTAGAACCAGGAGTTCTTATGGTGTCTGGATCCCTTAACCAACTGCAAGGCGTAGTCTCCCGCTTGCCCCTGTAATGAAGAGATGCAATTCCTGTTAAACAAAATTGAATCGTGGAATACTAAGTTGAGTAAACCATATAACAAACTTCAAATACATACAAGGTTATTTGACTGAAATAACAGAAAGCAACCCTTTTGCAATTAAAATGACCATAGAATGAAGCCAATACAATACATAGAAAAACAAAATTAAAAGGTGTAAAAATATATAAATTGGAACAAAAGTCGAAAAGGGGATAAAGTTCACTCTAGCTCACATGGAAGCCTTATTTAATATAACCATCCACTTAACCAATCATGCAGGGTCCCCACCTGCATATTTAAGTTGCTACATGTCTTACCAATCATTTACAGCTTTGAAATTCAAGGCAATGAAGCTTAACCATTGTATACCACATAACAGGCCACTAAAAGGACTCTTCCAAGTATGGAAAAATATACTGTTGCAATCAGCAGAAAACATAAGTTTTTTCTTACCAGGTACCATATATAGTCTTTATATACTATAATCAACGAGACCAAAATTATCTCACTGGTTATAGTTTTTCTTCTCAAAGGCAACAATGTCTCCGGGAAGGGAAAAATTTCAAGCACAAATAATTTAGGAAGCAACTAGCAATTACTACCCTATGTTCGTAATCTCTCCCCTGCATATCTAAGCATCCAACATAACAGCCAAAACCAAAATAAAGGCATAATTAAGTATTACGAAGGCATCACATAATATATATAGATGAATCAAAATCAATTACATAAACTTGAACTAAAAAGGAAGTAGCTGAATTTCATAACAAGCCACATATCAGAACAGCCAAATTCTAGAACAAGAGCAAGGAGTAGGACACTGCAGTCAAAAAGTTAACAAATTGACATGGTAATGATTGGTGAAAGAGAAAGCTGATGGTGAGTTCTTGTAATAACTATATTATCCTCGGGGCCCAACAGATGCCAAACCATGAAAATCTCGTGGTTCTACTCTTCTGATTGAGTCACAATAATATAAAACTGTTAAAAAAACCTCTCTTACATCAGGAGTAATGTAGATATATCAGGAAAAGGGCACTAATGGTACTTGTTGAGCCAGTAATACATAAAAATTTGACACCAAAAAAATGGTTTGCAACAGAGAAAATGAATAAGTCACAAATAATAGGTGTATAGAACCTTAAATACAATCATAAAACCTCAGTTTAATTTTTTAACACCTCAAAGAGAAATAATTAAAAAAGAATTTTAAATGATTTTATTTCCTCTCTTCTTCTTTTTTCCTTTCCAAAAACAGTAAACCCTTTACAAAAGGGGTTCAATCAATTCCTCTTGTTTCAGGATATGAAAAGGTAATCAACCAGAAACAACCTAAAACTCTATGAAGGTTACAAAGAAAGAACGCATACAAAACAAAAGTATAGGCTTTGACTCAAAATAAATTAAAAGTAAAAAAAAAAAATCAGAGTTCAATACTTTTCCTTCCTAAATTTTCAAGTGCACAAATGGACAAGTAAGAAAGCCCAACACAAATTATTAGTAAGAAAAATGAAAACCTCAAAACCACCATCTTTAACTCATTCAAATTCACAAACATTTCCACTAAAACAAGGAAAACCTTTTTTCCAAACAATTTCCAATTACCAGAGAGCAAAAAAAGGACCTTTATGAAGGGGAAGAACTAATTAAGAAATTAAGACTTTCAATAACAAAAACCTAGAAACCTACCTCTCTCTACTTTCAAATTCCAATACATTTTCTCCATACGAAGCTTCAATTCCGGCATTCTTCTCTTGAATCTCTTGCTCTATATTTACCACCACCTTCTGTCTCTCCAATTGACTACCTTTTTCTTCCTTCGAGGACTCCGACCCAACAACAGACCCAGAATTCACTGAGCCCAACCTAAACCTTGAACTAGCCCTAGAATTGGATTTAGGGTTAGGGCTCTCCTTAGGAAGCTGTTTCTGCCTTTTTTTATCCCTGACAAATGTGGGTTTTTCAAGCCGTCGACTTCGCAACTCAAGGTAAGAACCACCACCTGATGACGCCGTGGACGGCGCTACTGCCGTTAATTTCTGCAAGGCAAGAGTTTTGGCCCGGGTTCGGACCCCGAGGGTAAGAGGGGACTGATGATGCCAAACCTCCATCAGCGCCACCTCCCCTGTGGTTTTAGATTTCCGCATGTACTTACCCATACTAATCTGTCATCTAATTCTAGGCTGAGAGAGGGAAAAAATACAGGCGGATGAGAGAGAAGGGAGCTGGGATTTAGTAGTACTTTGAAAGAGAATAGTGACAATTGTAGTTCTTGGCTGAAGAGAGAGAAAAAGACACTGATGGGTTTTAGGGTGTCTACTTTGAAATTCACTAAACAAATATATATATATATATATAGGAATTTCTTTAAGCACACAGTTCAAAGAAATATTTCTTTGAATTGTTTGTATATTCTCTTGAACTTGGTGCATATGCAAAAATCAAAAAAATATGCACATAATTCAAGAGAATATTCTCTTGAACTGTGTGCTTAGCATGTGCTCTTAAGACACATATTAAAAGGACACACACATATATATATATATATATATATATATATATATATGAGAATTAATTGATAGTAAATGTTTACTATAGATACTATTTCTCTCCATGTTCAATGTGAGATCTAAAGATCAAGACATATGTCTCACCGTTAGAGAACTCCAGCAGGTCGGAGCTGCGTGGTTCCTAAATTATATTTAGTCTAGGATGGAAATTTCGTTCCAGTAGATGGAGTAAATATAGTCGGGCCATTTTTTCGGTAAGCCAAATCGATCAAATCTACTAACCGAAATCTCGTGGATTATAATTTATATTATATTTAAATAGAAGGCTCGGTTGGAGGAAAAAAACAGAGAAGGAGAAGAAGAGAGGTTGAAGAAGAGATGAAGGAGATGAAGGAGAATGAGGAGTTCACAGATGAAGGAGACGAAGGGGGAGGGGCAACGGATAGATCTGAAAATTCAGAACGGTAATAAAAAAGAAATCAACGGTAATAAAAAATTATCAGAACGGTAAGAAAAAGAAATCAACAGTTAGAAAATGAAAATCTATAAATAGGTATCATTATTCAACACATTTTACCATCTCTCAATCAATTACTTCAATATTTAGCAATTGTAAGTATTTTGTTAATTATTGTATTTTTGTTATATTTAATTTTTATTTTTATTGATAATATCTCTTTAATTTATTTTTTAGATAGAAAATCATGGTCCTCCGATGTATTATTCTTCATTATTATCTGAAGGTTTCTCACTCGATGATCCAAATTTGTTGGATGAATTTTCAATTCAAACTGATGTACCAATTCAGACTCCCGAAAATGAGTCCAATAAAAAAATAGGGCGAAAGAGAAATTACACAATTGATGAAGATACCCTTCTTGTTTTCGCATGGCTTAATGTAAGTATGGATCCAATTCAAGGAAATGATCAGAAACATGAAAGATATTGGGAAAGAGTTCACGAATACTTTCATGAATACAAAAATTTTGAGTCTGAACGCAATTCTACTGCTTTGGCGAAACGTTGGTCAACAATTCAACTCGCGGTGAACAAATTTTGTGGATATTATGCTTCAATTGAAAGAATGCAACAAAGTGGTGTAGGTGAACAAAATAAAGTATTTCAATTTTTTCATGTAAAATTTCATTAAGTTTATTCTTATATTTTATACTTAATACTTTGTAAATAATTTTAAAAATAAATATGTCAAGCATTAGAGATGTTCAAAAGTATCCAAAATCAACCATTTGGATTTATGCATTGTTGGAGAATATTAAAGGATGCATCGAAATGGAGAACAAATAATAGTGGAAAAAAGCAGAAAAATACAAGAAAGTCAAGTCCAGCAGCATCTTCTTCATCAACCGTTAAAGAAGTAAATTTGAGGCCAATGAGAAGAAAGGCTTCGAAAGTATTATTTAAATAGGGCAAAAGAACCGGTGATACTAGTACACCTATGGAATTGAGGTTTGAGAAGTTCGAGCATTAGATGAAATTGAACCAACAAAAGAGACAAGAGAACATGGACAGAATATATTTTCAAGAGCAAGAGAAGTTGAATATAATGAAAGCACAAGAGGATGAAAGGATCATGATGATTGACACCATTAACATGGAGACTGAAGTAGCTGAATATTACAAACAACGCAAGAAAAAAATCATGAAAAGAGTTACATCTAGTAGTTAACTTGCTTATTATTGTAGTAGAATGTAATGGATTACGCTCCGCCATGTAGTGACCATAAATGTTGAATAATATCTTCTTGAAGTTTAGAATGAACTTGTTTATCCCTTATGCGATAATTGACTTCAATGAATTCAAGTAATTGTGGGGTACGCTCATGAGACACTTCTACAGTTGGAATCTCGTCATGTGTATCATAAGTTGCTGGTTCTTGATTTTCATCTCTTTCATCTTCAACGATCATATTATGTAATATTATGCATGCAGTCATTGTGACTCCCCCAGAATAGGTCCAGTCAACTTAACCCATTCTGAGTCGCCAAATACATGGTACAGAATTCAAATACAAACTTTTATATCACACGGTCGTGCAAAATACGACCACACAACTGTGAGTGTCAATACAAATCGTATATAATACGAAATATTAACATTCAAATTCATTCTTTATTTATTACAATTATTATCCCACTATTTTACAAAAATAGCGAGGACTACTACTGTTCTAATTCGGACCATCACTCTGTCCCCCGGCTAGTTCCCGCAACATTCTCATTTCCTGAAGAGGACAATAGATGAAAAGGGTGAGCTCAACTAGCCCAGTAAAGAATATTACGACTAAGATAATGGAAAATAAATTATCGTTAGCCTTTAATAAATCAGATAAAATATTATTGACAACAAGTTTTAGATCAATATTTGCAGCGAAAATAACCGTTCATCATCAATATTTTATCTCTGTAACATCAATCAATATACATCTCAAATCAAATATTCATCTTTGCATTACAGACCAAAGATATTCATTTGTATCATCAGTGGTAATGTTCATCTCAACACCTGTCATCTTTGCACTACGGCCAAAGATATTCATCAGGTAATCATTCATCTTTGCTCTACAGGCCAAAGATATTCAATTATATCACCACTTAGGACTGAGGATGATGAAAGATAATATAAATAACGAATCCAGTGAAATAAAGGATAAGATTAAGGATTCGTATTTTAGTTTATTCAAGTTCAAGAATATTCCATGATAATACTTTGTGGAGCAAAATTCAAGAATGAAGCTCAAAACTTAGATCCAATCAAAGATAGTAACCATAACAGATAATTTGGACTAATAGAAGAAAATTTAATTTTTCCGTGAATAGTGCTGTATACGTGAATAGTGTCGTATACATGAATAGTAACCCCGACGAAAAAAGTAAGACTTTCATAATAAAATCTATGCCAATATTTTGGTATAATGATATTGAAAAGAATAACATCATTTACGAAAGAAAATAACATCCCTTACCTCAAAAGAATAGTACCTTTGACTGAAATATCGGATATAAGGCTGAAGAAAATTTGTACTAAATAGTAACACTCAAAGTATCTAAATACTCACAAAAATATGCTTCGATATTATAGAGAGAGAAAACTTCTGATTCTGGTGTGATTTTCAATTCTAACCTAAGCACCCTATTTATAGAAAAAGCTTAGGATGCCAAAGTAGACTAAATTAATAAAATAATATTATTATTATTTTTCCAGCCGCCTCATTTTTTTCTCTAGGCTGCTTTCAATAATCAGAATTTTTTTTAACAAAAAAATAAGCGTGGGGCCCACCCATGTTTTTAATAAAAATATTTATTTTCTGAAACTTCAATAATTCATAATAAATAGCCCTTTTGTCAGAAAAATACAAATTCTATTTCTTTTTTATAGGAAATTTAATTCTCTATAACTTTGTAGAAGGAAGTTTTTCCAAATTCCAAACATAAATTATCCGAAATTCATAAACGGATGATTTTTCATACCAAAATACTGATAAAAATACATCAGCGATAATTCCTTCTTTTATATCCACAAAATAAATATTTTTTTATCATATAAATTAATAATTAATTATTCACCAATAATATTACAGAACTACAATATTGACAACCAGGTCGTTCCCAAGAAAGAGGGGGCATTCCGATAAGAATTTTTCCTTATTGGCGCGTAATTAAATAACCCCTCCTAGACAGAACTTTTTTAGTCATTGTCAATAATGCTATCTAATAATATTATTCAAATAATATGAATTATTGAGTTGATAATGTGAAATACTGTGCAGTGACAATTATTGAATCAATAATACAAAATATCAACTGCAGCAATTATTGAATCAATCATATAAAATAGCAACGTAGTAATTATTGAGTCAATAAAATATCAATGTAACAATTATTGAGTTAATAATATAAAATATCAACTGTAGCAATTATTGAGTCAATAATATAAAATATTGAACAGTAATTACTGTAACAATAATTGAGTAAGTGCCTTCTCACGTAAGAATCAATAATTCGAAATACTGTGCAATATCGTGTGCTACTGTGCAACAACGCGTATTACTGTATTTTAACCACCGGGTATTTCAACAGTACTAACGGTAACAACTACGCCGTTATTTATAAAAAGGTTATTTCTGTCGCTTTCTATATCCGACAGTTATTCCGTCGTGGGGCCCACAAATAGCTGCGTCGTCGTACGAATATTCCCCGACAACAAGAATATTTTATAACCACTTGCTCATTTTGAAATATTTAAATATTTCACCCATAATTTTTCACATTTATCAAATCAACACCTTACTATTTCGAAATAATATAGAAAGAAAATTAAATCTTTATTCATAAAAGTTGGGGTCTTACAGTCATAATATCTTTTAGTGTTGTTTGATCCCAAAATCGTGCAGGACCATGAACGATCGCAAAACGTGCTTGGAGTACCCCAAATGCTCGCTCAACATCCTTTCTAAGCGCCTCTTGAGTCTTAGCAAATAGTTTTCTTTTATTTCCCCGAGGTGCCGAAATGGTTTTAACAAATGTTGCCCATGGGGGATATATACCATTAGGAAGGTAATATCCCATCGTGTACTCATTTCCATTAATTGAGTAGTTCACATGTAGAGCACGACCTTCAGTAAGAGCAGAGAAGATAGATGATCTCTCCAAAACGTTAATATCATTATGAGAGCCTAGTAATCCAAAAAATGCATGTCATATTCAAAGATAATATGAAGCCACCGCTTCTAAAATAATTGTTGACTCATGCACATGTCCAGAATACATACCATGCCACGCAACCGGACAATTCTTCCATTTTCAATGCATGCAGTCGATGCTCCCCAATATCCCAGGAAAACCACGTCCTTCAGCTTTTGATAGCAATCTAACGATGTCATTACTATTGGGGGATCTCAGATATTCATCACCAAAAATTAAAATGACTACTTTCACAAACCTTTTAAGACTCAATATAGACGTGCTTTCACCGATCCGCACAAAATCATCAACGAAATTCGCTGAAACACCATAGGCAAGCATCCGCATTGAGGCAGTTATCTTTTGTAGAGAAGATAAACCGATTTGTCCTGCAGCATTCATTTTTTGGACGAAGAACAAATCATACGTTTCAACTGTTCTTTGAATTCGAAGGAAAAGTGGGCGTCGTATTCTAAACCTTCTCCGAAATAGATACGAGGGGTATGTAGGATGTTCAGCAAAATAATCACGAAAAAGTCGATTATGACCTTCATGTCTACCACGATCAATGGTAATACGACCTTGCACAGAACCACGATGACGTGATGTATGCCTATTGACATTTTGTTGTTCTTCTTCAATAGCCGTCATGTCTAAAAATTGTCCATATGCTTCTTCATCTTCTTCTTCATCCATGCGCAACATAGCTAATTCGAATTGACGAGACATATTTAAAATAACTTATTTGATTGGAAGAATGAAGTTGAGATGAATGAATATGAGAGACTAGATGTGCCTTATATTTATAGATGCTATTTGTTTTTTAAAATATAGCCGTTGGAAAATGGCCGTTGGAATATGACCATTGGAATATGGTCGTTGGATTATGTCCGTTGGAGTTTTTTTGAATTCATTGATTATTTTAATCTTTTTATATTATAGTCCAAGGGATAGTCCACAGGATAGTCCATCTACTGGAAGGATTAAAGACTAAAGGACATTTGCTGATGTTAGATGGACTAAATATAGTCTAGAAGATAGTCCATCTGCTGGAGATGCTCTTAGTCCTTCTAACAGTTAAAGAAATTTTTATCAACAACCATTGAAATGATTAAGTTGCCCTCGAAGATTAGTAAGATTTTTTCTGGCCTCTACTTTTACTATCGACAAGACTAAATGACGACGTTTATCATTAATACGGCGTGTTATAGGTTGACCGTTAGTAGGAGTAGTGGTCAAACGATAAACAAAACTCATATCAGGATCTTCATATCTTATTTATAACATTTTATTTCATATGCATCTATTTTTTAAGCATGTGCAGAAATCTAGCTTTGGAGGGAATTTGCTAAGCTTTGAATAAATTAGTTGCCCGTGCATAATTTTGGTAAGTGTTCATCAATGACTTTCATACTTACTATAAAGATATTTCTATATAGTTCTTCTAAATCTCTTGCTAGTTTAGATTGTACAAACGCATCTGAGTTTGTTAATGATGCTGAAAGTAGTAAACTTGAGATGGTCCCTTATATTGGTCAATTGTTCTCTAGATTAGAAGAAGTTGATTTTTTATAGATTCTATGCACACAAAAATAGATTTGAGATTAGAATTATTACTAGTCATGAATATTCTCACAGTAATGATGTATCGTCCATGTTATATGTCTGTAAAAAGCTAGTAGACTAACTATTGTAAAGAGTTCACCAGATGATGAATATGATAACGATAAAATAAGAAGACAAAAAGACTCTATAGGAAGAACATTATGCAAAACTAGAATGTTTGTTGTTCATATAAAGAAAGAAGACAATTGTCGTATTTCAATTATTGATTTGGATCACAATTATAATTTAGTGACAACCTACCAAAGAAGATTTGATTGAGACACATAGGAATATTACGCCTGTGGCAAGAAAATTTATTGATACTTTAAATAAGGCGGGTATTGGACCTAATAGGATGATGAACGTTTTGAGCACAATGAGTGAAGGGATGCAAAACGCAGGTTTTAGTGACAAGGATATTCGTAATGTTGTTAGAGATTTAAGGCGTGACTTGTAAGATAAAAATGATGCACAAGCTGTAGTCAATTATTTGAAAAAAGTTGAATCTGCTAGTGCGAGTAAATTCTTTTTTTCGTGTCAAATCAGGCGAAGATAATCGCATAACTTTTATTTTGTGGGTAGACGTCCTATCAAGGTTAATGTATTAACGTTTCGGAGATGTGGTTACATTTGACACTAAGTACAGGACAAATAGGTATAATATGTCATTTGTTTCATTTACCGGGGTCAACTACCATTATCACTCTATTTTATTTGGAGTTACATTGTTAAGGGATAAGACAAATGACACTTTTATTTGGGTCTTAGAGACGTGGCTCGAAGCCATGTACTACAAGACTCCTATAACCATCATCACTGACCAAGTAAAGCAATGAGCAATGCTATTGCTAGGGTACTCTCTTCCTTTCATCATGTCATGTGCTATTGACATATTAGCAATAATTTTTTAGAGAAATTGCATCAAGTTTTTTCTAAACACCAATCATTTAAAGAGAATTTTAACAACTATGTGTATAATTCATTGTCTATCGACGAGTTTGAAGAGAGCTGAGAAATCCTGATGAGGGATTATGAATTATATAAAAATGAATGACTTATAAATTTGTATGATGTGAAGGAGAAGTGGATAAGTGCATATACATAGATATATTTTACAGCGAGAATGACAACCACCAGAAGAAGCAAATGCACGAATCATTTTTTTGATGAATATGTGAATGCTTCAGTTGACATGAAAGAATTTATAGTCAAAACTCAGAAGGTTATTGAGAAACAATTCATCAAAGAGAGAAAGGCCGACTATGTAACAAAACACCAGAAACGTAGTTTGGTATATAGATCATCTTTGAAAGTGTGTGTTGCGAAATGTTATACAAAAGAGATGTTTAGACGTTTTTAAAAAGAGCTTGTGGATTCTTTAAAGTACAACATTCACAAAGTAAATGAGTCGTGCATTATTGATACAAAGGTGTATGCAATGTACATGACTGATGCAATTGAATATAGTCGGAGATATCGGGAAATTGTCAACAATTGTCAGTTAGGGTCGGTAACATGTACTTGTCAAATGTTTCCACATTCTCGTCAAATTTGCAAGCACATTATGAGATATTTTAGAATCAAGAGTATTCCAAAAATACCTGATGACATTATCATTCCTCGGTGGACAAGAGATGCTAATAAGAGTAATGGTGAAGAAGTAATGGTTTCTCTGATGAGTGTTGACTTTTAAAAAAAATCAAACAATGTGATACAGTCATTTGATGAGTGATTATCAAGAGTTAGCTAGTAAAGTTGTTTCCTCAATTCGAGGTTACAAGACTGTACTAAAACTAAATGCACGAGGAAAAACACTTATTAATCAATATAACCCAGATGAGAATATTATTGATGTACCAGACAATGATATTGACCGTGCGGTCAGATATGCACCTCAGAAGATGGGATTAGAAGATGATGGGAGATGATGAGGAAGAGGTTGAAGCAAACGAAGAAGAGTTTTTGCCATCAATTGTTTCTCAAACAAAGAGCCGAAAAATAATCAAGAATCAAAAGTGTTTTTGAAAAAATAGTGGGTTTAGAGCCTCGCTGAAAACGTGTCATATATGGATTCAAAATCAATCATGATAAACACAATCATTATAGAATGTTAGTAATTCTTGAACATAAAAAATAATTAAAGTTTAGTACATTTATGGATGCAATATTTATCTTTGTGTGTTCTTAGAATGTTTATGGACATGTAAGTGCGTATTACTAAAAAATGCTTGTATTTTTTTTGGAATGTTAATTGCAGTTAGTGAGTGAATAAAACTACTAATTACAATATAATTATTAGTGTTATAAAATTTATATAAATAGTACTACTAATATAAATTAAGTGAATGAACATGTGATTTTGGCCTGATCGCTATTCCTACTACTTGCTAGCATCCATATAGTTGAATTTTTTTGGCTTGACCGCATGTAGGAGTAGCTGCTAGCATCTAGGGACTTCAAAAAAATTTTAGCCTGACTTTTAACCCTACTCGCGGCCAACATCTAGGGAGTTGACAGGTTCAATAGGCACAATATCAACCCATACATATTCCATAGAAAAATGCACAACAATCAAACCATCCATTAAAATTTAATTACAACAATTGCTAGATAACATCACCAATCTCATACTTGAAATTAAAATACCATCCAATGAAAGTAAAATAGTGTTAGAGTCTGTATGATAAATTTGATGATGATTTGTTTAATGTGTATTTGTACCAGTAACTTTTGTAAATTCCTTAATGATGATTTGATCTACAAAGACTTTGAATAAAAAGATCAAATTTGTTAGGTTGATCTTAAGAGATGAATTGATGTATAAATGATAGGTTTGATTGATCGTAGAATAAAGTTGAAAGATCGTATAATTAGTCTGGCATTTTGTAATGTTAGTATAGATCCTAGAGTAAATTATATCTTCGTAGAGCATCGAGTGTTCGAATCACAAAGCTCACTCAAGATCGTATAGTATAGTAAAGATCAGATCGCAGAGTGAACGGAAGATCGTAAAATTCACTTAGAAATCGTATAATGAAGTATGAATCGCAGGATAACTCAAAGATTGTTCAATGAAGAAAGATCTTAGAGAGAGAAATCGTAGAGTGTTTCTCTACTTGTAGAGCAATCATTCGTAGATCAGAACGTATAGCTCAGATCGTCGAGCAAAGTCATGTATAGACTCTACATTCCTCATCATACTCTACGATTAACTCAGTTTGTAGAGTAAATCAGAACAGTCAGAAGGCTGACAATGGGAGTATTACAGATTGAAGAGCCCAATGCATTCACCAAACATCCTTGGTTAAAATCGAAGATCAGAGTATGTTTGTGTTTAACAGCTAGTTTGGCGAAAGCGACAACACCCATATGGTTGGTGAAGTTGCAGAATAATGTAACAGGTCAAAGTCGTAAAACAAGATGACACAACAACTTAAGAAATCAATATCAAGGATCTTGGAGTATTGGAGCATTAAATGCACAACTAAAACCATGCAACGTGATGCTCTCAAGAGGCCTATATAAGAGCAAGAAAATTTCAAAACAAACTAACGATCACAAAAATAATCAAGTTGAAACTCTGCCAGAGTTTTGACAGACCACTCTACGAAAACTGATAACATCTTGTTATGCTACTAAGTACCTTAGCAACTAATCTTAAAGCCGTTTAGTAGTACCTCAAATAACTACATTACTCTCAGTGACTCATTATCTTAGTGACAATCATCCAAGTTTAAGTGACTTGAAGAGATCTTAGTGATCTGGATTAAATGTCCCTATTCTGAGACTTAGTGACTCAAAGAAACCTAAGTGGTTCAGTTGTACAAGATCTTAGTGATCCACATCCTTATTGGATTTCTTACTCGTTGAGTAGAATAATGGACTAGGAGTTATTCAGTCTCCGGACCACTTAAAATTTTCTGTCTTTCAATTTCTGTATTTCCTGTCTGTCCATTATTTATCTTATCTGTTTGTCTCTTATAACTATAAGAACTAAATTTAGAATTGTGATTTCTCATCATCTTCAAGGGGGTTTCTCAACTTATATTTCGTTGGGCTAATCAACATTGATTAATTAATTATCTGGTAATACTTTCTTTAATCAAGTAAAAAAATTTAAAGGATCTATTCAACCCCCCTTCTAGATATCTTTTGTGCCTCTGGGAAACAACGCATATCATACATTGAAGTTTAATTACAACCATTGTAAGTAATATCATCAATTGAAAATAAACAACAACGTTTACTTAATAAATGTCATAGGTATGTCTATAGCTTGACATTTGAATAACTCATATGTTATCTTATACCTAAACACCGATACATTCTCAGTTGTCCATTGTTCATTTATAAGGTCAAGATTGCCCAGCACGTAGTAGTCGACATACTTGTAGACAAAGATGTCATAATCACAAGTGTTAGCTTGCATCAACTGTTCTTTTACTGTATAAACCTTTGGATCTGTATGGAGCCACCACCCAAAGGGTTACCAATGCAAATTCAATGGTATCAATTGTATCTACAATAAATAGTGGGTTGTAATTACATACGGATATCCGCTATATTTAATAAAAAGCCAAAAAATTATATGTACCACTACTTTGATGTTTTCTTTTTACATATTAGTCCGCTTGATGAAAGGTGTATTATTATATAGGGGGTCGAGGGTAGTAATCTTCCAATCTTTCACTGCGAAGATTAACAGTATGAAATATCGATTACTGGTTATACATACAGGCATAAAGATATAATTGCACTCATGCAAGGATGGTCCACTTGAGGTTGAACATATAATTCACAGAATTTGGTTGCATGATTTAGATTCTGTAGGGACAATGCACCTTTCCCCAAATGCATGAAGAAGGAAACCATGGACTTAAATTTGGCCCACCTCCGAATCCCCTCGAACTGGTATTTTTCTTCACGATCCCGCAAAAATAACATATACGTGTCCTTGACAAATTCATATATTTATATTTTAGGCTGAAGGAATTGATTTCTTCATGAGTCAAATTATAGAACATTTGGGGATGCTCAATGAGAAACATATAGGGATTGACATGAGTTGGAAAGAAGAAGTTATCATTTTTTATTGATCTTGTGCCCACGAAGTCTCTTTAGTATAAACCCTTTCGGTCAATATTCAATTTGCATGAGGACTTTTTTTATTAGAACCTCATCCCCAATAAAATCTGATGCACCCTTATATGTAAGTTGCGGAATATCAGTCTAGGTACTAAGGATGTAGATATCCTACATCCCGATGAACTAGGTATCCTTATCTCTTAGAATCCTTCTCTTTTTTCACCCTCATATACTCCTCCCCCCCTCACATTCGCATCATAGATAGCATACAAGTGGTCTCACCCCTCTTTCATGAATTTGTATTTTGGAGTCATGTCTTGCTTGAGCTTGAAGACTTTGTCCAATATAGACTTTTCACTCTCAATCTATAATAACAAAAAAAACAACCAACAAAAAAAATCATTAGCATCAAAGTATACGAGAAATTATATCAATTAAAAAATAAATAAAAAATTAAATTACTTAACATGTTAAACATGCGATGCTGATTATATACGGATCGAGGTTCGTACGGAGTGTTAGGATCTCCTTCGCGTCGAAGGCGATGCAGATATCGTCGGGTGATCCTATTGTACCAGTTAAATTATGTATATATGGGGATATCCTTAGCAACCTGCATTGTTTGTCCCTCGAGATGGTCCATATACATCTCCCATTGCTCAATGTATTCTCGCCTCAATTCGATGTAATCATCTGCCTCAAATTTTTATTCCTTTGGTGCTCTAAGAAATTCATGTCTTTTGGCCGAAAACATAATACCTTGTAAATACCCGTATTGTCTCATGACCCAGTTGGGCGTTTAATATTCTACAATATCAAAATGAATCAAAGGGACCCAACCAGATCTTGCCATTCTCGCCTCACAATTATAGCCACTCTAATTATAGTCTCATATAAGGTATAGTTGCCCAACTACCTCCAACTTAGGCTGCTTATCAAATTCCCCCTGTAGAAAGATAGATGCTGATGGAGATTCTCCCGTGTATCGGGATATTGATACTTAATAGAGTATGCCCAGGTTGTTGCCCTAGGAAGCCAAAATAAAATTTTTGGCATATGATTTAGGCTTTCCAACTACAAGATGCTCGTATGACCAAATTTGTAATGGGGTGACACAATCATTGACATATTTAGTCTCTCACCTAGTAGATGTGTACAAAGTTTGGTATAAATAAGTCAAGCAAGCGGTACCCCATGCATATGTGACAATCTTATTTAAATCATATACAAAATATATATACCTAGGGCGTACTGATGAGTAGATTTTATATCTATGAATTTGATAGTCCTTAATTATTTTGTTTATTCTTAAGTGTTTTAGTATTATTTTAGTGCATTTTAGTAGTTCGATGTCGATAATTGATTTCAACCTATGATAGTGTAAATGATGTTAATTGTCACAAGTTTAGGCTTAATATAAGCTACTGGAAATAAGGATCGTTGGGCGAAAGCTTGGCTAGAGGAGGATCCAAGTACCTGGACTTTAAGTGGAGAAAATGGACAAAATAGGCGCATAATGAAGAAATTGAAAAACAGCTAGGGACTTGAGAGTCGCGACACTCCATGTCTTGAGCTACGACGCTGGTCCATCACTATTCGAGAGCCGCGACGCTCTGAGCCTGAGCCGCGACGCTAAGCCATTTTCAACAGGCTCATGTGCCTCACACGCCTGACAGTTTTGAGGATTAATTTGATTATTTTATTCCAGATTTTATTTGACGCTTGATAATTGAAGTCAGGAAGGTGTTAAACTCCTAAGACTGACACTTGATTGGCTTACACTATTTTGCATTGGCTGAAGACTTATTATCAGATATTTAGTAGGAGACTAATAATTGGAATTATTATCAGTTCATTATTATTAGTTGACATATACAGAGAAGTACGTAAAAGAATAAGTTTTTCATCGGAGATTATTCCAGAGGCAGGAGATAGTTGAGAAAGGAATACTGAATTCATCAGAGTTTTATTCTTCTTCTTTAACTCTTATATCTTGTATTCTAGAATGATTTCTAATAAAATATTGGTGTTTTTAACTTTCGTTATGAACTAATTCTTTAGTTAATGATTCAATGCAACCCGATGATGATGATGATTTAATTTAATATTTATTCTTTCTTTTATTTAAATTGATTATGAATGAAATTGTTTATTATATCTTGTGATTATTGCTATAATTGTCTGATCAATAATTATTGGATGGATTTAGATGAAATTTGACAATGGATTCTAAATTAAGATCTGAATCTAGTTACTTGTGATTAGTAATTCTTCCTCGGAGTGAATGCCAATTTGTAGATGGGATAGAAATATATCTATAAACCACAAACAATGTGTTGAAGATGATGCTTAATGAATTTATTATTATTGTTTCTCATAGACATATAGTAAAATTAATAATAATGAATATGATATATAATTATTCTGAAAATGATTATATAAACTATTAGTGATTTTATGTTGGCGATTCTAACTAATTAATTTAATGAAAGAAGAATAATGTTAATTAACTTATTCATCAGGGGAAATTGATTCCTTAATATTTTCATTATTGGATTCGTATTTCATTAATTGTGTTTTTGTTATTAATTAGTTCATTGGAGATATCTTTTGTATAGATAAGATTAAACTGGTACATAATTAGTAATTAGGTAATTGAAGTTATTATTCGCTCTTCGTGGGAACGATACTCTATTTGTCATTATATTTCATAAATGATCACATATACTTGCGTGTAATTGCTAGTAGTATTTTAGGCAAATAAGTTTTTGGCGCCGTTGTCGGGGAGCAATTGATAGCTTAATTCTCTTATATTAATTCCCACCAGTTAGTTTTAATTTAGATTTTATTTATGTTTTACGTATTTAAATTCGTGTTGTAGGTGTTTGTGACTCATGTATGCAACCAAGTTCAAAACGTCCAGAATTTCTTCCGTACGAGGACGATATTGAAAAACGATTTTAACAGTTACCTAAGTATTATAATGACATAAAGGAGAAAATGGATGCCGAGGAGACGCATAAATATCTTAAGGATTATGTTATGCGACAAGTTAAGTATTCGAAGGCCAGCAATTAATGCAAATAATTTTGAGATCAAACCATAAACAATCCAAATGATACAAAATTCAGTTCAGTTCGAAAGTCTACCGAATGATCATCTTGTCAGTTTCTTGGAGATATGTGAAACTTTTAAGTACAACGGAGTTTCAGATGATAAAGTGAGATTAAGACTCTTCCACTTCACACTCCGTGATTAGGCAAGTAATTGGTTGCATTCGTTGCCAATAGGTTCAATCACGACATGTGATGATCTATGTAAAATCTCAACTTTTATGAATAAAAAATTTAATTTCTCTATATATTATTTTGAAATAGTAAGGTGTTGATTTGATGAATGTGGTAAGTTATGGGGTGATTTATGCAAATTTTTCAAAGTTAGCAAGTGGTAATAAAATATTCATGTTGTCGGAAAATATTCGTTTGGTCGTGGAATATTCTTGTTGTCTGGGAATATTCATACGACGGCGCAGCCATTTGTGGACCCCACAACGGAATAACTGTCGGATGAAGAAAACGACAAGAATGAGTTTTCTAAAAATAACGGCGGGGTTGTTACTGTTAAAACTGTTGAAATACCCCGTGGTTAAAATACAGTAATACGCGGTGTTGCACAGTAGCACACAGTATTGCACAGTAATTCTAATTATTGATTCTTACGTAAAAAGTCACTACTTAATAATTGTTACAGTAATTACTGTTCAATATTTTATATTATTGATTCAATAATTGCTACATTGATAATTGCATAATATTTTATTGATTCAATAATTGTCATTGCACAGTATTTCAAATTATCAAATCAATAACTCATATTATTTGAATAATATTATTAGATAGCATTATTGGCAATGTCTAAGCAAGTTCTGTCTAGGAGGGGTTATTTAATTGCGCGCCAGTAAGGAGAAATCCTTATCGGAAGGCCCCCTCTTTCCTGAGAACGACCTGATTGTCAATTTTGTAGTTCTGTAATATTATTTCTGAATAATTAATTATTGATTTATATAATAAGAAAATATTTATTTTTGTGGATATAAAAGAAGTAATTAGTGCTGAGGTATTTTTGTCAGTATTTGTTGTAAATTTGGCTTATTATATGTACCCCACTTACTCATTTTTCAAAATAATCGGTATAAAATTATTCAGTATATATATATATATATATATATATATCATATATGAAAGTGACATGTGGGGTGGGGCCCACATGTGGGATGAAAAATGAAAATGGGGTGAGGGGGATGTTACGTGTAGGGGAGGGAGTAATATTATTATTATTATTATTATTATTATTATTATATATATATATATATATTTTAATTACCTACCTTATACGGTAGGTAATATATATATATATATATATATATATATATATATATATTATATTTTATTTAAAGTTTTGTTTTATTGGAATATTTTATTGCACAGTAATGCATAGTAAAATTAAATTTTTCCGCCGGTGCGCGCCCGTGAATTCGTCTGAAATTTTTCACTGTGCAGTCCGTGATTTTTATTCAAATAGTACCCTTCCATTCTCTTATAAATAGGATGCTTAATTTAGAATTGAAAATCACACCAGAATCAGAAGTTTTCTCTCTCTATAATATCGAGCGTATTTTTGTGAGTATTTAGATACTTTGAGTGTTGCTATTCAGAACAAGTTTCCTTCAGCATTATACCTGAAATTTCAGTCAGAAGTACTGTTCTTTTGAGGTAAAGGATATTATTTTATTGCAATACTCGTAAGAAATATTATTTCTTTCATATTTCATATTATGAAAGCAATAATATTTCATTTCATATACCAAAATTAAAACTTACTACGGTAAGTATTGCTTCTATAATTTTTGAAATATTCAGAAATTCTTCGCATTTTGCGTTTCATCTAGTATCATTTCATTGGAATGTTGGTATGAATTTTATTATGAAATTTTTACCTTTTCATGTCGGGGTTACTATTCACGTATACAGCACTATTCATGTATACGACATTATTCACGAATACATCACTATTTACAGAAAAATTAAATTTTCTTTTATTTGTCCAAGTTGTCTATTATGGTTCCTATCTTTGATTGGATCCATGTTTTGAACTTCATTCTTGAATTTTGCTCCACAATTGATTATTATGGAGTATTCTTGAATTTGGATAAACTAAATTATGAATCCCTAATCTTTGTCATTTATCTCACTGGATTCGTTATTTATATTATTTTTCATCATCCTCAGTCCTAAATGGTGATATAACTGAATATCTTTGGCCTGTATAGCAAAGATGAATGATTACCTAATGAATATCTTTGGCCCGTAGTGCAAAGATGGACAGGTGTTGAGATGAACATGACCAACTGATGATACAAATGAATATCTTTGGCCCGTAGTGCAAGGATGAATATTTGATTCGAGATGTATATTGATTGATGTTACAGGGATAAAATATTGATGATGGACTTTTAAATCATTGAAGATAGTAGACTACATTCTCTACTTAATTCTTCTAATGAATTGTTATTTCCGTTGCAGTTGTTGATCTAAAACTTGTTGTCCATAATATTTTATCTGATTTGTTGAAGACTAACGATAAATTATTATTTATTATCTTAGTCATAATATTCTTTACTGGGCTAGTTGAGCTCACCCTTTTCATTTATTTTCTCTTCAGGGAATGAGAATGTTGCGGGAACTAGTCGGGGATCAGTGTGATGGTCATAATAGAGAAGTAGTAGTCCTCACTATTTTTGTAATATAGTGTGATAATAATTATAATTAGTGAGGACTGAATTTGAGTGTTAATATTTCGTTTGTATTGACACTCACAGTTGTGTGGTCGTATTTTGCACGACTGTTTAATATAAAAGATTTGTATTTGGAGTTCTGTACCATGTATTTGGTGACTCAGAATGGGTTGGTATTGAACCTATTTTGGGGGCGTCACAATCTAGCTTAGAAGTTCTGAGCAAATTTCTTTCTGCCTGCTAAGACGGCGAAAATGAGGAATGACATTTCATCATTCAATCAGCAAGATTCTGAATCACTGTATGAGAATTGAGAACAGTTCAAAGATATGTTAAGGAGATGTCCACATCACGGATTTCCTAAATGGCCGCAAGTCCAGACTTTTTATAAAGGGTTATTTAACATCACACGTACTAGTATTGATGCAGCAATAGGAGGAGACTTAATGGGCTAAAATGTTGATGAGACTTATGATCTTGTAGAGACCATGGTTGCAAATAACTATCAGTGGCCTACAACGAGAATGAACCAACTGAAAATCGAAGGAAACTATGAAGTTGATGCCTTAACTGCTCAAGTGACATCATTAACAAAGAAATTTGATACATGGGGTACACTACCAACTCAACAGTCAGCTGCAGTATGTGAATTATGTGCAGGGAATCACCAAAAAAATCAATGTGCAATCAATCCAGAGACAGTACATTTCATTGGAAATAAGAAAGGCATGTATTCCAACACGTATAATCCAGGGTGGTGGAACCATTCGAATTTATCATGAAGCAACAATCAGAATCAAAATTTAGCTCCAAGGCAATTCCCGCCACTGGGTTTTCAAAATCAAACTCAACACTAGCAAGAAAGAAAACCAAGCATAAAAGAAATATTAACCAAATACATTGCTGTAAATGATACGAAAATCAACAACTTAGAGGGATCAATTTGAAACTTAAAAAATCAGATGGGTCAGTTAGCAAGTGCAGTGAATAACCGTCCACACGGGGCTCTCCCAAGTGATACCAAAGTTAATCCAAGAAACGAGAATCACGAGCAGTGTAAGACAATTACGTTAAGGTGTGGCAAGAGTTTGTAAGGAAATGATATTATGCATGCAGATAAGATGAACACTGAGAAGGAAGAAGAGGTAAAAATTGATTTGAGCAAGATTGATGAGATCCAAAATGATAATGTAAACTTGAAGCAGAATGGGGTTAAGAAAGATGCAAAAACACCTCCCGTACCATACCGCAACGGTTGAAGAGCCACAAACTTGATCACCAATTTTACAAATTTTTGGAAGTTTTCAAGACACTACAAATTAATATCCCTTTTGTAGAAGCGTTAGAGAAAATGACGAGCTATGTGAAGTTCATGAAAGATATCTTTTCAAAGAAAAGGAGGATAAGTGAATATGAAAGGGTTATTTTAACCGAAGAATACAATTTAGTTATCCAAAGGAAAATACCAACTAAGCTGAAGGACTCGGGAAGCTTTACGATACCATGTACCATCGGGGAACAGTTTGTTGGGAACACTCTATGTGATCTTGAGGCAAACATTAATCTCATGTCTCTTTCTAACTACAAAAAGTTCGGTTTACAAGGGATTAAACCGACACATAACTCTGCAAATGGTGGATCGATCGATTACACATACAAGAGGTATGATTGAAGATATTTTGGTGAAGGTTGATAAGTTTGTATTTCAGGTTGACTTTGTTGTTCTCGACTGCGAAGAAGATCAGAAGATTCCACTCATTCTAGGGTGATCATTTCTAGCAACTGGAAGAACTTTGATAGATGTAAGGAATGAGGAACTCACGATGAGAGTCAATGATCAAGAAATTAAGTTCAATGTGATATAATTGATTACCTTATGCTTAAATATAAATAACTACCCTAAACTATTAGGCTTTTTTCCCTTTGGTGATATATTAACATTCAATTTTTTCAATCAGGTAATTAAACTATCAATTTTTTTCACCTTTGCTCAATAGAGCCTGCTACGCCATAAATTGATGACGTGACCCCATTGACTAGGCTAATCAATAGTCTACTTGCTTCACCAGCTTCAAGTTTTCAATTCTTCCATTCTTTAATCTAATTTCTCACTCTAAAACACTTTATCTCCCAAACAAGAAATACCCAATTTTCAGTTTCCTTTCAATCTTTTGGAAAACATACCCTTAAATCTGGAAAAAAAACTTACCGATTTCAAGTTGGTAAGTCATTTTCCTACCCTTTGTCTCTCTTATCATATCTCACTGTTATATTCCAAAGGCACAATATAAATCTAGAAGGGGGGTTGAATAGATCTTTAAAATTCTTTCTTAATTACTTATTTGAGTATTACCCAATAATTTAATTAATCAGGATTATATATACGCAACGAAATATAAGTTTGAAAACTTCCCTTGAAAATTTACTTAGAAATCTCAGTTATAAAACAAGTTATATGAATGATCAAACACGTAACAAATATAGCAGTTATAGTTTACATAATATAAATGACATAATGTAAAAGATACAAGAGGTTTTAAGTGATTTGAAGACTAAACAACTCCTACTCTACTTTTCTACTCAACGAGTATGATATCCACTATAGGATATAGGCCCAACATACCATTTTACACATGAATCCCTAGGATTCCTTTGAGTCACAAAGTCTTGGCATTGAGTCCCTAAGTGATAGACTCCACGTTACGCTTACGTGAGGTGGTCGTCGCCCCGATCGTTCTATCAAAGTTATGTGGGTGAATTGCTTGCAACACCTTAACCTCTCACCTAGATGTAGACGGTAATCTTGGTACAATTGCTCGCGTTTGAAAATATGAGTTGAATGGACACCAACGACACCTTGACCTCTCATTTATATTGAAGCGATAATCTCGGTACATTCGACGATTGATGCGATAGAAGACCCCACACACAACTGTGAATTGTTGTATGATAAGTCAAATTGAATCTCAAAGAAATAACTAAGAATTTACTTAGGAATTCTTCAAAGAACCAATAGTAGAGAATAAACTCACAAGAATGATAATAATTTGAATAATATTGAATGATAATGTGTATTACATCCATAAGCCTTTAATAGTAGTAATTAAAACCTTAGAAATCCTATAAGGAATCAATAAGTGTTTTGGAAACAAATCTCCAACTAAAAGTGTCCTAATTACATTATAATCCTGAAAATATGCTAAAAGTCCTAATTTAGAAAGTAAATTCGCGTCCAATCTGTCAAAAACGTGTGAAAAAACTAAAAATCAACGAATTCGTAGGGGCGAATTCAATGTACTGTGGGAATTCGTTAGGGCGGATTGGGAATCGGGGCGAGCTCATTTGTACTAAGGAATGCGTCGGGGCGAATCCAAACAGAGATGAATGGGTTGGGGCAGATTCAGAGTTCGCTGGGGCGTACTTGGGCATAGAGGAATCCACCGGGGTAAATTCAATAAGCCTTGGGAATCCGTCGGGGCGGATTCATGGATTTTCCAACCTTGAATTCTGATTTCCTGGCTTGCATTGGATTGAACTAAAACGCAACCTTGGACCATGTTTATGAACTTAGGCACTGATTCATCTTATCGGGACCAAGGTGTCACATCGTTCTCAACCCACATTGATTGCACCAAAGACATAAGTCCTTCCTTGAAACGTTTAGCTCGTCCTCTCGTCACAGGTCCAACTGGAACTTGCACAGGATCCGATCCACGACCTTCATTTGAATCCAAGCTACTGATGACCTCATCATTCCTCTCCTCTTGAAAAGGATTTGTCCTCAAATCATCACCTACATCAAACAGATTTAGATCAAAAACATTGAATGTTGCACTAACATTATACTCACCCAGTAAATCCAGTTTGTAGGCATTACCGTTAATGTGTTCTAACACTTGGAATGGACCATCTTCTCTCGGGAGCAATTTTGACCGTGTTTGAGTCGAAAACCTTTCTTTTCGCATGTGTAACCACACCCAATCTCCCGGTTCAAAGATCACTTGTCGTCGACCCTTATTGGCCTGTTTAACATATTGTTTTGTTCTTCTTTCAATGTTGAGCCTTGCCTTCTCATGTATCTGCTTAACAAATTTAAACTTTTTCTTTCCATCCATGTTAATAAACTCAGAAACAGGTAATGGAGATAAATCCAATGGAGTTAAAGGATTAAAACCATAAACAATCTTAAATAGTGAAAATTTAGTAGCAGAATGAACCGAACGATTATAAGCAAACTCAATATGTGATAAACATTCTTCCCAATGACTGATATTATTTTTAACGATAGCCCTTAACAAGACAAAGTCCTATTTACTACTTCTGTTTGACCATCGGTTTGTGGGTGACAAGTAGTAGAAAATAACATTTTAGTTCCCAATTTACACCACAAAGTCTTCCAAAAATAGCTTAAGAACTTAACATCTCTATCAGAAACAATGGTTCTAGCCATACCATGCAATCGAATAATTTCCCTAAAAGACAAATCAGCTATATGGGATGCATTATCAGTTTTGTGACATGGAATAAAGTGTCCCATCGTTGAAAATCTATCCACAGTCATAAATATAAAATCATTACCATGCTTATACCTAGGTAAACCTAACATAAAATCCATTGATATATCAATCTAAGGTTTAATAGGTATAAGCAATGGTGTATAAAGTCCATGTGGGGGACACGAGATTTAGCTTGTTTATAAATAATGCATCTATCACAAATTCGCTCAACATCTCGTTTCATGTAAGGCCAATAAAAGTGTTCTTTCAAAACGACCAAGGTTTTATAAACACAAAAGTGTCCCATTAAACCACCCCCATGTGATTCCCTAACAATAACTCACGTAAAAAACATGCATTTATACACAATTTATTCTCACGAAACAAAAATCCATCAATTTTGAAGTATTTACCTACAGCATTCTTTTCACAAGTTTTAAACTCTTCACTGATATTAAGGCCATTAACATACAATTCTTTGATTCGCTCAAAATCAAGCATTCGTATCAAGAGTATTCAACAACACATACCTTCGAGACAAAGTATCTGCAACGACATTATCTTTATCTTGCTTATATCTAATAAAATATAGAAATGCCTCGATAAACTCCATTTATCATGCATGCCTTTTGTTCAACTTGTGTTGTCCCTTCAAATATTTCAATGACTCGTGATTGGTATGGATCACGAATTCCTTGGGCCACAAGTAATGTTGCCACGTCTCCAATTCTCTAACTAATGCGTACATCTCCTTGTCGTAGGTAAGATAGTTCAAAGCTGTCCCACTCAACTTTTCACTGGAATACGCCACTGGTTTTCCTTCTTGCATCAACACAGCTTCAATCCCTAAATCTGAAGCATCACACTCAATTTCAAAAGTTTTAGCAAAGTTAGGCAAAATAAATAAATGAGCGTTAGTCAATTTTTCTTTGATTAATTGAAATGCTTTTTCCTGTTCATCACCCCACTTAAAACCCACACTTTTCTTGATAACCTCAGTCAATGGTGTTGTAATTTTACTAAAACTCTGAACAAAGCGTCAGTAAAAACTTACGAGTCCATGAAAGCTTCGTACTTGACTCACATTGATTGGACTCGGCCAATCTCGGATTGCACGTATTTTCTCCTCATCAACTTGGACTCCTTGTGAACTCACAACAAAGCCAAGAAAAACAATTTTATCCGAACAAAACGTGCATTTTTCCATGTTAGCAAACAACTTTTCCTTTTGAAGTACATCTAAAACATATTTTAAATGCAATGCATGATCTTCTAAGTTTTTGCTATAAATCAAGATATCATCAAAATAAACTACGATCAATTTTACAATGAATGGGCGCAAAACATGGTTCATTAATCTCATGAAAGTGCTGGGTGCATTAGTTAAATCAAAAGATAACACTAACAACTCATAAAACCATATTTAGTTTTAAACGATGTTTTTCATCCATCACCCTCTTGCATTCTAATTTGATGATAGCCACTTTTTAAATCAAATTTTGAAAATATACAAGACCCATGCAATTCATCTAACATGTCATCTAAACGAGGGATGGGATGTCGATATTTTATCGTAATGTTATTTACCGCACGATAATCGATGCACGTCCGCTATTTTCCATCCTTTTTGGGTACTAGGATCACCGAAATTGCACACAGACTTATACTTTCTCTCACGAACCCTTTGTCCATTAGTTCGTCCACTTGCGTTTGTAACTCCTTCGTCTCCTCAAGATTACTCCAATAAGCCGGACTGTTTGGAATGGTCGCACTAGGAACAAAGTCAATTTGATGTTTGATTCCCCAAATTGGTGGTAGTCCTTGAGGAAGCTCCTCGGGAAATACATCTTAAAATTCCTATAAAAGAGATGAAACAACACTAGGCAAAGAATCATTAGCGTTAATATTCAAAAACGTCTCTTTATACCGAAATAAAATCATAGCCTGTTTAGAAACCAAAGCTGTTCTCACATCACTCTTTTTTGCCAATATATTCTTTTTTTTTCTCTCATCTTTCTTTTTCTCTCTTTTTTTTGGATTTTTCTTTTCTTCACCCTCACTTTTTTGAACACTGTCTTTTTGCAAATACATTTGATCCTCATGCACCTGCTGTGGTGACATAGGACATAAAGTAACTTTCTTTTTATTGTATACAAAAGAATATTCATTAGAAAAACCATCATGCCTAACCTTTCGATCGAACTGCCATGGCCTACTAAGAAACAAGTGTCCCGCCTGCATAGGCACCACATCGTACAATATCTCATCCACATAACGACCAATAGTAAATAGGAACTAGTACATGTTTGGTCACCTTGATATCCACACTATTATTGAGCCATTGTAAATGATACGGTTGTGGATGCTTGGATGTAGGCAACCCAATTTTTCCGCCATGGTTGTACTCGCCACATTAGTACAACTACCTCCGTCTATCACAACGCAACAAACCTTCCCATTCACAAGACATCGAGTATGGAAAAGATTTTCCCGCTGTTCACTTCCTTCCCCTTTTACCTGTGTACTAAGTACCCTCCTCGTAACTAATATCTCACCATGTATAGCAACCTCCCTATCATCTACCTCCTTTAATGGTGGCATAAAATCAACGTCACTTTCTTCTCCCTCGGTCTCCACCTCTCAATTGTCAAGCAACAACATAGTTCTTTGATTTGGGCATTGACTATAAATATATCCCCTACCTTGACACTTAAAGCATACAATATCCCGATTACAACTAAAAGAAGGTTGTTCATTTTTACCTTGTATCCCTCGGTTAGTTGTCCATTGCTTTGATACCAAATGATAGACTCTACGGAACGCTTGCGTGAGGTGGTCGTCGCCCCGATCGTTCTAGCTTCCCATTGTTGTGTTCTTCCCTTTTTCTGTGCTCCATGATCATTTTGAGACGATTCTCCCCGGTTCTCACTTAACTAATTAAAACGCGCATTCAACGTCTCCTATTTTCTGTTCCATTCTCTATTCATGGCTTCCATCATAAGCTTCATATCAAAAGTTATGGAAGATTGATCTTCAAAAGTTCCTTTATCTTTGGAGTTAGACATATTTCCTACAAAATAAGGGTTAGTAGAAAAAAGTTTCCTCACCACTCTCTTACGTGTGTCGCTCGAATCAATGGTCTCACTCGTGTATGTACTCAATTAATAGCTTTTACCCTCAATTACGCTCACTAATGAGCCTTTTACCTCTAAATATTATCTCTAATAGGTTTTTTTTCAAATTCACCTAGCAAAATTCTTGATTTTACTAATCAACTCAAAAATCACTTATCACGAAATAAAATATAGAAGATATGAAATCTCACAATAGCACGAAAATTAAAATTCTAAGAAAATTTCTAAACTTTTTTTTATCAATCAATTCAAATAGAAAAATAAAGATAGATAACTTTCTAGGAACTTTGCTTTGATACCAAATGATAGACTTACGGCACGCTTGCGTAAAGTGGTCGTCACCCCGATCGTTTTAGCAATATTTTTTGGGTGAATTGCTTGCAACACCATAACCCCTCGCCTATATGTAGACGGTAATCTTGATAAAATTGCTCGCGTTCAGAAACATGCGTTGAATGGACACCAACGACACATTGTCCCCTCGCTTATATTAAAGCAGTAATTACGGTACAATTAACGACTGATGCGGTAGAAGACGCCACACACAACTATAAATTGTTGTATGATAAGTCAAATTGAATCTCAAAGAAATAACTAAAAATTTACTTAGGAATTATTCAAAGAACCAATAGTAGAGTATAAACTCACAAGAATGATAATAATCTAAATAATATAGAATAATAATGTGTATTACATCCACAAGCCTTTAATAGTAGTAATTGAAACCCTATAAATCCTATAAGGAATCAATAAGTGTTTTGAAAATAAATCTCCAACTAAAAGTGTCCTAATTACATTAGAATCCTGAAAATATGCTAAAAAGTCCTAATTTAGAAAGTAAATTCGCGTCCAATCTGTCAAAAACGCGTGAAAGAAACCAACTGGAAATCGATGAATTCGTCTAGGAAGATTCAATGTACTGTGGGAATCCGTCGGGGTGGATTGGGCGCTTGGGCGAGCTCATTTGTACTAAGGAATGCGCAGGGGCAAATCCAAATAGAGATGAATGGGCTTGGGTGGATCAGAGTTCGCTAGGGCGCATTTGGGCAGAGGAATCCGCCAGGGCGAATTCAATAAGCCTTGCGAATCCGCCGAGGCGGATTCATGGATTTTACAACCTTGAATTCTTTTTTCCTGACTTGCATCGGATTGAACTAAAATGCAACCTTGGACCATCTTTATGAACTTGGGCACTGATTCATCTTCCCGGGACCAAGGTGTTACATCGTTCTCATCCCATATTGATTGCACCAAAGCCATAAGTCCTTCCTTGAAACGGGTCTAACTGAAACTTACACCAGATCCTATCCATGACCCCCATTTGAATCCAAGCTACTAATGACTTCATCACTAAGACTCGACAATTTGGTCACTAATGACCAGGATCCACCGACCCCAATTTGGCCCTCAAGAGTGGGATCCACATGACCCTAATTCAGCCCTTAAGACAAAGATCCACCAACCCTAATTCCTGTTTGTAGAAGGCTAAGATGACTTGAATGCTTTTTATCTTATGGTACTTAACAACATTGTTGATCATCTTGTTGGTGCTTGCTGAACTCTGTTGTTAAAGATTGATCTCTTCTGATTATCAACACCTACTTATGATCGTGGTTGATGTGCCACTAAACTATTTAATTAAGCTTTTCATTTTTTGTGCTTAGCAGCTCATGAACACCTTTTGGATGGTAGACTTCTACTTTACGTCTGCAGCTGATTTGCTCTGTGTGTTCCTGATAGAACGTGGAGTGGTGCCTTGAGGTTTGCCTTCTTATCTGCCACTCTTACATCATCAACATCAACTGCATGGCTTCTTCATAATTTGGACCTTCAATTATGCCATGTCCTCCACTTCCTTGGCTCTACGACTCTGGCTCATTTTCTCTTGAGCTTTTTACCTCTTTTGTCTTTTGCTCCGCAACTCTGAATTTTTCATGTACTCATCAGCTTCTTGTAAGCTGATGAGGTGCTACCAAGATTAACTTTAATTTTCTTCTCTTTTGGGCTTGGTAGCTTTGAACATTTCTCTGTTCGTAGAGTTTAACTTACTTTACGTTTTCTCTTGTTTAGCTCGATGTTCATCTCTGATGATGATCCTTCTTTTTATATTGACGCTCAGTGCTCATCATCTTTTCTTCTTTTGAATGATGTTGTCTTTTATACTCCTTTGAAATCTTCCCGTTCAGAAGTATCCGTTGGAGCATTTAATGCTTGGATACTTTGATATTTCTGATTTTGACTTTCTGAGGCTTTGTGTCAGTATACCTTTTGACTTAGGACTTGTCACATCAATCAGTATCCTTTCTTGCTTTTATGATAGCTTGTTTTTGGCCAACTAGCTAGTAGATATACCTTAATTTTCTTCCAAGAATATATCTTGTGATACCTTGATATCATCTTCTTGCAACGTTCCATTTGTCAGTCTCATTGTCAGACCTGACACATACTATACGATCTGCTGTTACAAGAAACTTAGGATTGAGCCTTACGATCATTTTGAGCTATCTGTTCTTGTATTCTTTTAACTGCTGATAGTAGAATGATGGAAGTTATATATTTGTGTTCTGTAAAATCATTTCTACGATAACTTCATCTTCTGATCAGCTTTCTGATTTCTTTATAAAGCTTGAACTTGATGTGCAGATTCTTTTTCACTCTCTTGTTACTCTTGCTGTTTTGCGAAGTCAACAACATCTTTCTGAGTGAGTTGCTTTTCTTTGTTCTCAAGTATTGGTTGTTTCTATACGAAGTTCTGATTGCTCTGCTATCTATTTTGAGTTTTATGATTAAATAAAATATCCTTGCAGTTGTGACCTTTAGATTTCTTCTGGAGATCTTTTCTTGTGCGAGATATACTTAGATATCATCAGAGTATATTCTCTTGCCATATGCATGCTTCTTCTTGAGTAATCTTCACTTTATATCCATGGTATAAATTGAGCTTGGTGATCTCCTTTAATTCGTGTAGTCAGCACTTGACATTTTGCTTTAATATTCTGAAGCTGACTTTACGATCTTGGCTTCACTGTGCGATCATAAAGTTTTCTTTCGATATTTCTCCCATTTAGTTTTTGTTTGGAGTATTTTTCAATTTGCCTTTTCTTGAGTTTATGATTCATTGATCGCTAAGCAAGTTGATCGACTTTGCTAGATGATGTTCAATATATATAACAACTTCTTCGACACATTCTACAACTTTTGTGACAGTCTTGCAACTTTGAGATTATTTATTCACTTCACGACCTGATTCTCAGTCTATGAGATAGAGTAAACTCTGCGATCTTCTGATGATGCACCAACAATGTTGACTCTACGAAGTATCTTCATACTATGAGCTGGTAGATTAACTTCACGATCATGATTTCCTATCATCTATACATCAGATCAATTTTCATAATATCAACGTAACATTATTTGATTTTTCTAATCTAAGTCCGTGTACATCAAGTTTTTGAAGGACTTTACAAAACATGTTTGTACAAATATACATTAATCAAATTCCACTTTAAGCATATGTAGATTTCTCTGCTGATGATGTTGATATCATACATAGCATCCTTTTTTAATAATTTTATCTATTACACATGCAGATAGAATAAAGATCAACCTAACAAGTCTGATCATACTATTCTAAGTCCTTATAGATATCTCAATTAAGGACTGTACAAAATTTATCCATACAAATATACTTTATAAGCTTAATCATTAAATCACATACAAGCTTCATCATCAAACCACATACATTTGGAATCTAATCAGGGATCTAATCAAACTCCCCCTTACTTAAGCAATCTTCTAATCTACTATTAGATTCCTAACACTCACTATTTCATCATCAAATTCACATTAATTTTAGGGGAATCCTCAAAAAATAATCTTCTAAACTAAAAACAACTATTGTTCTTCGTTTCTAATAAATATATCTAGTTGCATAAAGTTTGGGAAATGAGATAAGAATAGTGCATATCTATATATCTATATATATCTCCCTACACATATATGTGTGTATGTATATATTATAACTATAAGTTATAAACATCCCAAATTGTTATTGGGCTCCTTTGATTTATATTCCTTTAAAACTTTCTGTTAATTGTGGGATACGATTTCACCATAGTTGAAGAGATGGGTTTGATTAGAACGATGACAGAGAAGATAGGGTATAACCTAAACTTTGGGAAGAGAGGAAGAGAACAAATTATTGTCTTCACAAGTTTCACACATGGAGAGAAATGGTGAGAGAGAAACGAGTTGGTAGGTTAATGATAGGCACATAATTCATACATTTTATTATCCCTAATTTGTCTTTTTAATTATATTAGTTTATTTAATTAATATGTTTTATTTTGTTTTGTATGATTTAATATTTTATTATAATAAAGTCAAAATCTTGGTGACCAAGCAATATTTAATACTCTTATTCATGTAAGGAAATATCCAAGAAAAATCCTACAATAAGAAGGAAATAGGTGGAACAATCTTGGTGTACAAGTCAAATCCAGCAAGAGAAATGAAAATCTATCTACAAGATATTTTTTGAGAAGTTGATTGTCAGTAGGAAGTTGAAACCTACACTGAAAAAGACTCTTGAGAGATTACCATATAGAAATTGAAGTCAAGAAGGAAAGAAAAGAAAAAAAAAGGAACAAAAGAGACCAAGTACAATATATTTAAATTAGGGCACACAATTATTTTTTCAATAAATACGTCTCTTGTTTTAGAGATAGGGGGCATCATTGTTATTTTCTTTTCCTTAATTTTTCGCTAGTGCAGAAGGGAGTGAGATACTTAGACCTTTTGTCTTTTCTCTTATTCCAATCATGTGTGGTACTAGTGTGAGAGAGTATCTGTAACTTTCTTTTATTGATTTAACAGAAATTCTCTTTTTAATTATTGTTCTTATTTCATTCAATTAGTAGTATTAATTTTTGATTTCATAGCTAGCTAAATTTTTAATACCTAGGATGAAAATGAAACTAGGTATTTCATAATAATATTTTCTTTCCGTTCCGAAACTAGTGCCTAATTCTTTTCGACTTCATATTTTCATTTGCACAAATTGCATATGATTCTTATATTAATTGCGAGGTTTTGATAAGTTATAGTTAATTTGTAATTTTTCATAACTTATGCTTGTCCATATTAATTATATGAATCATTATTTTTAAAGGTAAGAAAAAATAATTTGGAAAATAAGAAATTATTTATTATGTTAATATTTGGTGGCGGATTCGGATTCTTAGGTAATTTTCCCATTACTAGCTTTCATCATTAAATTTTTAGTTTGCATAATTTAGTTAGTTAATCATCTCCACTATATTTATTTCTAATTTGTATAAAATATTAATTAAGGATATATTAAAGAATTGATCTAGTCTTTGTAGTTCGATCTGCATTTGCCAAATTTACAATAAACATTGTGTACTTACAGTACATAATTATAATACATCAGTTAAATCTAGGCTTTCACACATGGGACAAAAATAGAGAAATTATAGACTCTGCAGTTTAATACTACGAATGCCAAAAAAAAAATTATACCTAACGTCTGAAGTTTAATTTTGCAGACGAAAGACTTGTTACTAAGAACGTATGAGAGGTTTTTCAGACATTTGTCTCGTCCGCATTATTAAACTGCGGTATATTGAAGATTAAACTACTTATAGATAAGGGTGTAAACGAGTCGAATCGAAGCGAATAAAAAACTGCTCGAATTCGACTCGAAATGATAAATTTGTAGTCGAATTCGACTCGAATTCGAATTGTATTTGAAAAATTCTACTCAGATTTGACTCGACTCGAATATTTACTACTCGAATTAGATCCGACTCGGCTCGAATTATAGTCAAACTACTCGCGAGCTTCAAATTCAAGCTCGAATTCGAGTCTCTACATAATAACTATTTTTATAATAAATATAATTACAAATTAAATTTGTTATTTTACTTAGAAATGAGAAAATATATTTAGTATTACACTTTACAAATATAAAATCACAATTAAAATTAAAAACAAAACAAAATAATAATATTTAATTATTCTAATTTGATTTAAATTTGTATATATTATAAGAGAATGTATCGAGTATCTAATCGAATCTGTATCAATCGAGTATGTATCGAATCAGAATCAAGAATTCGAGTAGTTTGAATTTTAAATGAGTCGAGTATAAACTTGCTCAGATTCTACTCATATTTTTATTCGAACTATTTTTAATGCTCATATTTGGATCATATTATTAACGAATCCGAGTCTCGTTCGTATTTTTTCGAGTCGAGTCCGAATCGAGCCCGAACCGTTTGACTCGTTTATAGCCTTACTTATAGAGAATTTATTTAATCGTTCGATCATTAAAAGAATGGTCACAATTTACTATGAATCAATACTTTTATTTATATATATATATATATATATGGGAGGATCAATGGCACTACGTTTTTTACATAATTTTTTAATTCTTGGATTTGAATACTCTTAATGACAAAGATTAAAGCTGATTTTTAATTTATACACTATAACAACCTATATGAATGCATATATTATCATAATATTAGTAATAACTAATCAAAATTGCTTTAGATATATATACTTGCTTCCATAGCATTTGTATAAAATTATACTAAAGTTTTGGTTAGTTATTACCAATATTATGATAATATATGCATTCATATAGGTTGTTATAGTATATAAATTAAAAATCAACTTTAATCTTAGCCATTAAGAGTGATCAAATTCAAGAATCAAAAAATTATGTAAAAAATATAGTGTCATTGATCCGTTATATATAAAAGTAATGGTATTACTATTATATATCAGCCGCCTCGTTTTCACCGTAGTTTGGTGTAATATTTGCAAACTAATTGTACCCGTTCGTGCCTCCGGTACTATTTAGTTTTGAACGATAAAATTTATTCCAAACTTTGAACGGCCCAAATAATTTTTGAGTTGAACGAAAAATTCAAATTTAATTGTGTTTTTTATATAGATATATTGTGGCGAGCCGTACAAACGTGTGAGGGAATTGAATACTTGCTGATTACTTCTTCATAATCAAACCCAACCACCAACCCTACCTCCCTCGGAGTCGGAGGGGGCAGCGCGCACGGATTCCCAAAGCTGCACCATGCTCTCGTCTGTGAACGTCATTAACCGACACAACTACTACTATTACTAATAGGGAAATTGATATATACTATAATAGGGAAATTGATATATACTATGAACTATTTTAAGTGGACATTAGTGTATTTAAATTTTATTTAGTTATATTTTTATTTATTATTAAAATCAAAATATAAATAAATAAAATTTAAATACATTCATATCTAATTTTTATATTTAATTTTTATGTCCACATAAAGTTATTGATATACTATACTCCCACCTGTCCCCAAAGATGTTGGATTTTTTTTTGGGATCAAATTAATTAATTTTAGAATTAATAATTAAATATATTTATTTATATTTTCAAATCTATAAAAATTAAAGATGATAATAAATTCGACATAATTTTTTACGATTATAATATCTCCACTTATATTTATAAAAAATAGTATAAATTTTAATTACAAAACAGGTCAATTTAACTGAGAAAGTCAAATTAAATCAATTTTATGTAATTATATGTTATTTGCAATTTGAGTAATGCTACCATCACATAAACATCACATATTGCTGATGTGGCAGTACGTTATTTGTTGTTGATATGACCCACTTAATTCAACAATAAATCACATACAGCCACATCATTTTTATATGATGTTTATGTGATTCACTTTATGTGATAGTAGTATTATTTTTGCAATTTATCACAAAATTATCTCAAGGTTCTCCATCTAATTGATGTGATCATGTGCACTTAAATTTTATGTGAAACAAAACCCAATAAAAGTAATAATGTCTTTGTCAAGAAGAAATAGTATCATTACAAATTACAATACAGTTTTCTAATTTTTTTTATTTTTTTTTCATTTTAATACCGTTTTCCTATGTGCCAACTGCCAAACAAGGTCTTACTTCATATAATCACACAGACACAAAAAAGAATCCAATGCTAAGTGTTCGCAGGATAACATTGTTTAAGGTGCCCTCCGTTACATAGATGTCAGCCTATTAATCTCTTAAACCCACACGACTCCCGTTATTCATTTATACCGTGTTTGTCCTTTTTATTAAATTATTATTCATGCTCTTTAATGTTTGTTGGTACTAATAATCGTGCACTAAATATATTAATGGAAAAGTAATTGAGCACCTTACATAAGTTGGTGATTATGTTTCTTTTGTTACTAACACGGTGACACACTGTTGCGTGTATAAATAATATGAGATAAAATAAAATTTTTATAAAATTTGAGGTATTGAGTAAAATAAATAAAACATCAATATAAAAAAAATAAAATGGTAATATAATTAAAATTATAGGGGCAAAAAAGAACTTCTTTGAAGCCTCTATAATATAGATTAAGTTTATAAAAACACCAAATCTATTTAGGATATCTATGTATTTTTATCGTATTATTAGAATATTTTTAGAAGGGAACTACTATTTTCACATGTATATTTAATATTTTCATATAATTTTCTCTAATATGAATATAGAGTGAGTCTCACCTTCACGTGAGAAAAAATTATATAAAAATATAAAAAATACATAAAAATAATGCTCTCCTTTTAGAAACTTACTGCGTACTAAATCCCTTATATTCTCTTTTTCTTTTTAATTATCTAAATATTGAATAGAGAAAAAGGAGGTAAGCAATTTAGCAAGTACAGAGCATTTTGATGTTCGAGGTGTTCACAGAGAAGATAATAATTTTTGTTTTCAAAATTAATATTTACACAAATAAAAATTAAAATTTCACAAAAGCTCTCTTATATGAGTAGTAAATAGACCCTGCACTCATGTGACAAAGAACCATGGTAATTAAATTCGGGCCGGATCGCCAGTTCGATCGATAAAAATCGGAACCGGTCGGCACTCCGATCCGGTTTGAACAAAAAAATCGTTTTTGGTTAAAACCTGATCAAACCCGATGACCCGGTGGTTGGACCAGTCGACCTAGTGACCCAGTAACTGGGTCATCGATTTTACCGGTTCCTTATCTCATTTTTTTGGTGCTAATTTAAGCTTTTGAATTTAATTGAATGTATCATTGCTTAAGTTTTGAGTTACGATCAAGATTTAATAACTTTCTTTTCATATAAATTTAATATTTATTTGAATTGTATAAAGTAAACATTGTACAAACAGATTTAGTTTTTTCTTACCGAATTTGGTTGAATTTATCCTAGAGATTTTATTATTTGTGTTTGATTTTATCACTTGAGTTTTGAGTTATGATCATGATTTAATATATATTTTTTATATAGATTTAATATTTATTTGAATCGTATAAAGTAAACATTATACAAATAGGTTTAATATTTTTTTTTGTAAATACATTGATTAATTTTACATATTTACTAAATATTATATATAATATATAGTAATAACTAATATATTTAATTATTTATTATTCATTACATAGTAATGACGTCATTAGGTCAATAACTGCCTAACCTATCCACTCGATAACTTTTTCAATTCAATGACTGGTCCAGATCTGAAAACATTGCAAAGAACTCCTGAAAATATCAAATTTTACTTGAGCGCATATCAATTTCTTTTGTTGTTTTCTATATTCCCTATAACACTGAAAAATCTAAAATAAAGAACCTAATTCTAGAAAGAAATATACAATTGATGCTTGTACAAATGTATCACTAATCGTAATTCACATGTCAGATTATCGTATTAAAAACATAGAAAAATCAAGACTTACATAGATGTTCATTTTCTAAATTCTTAAAACTCATGCACTTTTAAGTAAAATCAAACCTAAACTCGAGATAACAACCTAAAAATGCTTTCATAACTAATACCATTTTTTAAAACTAAGATATTGTTTGATAAAATTGAATAATTAAAATCTGAATGGTTAACATATGTTCATTTTTTTATAACATCTGAACTTCAAAAGTTGTTTGATAACTAAAAAGTATAAAACATCTGAACGACTTTTAAATTTAAAAATATCAATTTTTTTAAAATTTAAGAATATCTCAAATTAACTTCTCAAAAATCAACGATCTGAAAATTTAGAACGGAAAAAGAGTACAACATTTATAGAGGCTCCATATATTTAAATCTTTCATTAAGAGACAACTCTTAATGATTTAAATTTATATATTCCTCTTGCCGATTACGAGACGATAAAATGTAAACAAAATTTTAGCAAACAACTTTACATTCTTTCTTACCGAATTAGATGTGGAGCTGTTAAGAGGTAAACAAGCACCACGTAACTTGGACATCTTTTAGGCTGTTGAGTCGGAACCTTGTTGATTCTCTGACGGATCCCTAGAGGAATTTGGGACAGCTTCACCAGCTTCTGCATCCCGCTGTAGGGTGGAAAACATTTTCCCGGTACTCGTCCTCTTAGTCATCCTCGTCGGAATGTTCAGCCTGCAGGCTCAAAATTAAAGAACCGCCGCCAGTAATCTTATCGAACCTGTGGTCTGATGTATGCTGCTGATTAAAGCGGCCTGGAAGCTTGGAGGAACTATTATAACACCCTTCACAGAGGTCAAAGCCAATTTCCTCTCTACAATCTGTGCATTTGTATCGGTTCCCAGTTATTGGACACAGCTGCATAAAAATCAAGAAATTAAGTTGGGTATGCATTTAGCTTCTAATACGAGATAATTAATATTAAAATAAATCCATACAACCATAACACATAATAATAATCTAAGCCTTGGTGTAACAAGTTCCAACCACTGTGCTGTTCATTTAGGAGTTATATTAAAACAATGGCCAAATGTTTGTTAGCTATTATGAGTGTCAAATATATACATAAAGATTTCCAATCAAATAGAGCTTCATATTCGAACCTTGTTTGGCTTCTTAGAGGCTGTAACCAACTGAACTGCTCTCATTACAACAATAATAAACATGCTTTGCATATGTTCAGTTAAAACAGTGTACACCCCCCCGCGCGAGGGGTGGGCGTTGTGGGGGGTGGGGTGGGAATAAAGAAAATAAATCTTACTGTCCAAGTCACTATCAATCAAAAACAGATCCGATCCGATCTTCTCTCTACAACCCAGTACTACAAAGAACATCTCATATTAGAGGCCTAGGAATAAATCACCAAAACATTTAGGTTATCATACAATAAGATGCCTTTTCGAAAATTTAAGAACTAACATCAAGCAAGAAAATCATACATTAAGATGCTTTCTCCAAAGTGTAAGAACAACCGAACAACTTTAATATTTTTGCTTTCAAATGGATGTTGGGAGCAAGAAAAGAATAAACAACAATATTACCCCACAGTAATCACAGCCCACTCCAAAATGAACATTGGGTCCCTGGCCAGACAACCACCGTGGTTGGTCAGTGGTAGCAGGTTTATATGAACTTTGAGCATCATTTTGCTGAGCTTGAGTTGAACCTGATAAAGTTACAGATCATATAAAGGGCACAAGGTCAATATCATGCTGAAGTTGACATAAGGTGAAAGAAAGGATATGCCGAAAATTTATGGAGCATCACCATGCTACATTTGACGATATATTTGTTTAGATAAAAGAAAAAGTCTACAACAGAGAAAAGAGGAACATTGATGGAAGATGAGTAGCTCGTCAAAAAAACTAATACAAAGTGGAAAATACGTAACCTTAACAAAGAACAGCCTTATAATATCAGAAATAGCTACCTCCACAAAGCCCCCATCGCCAATGCCTTAAGAGAAGCCAAAAATGAAGCATTTTCCTAGAGAAAAACCAAAAGGAGATAGGTATCCAAATAATTCTTACAATTTTCTTGGTCCAAAATCCCAAAGAGGTTATCGACACATTGCTACAAATATTACACTCCTTCCTACAAATAAAAACCCAAAACCCAGTATGCAAAACATTATGAAGGGAAAAGGGCAGAATCATGCCTAACCATGTAACTAAAGAGCTCAACTACTACTAGCCATGATGCAGCGAGAAAGGGATGGCCATAGGATTTCAGGGTTTTTTGCACATAACACAAATATGTGGAGACAAGAACTTGTAGAGTCTAGGTCTCTGGCACAAATCATGCATATGGAGTCTTTCAAGACCATACAAAAGCCTAATCCTAGGAACCTTAACTTCCCACATATTATGGAAAGAGGTAAGTAAAAGGAAGGACGATGAGCAATGAGAAAAAGTAAAGGAGGACTTGGAGGACCATGTGATTTGACTATATATTAACCATGTAATGTTTCATAATTCTTCTTGTCCAGAGTCCAGAATCCAGACAAGTATCTGCTGTGTAATTTGATGCAGGACAAATTTATGATGAAGAATTAAATGGCAAATAAACTAGAATTTAAACTCCACGTTTAAATCTCTAGGGTTTCTCAAGTGTATCAACTTCACGAATCAACACAAAAGATGCATAAAATACATCTACGATAGGATACCTCTACGGTATGAATGATAATAATCAATTTCAATATCAATAGTATGTAGTCTAAATGACTTGTGGGGATTACATCACTATTTAAAGAAACACAAAACCCTAATATTACTTGAGGAATAATAAAAGTACTAATCGACTAAAATACCCTTATTAATAATTCATAATCACTAATTAATGTCCTAAATCCCCACTAATAAATAAACATAAAAATCACATCAACTACTTTTATACTAAACATAATAAAAGCTCCAAATAATAAATATAAAAAATCTCTTCGTTGTTCTTGACTTGGAGTGCCCATCATTCTCCTATTGTTGGGAGAAAACTAGACCTCGAGTTTTATAATATGATAGAATAAGTCACAAACTCCTCTGCAACAGAAGAACATTTTGGACCACCATTGACAACATTTAAGTCTCAAAATTTTTTGGAAAGAGAATTGATGAGTGCATCGCTTTTGTATTCAAAGATGCTGAAAATAAGTTTTCTGAAACAACGAAGTAAATAATGTCAATTTGGATTGGACCAACTTCTCGAATCGTCCTTTATTCGGTAACGAACAACTCAAAAGCAGCTTTAGAGTTTTTCTCAATTTGTTGCTCATACACAATCTCTGGTTCAACTTTTGGAACTTCAAGAACTTCCATGGACACGTCACTACTGTCTGTAGCCCGAAAATTTAGAATATCCTCTTTTTCTTTCTCTTGCTCTGTTTGAATATGTGCTCTCAAGTCAATAATGTCTTTTTTTATAGAAGAGATGTTTTCTTTTATAAAAGAGATGTTATCTTTTATAGAAGAACATATAAAAATCATTTCATGTGTAGCCTTTTGAAGTTCTTTTGCTTTAACTTGTTGACGTTTCATTCCATCAGGTTTTCTTTGTTCGTCTAACGTTGCAATTTTTCAAGGTAATCTTGTGTATCAGCCATAACACATCTAAGCTTGTCCTGCTTGAGTTTTAAATATTTATGGCCACATGTATTAGTAAGGTAAGTGTATTCGATCACTTTTACCAGTCGAGAAACCAAATATACTCTATTACTTCCGCAAGCAATTCTTTAGTGACTTGAGACATTGGGTGTTTGGGACAATGAGTTATAAAATAAATAAATAAATAAAATATGACTTTTTTTTGTTGATAACTTAAGGGCCTAACTGAAAAGAAAATAGAAAACAGGGGCTAAAGTATGAATGCAGAAAGTGTAAGGGGTGATTTAAAATGATAAGGTACAAGTGAAAAGTATATAAACTATGCACTAAAACTAAAATACTAGATGAAACTATGGGGGAGAAAACTGTAATTTTGATAAGATATTTATAAGTTAGAGATTAGAGTTACCACTAAAATATTAGACAGCAGAAAAAAACTAACAACATTTTCTCTCTCTTCTACCTTTCTTCTTTTTTCTTTTTTTTGAACAGTGAATCACGATGAACAGTAACTCTAGCGATGAACAGTAACTCTAGCAATGAACATTGACTTCAGTCGGTGAACAGTAACTCTGGCCGACGACAATGATCTTTTTCTCTTTTATTTTGGGAAAACCCAATATCTCCCAAAAAAAAAAGAAATTGATGGAGAAACCTTAAGCTCTAATACCAAAAATAATGCAGGACATCTTTAGGATGAAGAATTAAATGACAAATAAACTAGGATTTAAACTTCACGTTAAATATCTAGAGTCTCTCAAGAGTATCAACTCCACGAATCAACAATAAAGATGAATAAAATACCTCTACGGTAGGATACCTCTACGGTATGAATGATAATAATCAATTTCAATATCAATAGTATGTGGTCTAAATGACTTGTGTGAATTACATCACTATTTAAAGAGACAAAACCCTAATATTACTTGAGGAATAATAAAAGTACTAAACGACTAAAATACCCTTATTAATAATTCTTAATCACTAATTAATGTCTTAAATAAATAAAATACATAAAAACCACATCAACTTCTTTTATATTAAACAAAATAAAAATAGCAAATAATAAAAATAAAAAATCTCTTCTTTGTTATTGACTTGGAGTCCCCATCATAATTAGACCTAGAAAAAACTTAACTAATACCCAAGAGTACGATAGAAAAATGAATTTTGGGTACACAATCTTGCACCCACTAAGAAATGGCAAGAAACGGGTTATATTTTACCCATGGTTAAAATTACTCAACCTAATTTGACCTAAGCCACAGGTAACCACGCCCATTCATACACAAATAAATTATATAATTAACAATAAATTAAGTGTGAAGCTATCCTTTTCCTATTCTAAGTTGGAAACCTTTTTCCTATTTTACCATTTTCCCGTTCTAAGTTAAAAACTTTTTCCTATTGTAAGTTGGATATTTTAATAGTTTATAATTTAGAAATTAGGGTGATACCGTGATACACACTTCTGCTTCCTTTCACATAATATTTGAATTCCAAATTGTCAATTAAAGTATTATTATATTATAACTTTCAAATTAGTGTTTTTCACCAAGTAATTTTTCCTCCATACACTTTGAATTTTGTAATATTTTAATGGGATGACTTTTTGATTATGTATTGACTTTGAATTTTGCTTTTGGAGTTGACACAAGTTTTGTTTTGTGACTTTTTAATTTGAACTTGGTGTTTATTTGCAATGTGCCTTGTGATATAAAGGTTTTTTTCTTAATAGAGAAAAATTGTCAAAAAATTAACAAGTTAGGTCTGGTATCCATGATCCAATTACTTATGAGTAAAGGGTGTCATTTTCTGCACCACTAAGAAACTGGGTATAATTCCCTAACACATTAAAAAAAACAATTCTGAACAATTACATAGAAACTGAAATGGAAGGCTGAATGCCTAATCCTCTACTGCTTTGGATACATCAAGTTAAAAGCTATTTATAGAATGAAGAACTGTGTCATAGAGGAGAAGTGATATTGTATCCTACAACTACAGTTAAAAGATGTATAACAATTTAAAAAAAAGAGGTGAGGTGGTGTGCTTTCTGTTAAGTCAAAAGAGGAACATTATTAGGAAAGTGTTTTCATGGACAGCCACATTGCGTTTGATATTGACACAAGACAACTTGTGGTAAGGGAAGAATTTCATTGTGAATAGATACTTCATAACCATAAATAATCACTGGTGTCCTTAGTTTCACAACTCAATAGAGGATAGTTTAACGAGGATCTGGAGACTGAAAATTACAGTTTTTGGGTTTTGGAGTTTCTCAGGGTGTAAGAAAAGGAGAAGGGTTTGAGGTAATAAGCAACAACAGAACTTAAGGGATGCCACGAGTGCATGATGATATTTATGTGCAGTAATAAAGCGTGTCTCCTAGTTTCCTCGTTCTTACGTCTGCTAAAAGTGCTATGATGCTATGTTTCAACATCTCCAAAAGCCAAGTCAGACATTCTATATTAATTGAGACTCTAACCTTTCTTCCACAGATAGATTTCCCTACTTCTACAACTTTGACATCACTTAAAGTGCAACTAATATTCGGAGAAATGAGGCAATTCCTCGTTTCACACTTCTTAAAGTGGCATCAAGAGAAGGACAATTCCTACACTCGTGCTACAGCATATCTACTTATATGTGTCTCCAAGTATTCATGCAAATTGTTCAACAGAACACGTCACTTAAAGTCTGAATAGTGACCTAAACAAAATCATAAGCTCAACAGAAACAAATAATTAATAAATTGGACATACATGCTGATGGACTTCCATACTGACGATCAGCGTGCTCAAGTACATACAGCTTTCGTGCTACATATTCTTCAGAAAAATGTTCCTCCAAGAAATGCTCTAGAACTAAACAAACTTTTGGAACCCCATTTGGATGCGTGGACTGGCAAACTGGGCATTCACATAATTTATTGTTTGGGTAGATGATACAAGCTTCACAATATACTGCAACATGGGAAACAATAAAAATTGAGGCATGGATGATACTGAATTATTCCCTACTAAACAACTTTCGGTACGTCAACTGAGAAAGGTTGAAGATTTAGTTCATTACCATGGCCACAATTAAGAACCACAGGTCGATAGAGCAGTTGCTTGCATACAGCACAAAGTAAATCAGTCATAAGCACCTGACTGCAACATCCATTGACAAGTCTATTTTCAAACACACTCTTTTCACGCGAGACCGCACTGATACTACCTACACTACTTGAAGTTGCAGGAGTAGTTGTAATAAGATTTTTATCATTAACTTCTAATGAATTTTTCGATGAAGGATTCTTGGTGTGTGAAGTGGTGACAGAATGCGGAGAAGTGCCTCCCAGGGTATTGAACTTTTTACTGGAATATGATTCAGATAAATAATTGTCAAACTGGGGTGAGAAGACACCAAATTCTTTTTCTTCTTCTGAAGCAATAAAGTAAGAAATGAAGTAATATTAGATATTACAAATACAGGAGAAAACATACTCAAAATCAACAATTCTAATTCAAGTGTACTATGTGCTTAACCAGAGTAGCAATTACAATGAAACAGATAATAACATTACAAATTCAGAACAGAATGCATTTTTAACCAAAGCTGTAACAATGGGAAGGTGTACAGCAGTTGACTACAAGGTACCCTTGGAATTTAATATGAGGAGTTAAACGCATAGCTAAAGAGATGACCTATAATTAAAATAGTAAGTTAATAACAGAAGAATTCATCAGGGAATAACAAGCTTGAGTCCAAGTCAAAAATTAAATGTTATGGAGCTCGAAGAGAACAATAAGTATTAGAAGATAAAGAGGAAAAAAGAAAACATGAAGGACAAACCTACCATTGCAAAAGATCGGTAGAAACACAAAAAGCACAAAGCTTTTAACAGACACTTTCTGCTATTCAATTAACAAAATTCGAGATTGCAACTCTATTTAAAAGACTAAACTCTTCTAACTATAACAGAAGACAATTCCAAATAACAAAACAGCTATGAGCATATGATTACTTAACCAACTACGACTACGAAACTTAATAATAAAATTAGAAATACCAATAAGTTAATTTAACCTACCAAGGACATCTTCTTGCAAGTCTTGTAAGACCAGCTCATACTTTTTTCTAGGGATTTGAAATTCTAACTTATTCAACTCCTACACCAATTCTCTTTTTCTGAACGGCTCTGATGAATCAGGAGCGGATCCAAGAATCTGTTTAAGGAGGAAGTAGATTGATAAACTAATGAACTCTTTCTAACTTAACTTGCATATATGTACATTCAAAAACCTGCATATATGCTGCATAAGTAAAAGTAACGTTGATCTTTCATTAATAAAAATACAACTATTAGCACGTCCAACTTGTATAGCATCACTAGTCACTACCATGTAATTCTTCCAGTCTCAAGAACCAAAAAGGATATAAAGTGAACGGGGTTTTAGAGATGTGCATGCAACAGTATATTGCATATCAGCTAGAATTCTATGGTAAGAATTTAAGTTACTGAAACTAAGGTAGTCCCATAAAGGAAAAAGAAAGGGATTAAAGTAAAAAAAGATGAGGCAAATTACTTAGAAGATGACAATTACATGCAAATTTGCAGATTCTCAAGTCATTAACAACGTCAAAATCCTTCCCTAATGTGCATATATATGGAAGATCAATCATTGAAACTAATTAATTAGTAAATAGTACTGAGATATGGAATCAATTAGTGTTCAATAAACACACCTATCACTTGTCTTTCTCTTCTTTTATAGGCTAGAGGGTACACCTTCAGAAGCACAAAGTGGAGCATTTGACAAATACTAGGAAAATAATTATATGGGTGCCGACACACAGGACAGTACGACTCCTGCCATGAATCCATAGCTTTAAAGACACACCAGAAGCATGAGATGTGGCCACAGGCTGCAAACAGAGACAAAAGCATTTAAATCTTTGTGATGAAATAACAATCACTGTGTAGGTTTTACAGTGCCTTCTTACCCAATACAACTGGCTTGTAGAAGAGATCCCTACAAAACGTCAAGAAACTGCATTCAGATACACTAAAATAATTGAAAACCAAATAGAATCCATATCAGTTAATAAATTGATAGCAATCATAGAGAAAAGAAAGAGCTGCTTCTAAAGTCAAACAAAAAGGATTACGGTGGTAACTGAGTTTAAGCAAAATAAAAATAAAAATATAAGCATATCATATATAGAGAAGGATGCAGCAGATGGTGCAACAATAAGTACTAGAGAACATAAAAAAGTTATAATTCGCTCACTGGGGGTTACATTATTTGAAAAAGAAAAATCTCAGCACTACCAATAGGGAGAGAAATGATTTGGTCAAGGTACATATATATATATATATTAGGGAAGTAGTTATACTTCAAAAACCAAGGACAATTACAATCATTAGAAAGGTACTTGAATGGCAACAAGAAAATGCCTTGTTGTGTTTGAGAAAAATTACCAAATCCTTTCAAATGAATTATTTGAATTCTATATAGCCTATACTATTAAAATCTGGGATACTTTACTGCAAAATTAAGTTGCTACTCTTCAATGGTAACATAACAGCCTACCCCTCTATGATTTTCCATACATTCCAAATAAATAAACAAACATAAAAACTCTCTTATAACTTTTGGAGTTCACCTAATTCTGATTCATTTCCATAAATTTTCTGACACCCACTGCTATAATCGACTAAATGCAAAACTAACACTCCCATTTGTACCTCTTTTGCAAAATTCGCCCTCTTAACTTTTATTTTTGCAAAACTCTCCCTCTAAGATGTATGAATTGTGCAAAACTCACCCTTTATGTATTTTTTTAAAAAAAATCCTCATATGCTCGGATTATTTTACTCCAATTCATCACTTAAGAATCTTAGCTTCAGAATATTCCTTTTATTTCACCAAACGACTTCCAATTAGCAAAATATTTCTCACAATAACAACAGATATATTTGTAACATTACATCGCCAAATTCATATATCTCACTTTCTACCTCTGCTATATGTCAATCAATTATTTTTTTTATTTTGGGTTGTCTTTGATGCATTTTCTTGTAGTGCTTTAGTAACGAGGGAAACGATGAACGAAATGTTTAATGATGATGACACATTTTAAAAACCAAGAATAAAAATGACATTTTAATATGAGTTTGTGTGCGAAACATTTACCAAAATAAAATAATAATCAATTGACAACAGTAGGGAGTGAGAATCTAGGTTTCCAAGTCTGATGGTATTTTAAAAAAAAATTACTAATTGGAAGTCATTTGAGTGAAATAAAAAGAGTATTCTAAAGTTAAAATTTTTAAATGACGAATTAGATGAAACAATTTGACCATGCGAGGAATTTTAACAAAGAAGTACGCCCTCCGTTCCTTAATATAAGTCGTTTTAGAAGAATATTTTTGTCTCTTAATAGAAGTCATTTGAGAATTTTAAGTAAGCGTTAATTGTTTAGTTTTCAATATTACCCTAAGTATTAAATATAACTTTGATTCTCTCACTATTCTCTATCCAATAAATAACATTCTCTTTTTCCAATACAAGGGCAATATAGACAATTGATATTATATTTAATATTTTAAGATCATTTTTTTAATATTTATGCACAACTCTAAAACGACTTATGTTAAGGAACGTAGGGAGTACATAAAGGGCTGAGTTTTGTCTTGGAGGGAGAGTTTTGCAAAAATAAAAGTTGGAGTGTGAGTCTTGAAAAAATGATACAAACAAGAGGGCTACTTTTGCATTTAATCAGTATAATTCAACAGATTCATCAACTTAAATTAAAAACTAAACAAAAAAACACTTATCTCTGTGTGTTTTTATGCCAAGATACTCAAAAATTTAGAAAATTCAAATTACAATAAGCAAATAACAATCAAAGCAATATGAAAAAGCGAAGTCTGTATATATTGGATTGGGTAAATTCCTTACAGGCACACACAGCACAGAAATTCTTCGGGAAAATCCTCACTCGCATCTCCAGCTTCCTGATTTTCCATATTAATGGGGTGTGATGTTGAATTATTGATTGATTTGATCGCGTTCGTATGCAGGCGTACAACTAACAGATAAGGAGAGGTTTAAAAGGAGCTGGAGAGAAATAACCCGCTTTAGGTGGCGTGGAAGTTGAAAAAAGTGAAAGGGCAAAAATTATATACTTAATTTTTTTATTTTCTAAGATGATATGACTTATTTTAAAAGTTAAAATTGATGTGATTTATTTAATTTTTTAATATAATAGATTTATATTTAATAATATTTTTTATGTAGTTTGTATTGCTTATATATCTAAATTTAAATAAATTTATATTAATTTTAAATATAAAAATACTATAAATTTAGCTTTAAATAGATAATATTAATTCTATATTTTGCTAGGAATGGAGTAATATTTATACTTCCTCCATCTACAAAAAGTTTCGTTTACCATTTGTTTTATTTTTTTAAAAAGTAAAATATTTTAAAATTTATCATCAAAATTTTATTATTATGCTATTATTATAAAACTAAAGTTTAATAAATGGAAAGTAAACATGAAATAAATTAAAATATACCAAATAACTTGGGATGTGAAAAAGTTATACCAAAAGTAGTTGTTTTCTCTCTTATCAGTTTATATAATACTCTCTCTATTCTAAAATTAAACATGTAATTTGACTTTTTAAGATCAAACGACAATATATTAAATATTAAATTAATATTAATTTATTTAATTTTAAATGATACAACCCTCGTACTGACCTAAAAAGTCTGCAATTTGAATTGCCCCAACCCAGCTAAGTTGAAACTTGAAACTTGAAACCTTAAAAGATCAAGGCTCGGGTCCAAGAACATGGATCAGATATAAGGTGATGTTTAAAGCTTCTGAATAGGATTGAATGTTGTCAATACTTTGTTTGAAAAAAGTATTGACAACATTCAATCCTATTCAGAAGCTTAACCCCTTTACTCCATATAATTTTTTAGACATTGCCGATAATGTTAATCAATAATATTATTTCAATAATATAAGTTACTATGTCGTGACAATTATTGATTTAATAATATAAAATATTGTGCTGATAGTACTGTAACAATTATTAAGTCAATAATATGAGATACTATGCAACAACTACTGTGGTAATTATTGAATGAAATACTGAGTGACTTCTTACGTAAAAATCAATAATTAGATATATTGTGTAATACCGCGTACTACTGTGGAACAACGCGTATTATTGTACTTATATCACCGGGTATTTCAACAGTTTGACGGTAAAAGTTTTGTCGTTATTTTATAAAAAAATTATTTTTGTCGCTATTTATATCCGACAGTTATTCCGTTGTGGGGCCCACCAATGATTGGCGCCATCGTACGAATATTTTCCGACAAAAAAAATATTTTCCGACAGAACGAATATTTTTCGATATACTTTTATAATTTACACATATCACCCTTAACTTTAACCTTTAATCAGTTTAATTATTTACTGAATAGAATAATAATTATAAGAAAAATTGAATACTTTTATTTCATAAAATTCATGGTTTTACAGTATAGATCTTAAATTATTTTATCCAATAGATTCAATGTCGCGATTAGTTGGATATGTTAATGCATGATATTTATCAGATCCACACAATGGGAGATCACAAACAGGTTATGTATTTACATATTGTGACACATCTATATCCTGAAAATCCACAAAGCAAACTATGACAGCTACATCTACAAATCACTCAGAGATTCTCGCAATACATGAAGCAAAAAGAGATTGTGTTTGGTTGAGGTCAATTATCTAGCATATCCAAGAGTCATGCGGATTACCATCAATCAATGATATTCATACAATTATGTATGAGGATAATGCTGCATGAATTGTTCAACTTAGAGGATGGTACATCAAGGGAGATATAACAAAACACATTTCACCTAAATTATTCTACACACAGGAGCTGCAAAAAAGGGTGATAGAGATGTGCATCAAATTCGATCATGTGATAATTTAACCGATTTATTCATAAAGTCACTACCAAATTAATGCAACGTTTACAAAACTTCGGAATAAGATCGGAATGCGTCGATTGAAAAACTTATCACAATATTTCATCAAATAATAATGATTTTCTTTTGAGGGAGAGATATGTACTTTTTTCCCATTCACTAAGTTTTTTCCTACTGGATTTTCTTAGCAATGTTTTTAATAAGACATAATTTTCTATCTTAGGAAATCAAGGGGGAGTGTTATAATATTATGATTTCCTAAAGTCATAAGTTACATACTAGACCATTGGTCCAGTGCTTATTTTGTGGATTTTGGTTGGATATGTTCTCCTTTTCTTTGCCTATAAAAGACAAACTTCTCTAATGAAATAATACACACTAAGACGGAGAAATTCTCTAAATTTTTATCTTACAACTTTGTTATTTCTTTGGTTCTATAACAAATAGTACTCTCTTATTCATTTTTAGACGGAGAGGTAAAGAGACCAAATTAGTTGTACAAAAAACAAAAGAATAGGCCAGAAGAGTGGAGGAGTATATATACTTTTTATCCATTATATAATACCTTTGTTTATATATATATATATGCTCTTGAGCAATATTTTGATTGATACTCACTTACTTTTATTTATACTAGCTACTAGGAGAACCCATGCGAGATACGAGTATGTTTGAATATTAATTACTATGTAAAATTTATCTAAACATTATAAATATAAATTTTAAAACATGTGTAATATATATTGTTAATTAATTCAATTATGCACTAACCACAAAATTTATGAATAATATGAAGGGTCTCAATATTGAATATATGTAGATTTTGTAGTGGTGAAGGAAAAGATTCAATTACATGAATTTGAAAATGTGAATGGTTATTTTTTTTAATTCAATGTATACTACTCCCTCCGTCTAGCTTTACTTGTCGTAATTGACTTTTTATGATTAAATTGATTATATTTAGAATAAAAAATTATTCTTAAGTTTATTAGATATAGACCCAAAATTATTATCATAAGAAAGTACATATAATATACTATCAAAGTCAACTTATTTGATTTCAAAATTTATAGTACATTTGTTTAATTAATAATTTTAAAATTATTTATTTTGACTTTAAAAAGTCAATTAAGACAAGTAAATTTAGACGGAGGGAGTAATAAAATTGTGAATGTATGTGGTAATGAAGTTGAAAGATCTTTGGATTTTCCTATATCCAATTAAATAAAAAAAAGAAAAAAATTAGTGAAAGATGAAGGGAATGAAATAGAAAATAAAAAGAACTCGTTTGAGTTAACTCATTTAAACTTGACCAACAAAATTAACTCACTCATTTAGATATAGAAATTAACTACGGTTCAAAGCTTTGAGTTAATAGGTAGTTGTTGGAAACTTGGAATGGAAGGACGCGCAAACATAAATTCATGCATGTACTGATTCAGGAAGTGAATTACTTTTACTAAAAACAACACGAAGGATTAAATTTAAAAGAAAACAAACCTTACCCACTTAAATGATGGTTTTAAATGAAAATGACCTTTTCAATTCCAAACATATTAAAAGCCCGTTCCACTTAATTATTTTAAAATGACTTAGAGTTAAAATCTAAGTTAATTTATAAGTTGTGACTTATAAATAAAAACGTTCAATATCAATTTGGATTATAAATTAGAAATTAAGTTAAAACAAGTTATAAACGTGTTCGACTCATAATGACTTATAAATTCAAATCAAAAGTAAAAATTACTAAAAAAAACATTAATAAAAAAAGTGACAAAATAGAATAATGGCAAAATAGGCATTGTATTTGGTCAAACTAACTTATTTTAAATTGACTTAAAAGCCATTTTAAAATAAATTACAAATACTTGCTTATTTTTTTTACTTAAAATTAACTTATAAGTAGAAAAATAAGTCATTGCCAAATAGAGAAATAGTGGCAAATAACTTAAAAGTAACTTATAAGTCACTGCCGAACAGTCTCTAAGCAGTTCAATCTAAGTAGTGCAATAAATTAAAACAATAGCTAACTAACTTATTTTAAATTGACATTATTTTAAAATAGACATTGTATTTGGTCAAACTAACTTATTTTAAATTGACTTATAAGTCACTTTAAAATAAATTACAAATACGTGCTTATTTTTTTTACTTAATATTAAATTATAAGTAGAAAAATAAATCATTGTCAAACAGAAAAATAATGATAAATAACTTAAAAGTTAGTTAAATCAACTTATAAGTAACTGCCGAACAGTCTGTAAGCAATTCAAGTTAAGTAATGCAATAAATTAAAACAATAGCTATCTATATATACAGCTTTCCATTATATTCTTGCAGAATATATGACATGAAAGGCTTAGTGGGAATATATTGATTTAAAGCAAAATCACCATAGGTAAATATACCTTGTTGCCAGCTCATATAGACAGCTACGTTCTAAAAAAAATTATATTTAGGTATGGAAACTCTAGTTTGTGGGCATCTTCTTCTCACCTCAAGATTTACTCTTAATTAAGCTACTCCCTTTGTCGTATTTTGACCTTTCAAGTCTTAAGTTTAAAATTGAATCGAGTTTTACATACTTTAATATTTATGTTGTCGTTATATATTTACCAATATTTTTACACTTAATTCAATAATACTTTAAATTTTCAATGGTATTTATCGTTATGATAAAATACTTATTGTCATGATATTATTAAGGCTAAATTTAAAAATGATCAAATTTAGTATTTTTAAAACTTGCATGAATTACATAAATTCTAAATTTTGATATTAGTTCACATAGATTTGGGTATGTTGTTTTGACCAAATAAAATTGAGTAATTAAGATCAATATATCTTAATAATTTAGATTATCTGAGTGAAATGACATCTGAACTTAAACAATTGTTTGATAACTAAAAAGTATAAATATTTGAATTATTTTTAAATTTATAAATATTAATTTCAAATTTTAAAATATTTCAAATTGACTTTTCAAAAATTAATAATGATAATAACATTTGGAATAGAGGGAGTACAATATTTATAAAGACTCCATAGATTTAAATTTTTTATTAAGAGACAACTCTTAATTATTTAAATTTATATCTTCTTTTTACCCATTAAGAGATGATAAAAATAAATAAAATTTTACTAAATAACTTTATTTTCTTACCGAATTAAATATAAAATTGTTAAAATATATTAACAGATAAATAAACATCACATACTCTCCTCCGTCCCTTAATATAAAACGTTTTAGAGAAGTTTTTTTGTCCCTTAATATATGACGTTTTAGATTTTTCAAGTAAGCATTAATTGCTTAGTTTCTAATATTATCCCAAGTATTAAATATAACTTTGGTTCTCTCATTCTTTTTTGTCAATAAATAATAATTTCTTTTTTTCAATACAAAATAATATATATATTTGATATTATATTTAATACTATATAATTATTTTTTTAATATTTATGTATAATTTTAAAAAATCTTATATTCAGGGACTACGTATAACAGTGAAGTGTCAGTTGGCTGGCATTTTTTTCGTCGCAGCATTGATGAGGACTGAAAGGCACATTTAAGGAGATAGAGAAAGCAGCATGCTCACGCGGATTATGAAGTTGACCAGAACTGAATTAGGGATAGGGATATATAGCCGATAGGCCTTTATTTAATCTACAAGAAGTCTACTCTCACATTGAAATTGGACAGTGGAATTAAATATTTCCATTTTTTATTTATTTAGTTTTTTTGGTTTTTTTGAGATTATCAGTTGTACAACACTGTTCTTGTATATGTATCTAAATTGCGCTTAAAATAATTTTTTTTGTAAAATTTCGGTTGAAATAAATATTATACATTTTTTTGGTAGTCACAAGAAAAATAAATAAAAATAAAAATAAAAATAAAAATAAAAATAAAAATGTCCAATTACAATATCTGTGTAGAAGGAGTCTTTAATGTATCTTTGGAATTAAGACTATGTTTGTTTGCAAGGATTACACTTGGAATAGGACAATTAATCCCAAGTGTCTTGTTTGTTTTTAAATTTGAGCTTGGGACTTTTAGTTCCGGGATTATAAAAAACTTAAGATGAAGAATTATTTAATAGCATGTTCTACTTGGTATTATAATCTTTACCAGTTTGGGATTAAAAATTATTAGACAAAATTAACCTCAATCTTTTTCTAAAATGACCATCATATCCTGCAATCTCCGTTATTAATAACCGACAACTTAAAACTTACTGGTACAATGACTATGTACCATTAATCTAATACACGTAATTTAATTATTTAATATGTGTAATTTAAATCTAATTCTTTTATGATGACCGCTTACTCCCTCTAGTGGCCAGTCAAACACGTTTTGACTGGCCGCTAGAGGGAGTAGCGGCTAACATAAAAGAATTTTGCTGGCCGCTTAGAGGGAATCCCCAATCCAACCATTAGATCTTCCATTGACCGACATGATTTGGTTAGTAATTGGAATAGTGTCCATAGCTAACGCTTGCTATGGATCATTCCCCCCATATATAGATATATATTGCTAATTAATACTCCATTTCTCTCTAGCGGTCGCTACTCTCTCTTGCGGCCAAAATAAAAGAATTTGGCTTAATGAGGGACTTAAAATAATTATTAATTAAATTAAAAAAAATATTGCCAAATAATATTCCATTTCCTAATTAATTGGTTCACAAATATAAAGAATTATAAAACCAGTTGAAGACTAATATAAGGAATAATACTTGATTATGTAATTTGGGAGTAGTAATTGAATAAGTAATTTGTTTGAGTAAAAATATAATATAAACTCAATCACTATTTTTATATGGATTATCAATAATATTAATTAATAAAATAAGTACGTATAAGGATAATTACTGATTATCGCCTTATAATTATTAATTATAAATAGGAAATAGTGATTGAGTTTATATTATATTTCTACTCAAATAAATTACGTATTCAACTACTACTTTCAAATTTAAATTATAATTATTTTAAGTCCCTGATTATAATTAAGCCAAATTCTTTTATGTTGGCCGTTACTCTCTCTAGCGGCCAACATAAAAGAATTTGGCTTGGCCACTAGAGGGAAGTAGCGGTCGACCCCAATCCAGCCATTAAATCTTTCATTGGACGACATTAGATGGATTAGCTGAAATATTAACTAACGCTTGCTATGAATCATTCCCATATATATATATATATATATATATATATATATATATATATATTCGTCAAAAACTTAGAAATATAATATTAGGAAAAGATCATCAAACTTAGGGCCTGGGGGGTTTGGTTGGAAGGAATGGAGTGCGGAAAGGAATCGTCAATCTGACCAACAATTTTTTCTCTACATTTGGTATGCTAAGTTTGGTCGAAATTGTTATTCTAATAAGTAAAGAAATTGGAAAAAAAATGTTAATTACGATAAAAATGTCTAATTCACCCATAAAAATAGATAAATATAGTATAATATATGTATTGATAAGTATTATATTTATTTTGTATTATATTATATTAATAGAATATATATGACATATATTATATTGTATATTAAATATATATTTTAATATATTTAATATTATAACATATAATAGTATATTTATTTTTTAGTATATTACGTTATAGTAAAATATAATATAATAATATAATATATAATATTATTATATTATATTTTAGTATAGTTTATAATATTAATATGTATTATACTTATTTTGAACTATTATATATATTACTTAGTTAGTTAGGGATATTTTAGTCATTATATTCTATTTTATTCTATTCCGATATAATTTTTAATTAACGTACCAAACACATGAATCAAAAGTTCGATTCCGATTCTAATATAATTTGATTCTGATTCCTAATTAAAACTGTAAATGGTAACCAAAAAATAGGATACTCGTTCGTATTCGTATTCGTTTAAAGCGGATATTATTCGTATTCGACTTAGGGGTTGTTTGTTTAGGACTGAATACATCTGAATGATTGAATCGATCAGCCATTAAGTACGTTTGTTTTGAGAAAAAAAATTGTCTGCATGGCTAAATCGATCAGATGATTGAACTGAATGGCTAAGTCAGATTTTTTGGCTGAATGAGCAGCTGAATAAAGTAAAAAAAATTAAAAAAAATATTAACTATTATATTAAGTAATATTAAATAAATTTACAACAACTTTAAATTTTTTCAGAGGGGTAAAATAATAAAGTTATGTCATTCAGATGTTTCAGACATGTTAATCATCAACAACTTTTTTCATTCAAATTCAGATTAAGATTCATTTAATTTTTATCAAACACCCCCTTAAACGAATATTATTCATATTCGATTAGAGATATTCGCAAATAAACTAATATGAATATAGATAAATGTATATATATTCGTATTCGTTTAACATCCGTCTGTCAACATATTTATCGAATTAGATATGCGGTATCATAATTCCAAGCAAATAACGAGTCTTATTATAAAATTATAATATTTTTTAATATCTCGTAAAGATATTTTATAAATAGAATGATTAACTGTTTTTCTTCTGAATTTTATAATTTAATCATATGGATGATGATTGTGTTATGTTAAAGTAATATCATAATAGTAATTTTTTATTTTTAAAATTAATTATTTAATAATTTTAATTAATTATACTTCTGAATTCGATCGGATAGTTATTCGGAAACGGATAATATTCGAATTTGAATGATATCTTAAGAAATCCGTCAAATATCGAATACGAATACATATAAATTTTTTTTTCCGAATACCAATATGAATATCAATGTATTCAGATTCGAATATGTCCATTTTCAACCCTGCCAATTCCATGCATCCATCATTTCATTCTGTCCTAAAACGATTCTGTCCAACAAAACGGCCGTTAATGAATTAACATTTTGAATCAAAATATAATTTTAAATAAGCATACAAGAGTATGAGCTCGCAATATTCTCAATATTTTCGTTTTTTTATTTTCTTTTCTTTTCCGTTGACCATAAAATTCACAAACATAACGTTAAGTCAATTCTCAAATTAACAATAATGCATGCAATGCAGAAAAGTTGAAGTAGTAGTAGTATTAAGTACTACTACTAGTTGCAGTAATCAGTATGGTTTTGAAAATGTGAGTGTGATTTGGAAGCAGTTGAAAACATAAATGAGATATCCAATAAGAGATCAACATTCATTTATTCCTGAGTAGATTGTAGTTGAGTATTTTACAGGACCTACCATGTGCTTTATTTGCATTCATTACTATGTATGATCAGAAGACTCGATCGATCGGAAGAACGTACCTTCTTAGTTGCCTTCACATCACCATTCACTATATGTATTAGTCTTATATATATTAACAGTCATAATTATATCCCCTAGCTCTACTATATATATATATGGTGCATAAGTGATTTGGTACTTGTGCTTATTCATCTTCTTCTTGTTCAAGCTTTTTGGTATAATATTATAATTAATGGGTACTAGGGCTTTTTTTGTTTTGGTGGTTTTTCTTGTTGTTGATGGGTTAGTTTTAGGCGATCATCATGTTAAGGGATCTTTTGGAGATGAGAAAAACCTTTTGGGACGTCGGCATGGCTTTGGAGGAGGTATTGGTGGTGGTTTAGGGCATGGGATTTATAGGAAAGGGTTTAGGCATGGTGGTGGTTTAGGAGGTGGTCTTGGAGGTGGTGGGGGACTAGGTGGTGGTGCTGGTGGTGGACTAGGTGGTGGGGGTGGCCTTGGAGGTGGTGCTGGTGGTGGCCTTGGAGGTGGTGCTGGTGGTGGACTTGGAGGTGGTGCTGGTGGTGGACTTGGAGGTGGTGCTGGTGGTGGCCTTGGAGGTGGTGCTGGTGGTGGCCTTGGAGGTGGTGCTGGTGGTGGACTTGGAGGGGGTGCTGGTGGTGGACTTGGTGGGGGTGCTGGTGGTGGACTTGGTGGGGGTGCTGGAGGTGGCGGTGGCCTTGGCGGAGGTGCAGGTGGTGGTCTAGGAGGAGGAGCTGGTGGTGGCCTAGGTGGAGGAGCGGGTGGTGGTGGTGGACTTGGCGGTGGAGAAGGTGGAGGTGGAGGCTTAGGTGGTGGTGCTGGAGCAGGTGGTGGTTTTGGGGGTGGAGCAGGAGGAGGTGCAGGTGGAGGTCTTGGAGGTGGAGCCGGAGGAGGTGGAGGTGCTGGCGGTGGTGGAGGAGTAGGTGGGGGCGCTGGAGGTGGGTTTGGAGGTGGAGTTGGTGTGGGTGGAGGACTAGGTGGTGGAGGCGGTTTAGGTGGTGGAGGCGGTGGTGGTGTTGGTGGGGGTGGAGGTGTAGGAGGAGGGTTTGGAGCGGGAGGAGGTTTTGGAGCTGGTGGTGGTGTTGGAGGCGGTGCTGGTGGTGGAGGTGGTTTTGGAGGAGGAGGTGGAGGTGGATTCGGTGCGGGTGGTGGTGCTGGATTTGGAGCAGGTGCTGGATTTGGAGCAGGTGGTGGACATTAGTTAAACTACAATATTCTATAATATATTCCGTGCCATGCATGGATTGAGCTTGAGAATCATGTTTTGCTCTAGTAATGGTTAATTATTTACTAGTACTTTTTTATTTCTCTTTTCCTTTAATTTGTCAATTTTATTTATGTTAGCCAAAGCTCATTGCTCAGCTCATAAGAAATTCTATTGATCAAAGCTTAATTTGTTGCTAAATATATATTAATACCTTATAATATTATATACAGATATGTTATAGTCTCTTCTCTTGTTTATGATCAGAAGTTTTATTGTGGAGTTCATTGTAACATCTCTTTCACAATTTATAACATTTATTATTCACATTTTAAACATGCATGTTATCATTTTCAATTTCCATTATCAGATTCATAAAAGTGACCGTGTCAAATAAGGGTATAAATGAGTCGAATCGAGTATTGAGTTGTTCAAATTTAGTTCATAAAATTTATCGATTGTAAAATAAAATTTGATTGAGGCTTGTTTAACTATCGAGTCGAGCACGATCTCAAATCGAATTCGAGCAGTTTGAACTTTTCAAACGAATATAATCTGAGTATCAATAGAAAATTATAATTTGAGGAGGTTCGAATAATTTATCGAACTTTAAAATTTGTTCATATTTGAATAATTTATATTTTGAGTCGAGTTTGAATCGAACTTTTATTCGAGCGAGTACAAATCGAGACCAAACTGTTTGCTCATTTTACAGCCTTAGTGTAAAAAATCGACAATATATTTATTACTTTTTCACTGTCATTTACATTAAATATATTAGAGACAGACCAGAACATAACAACAAAAGATTCGATATACTAATTATATTTTAAATTATAAGGTTAATATATATTAACTTTTTAAAAGTTAATTTGACATATTTTTAAATTTAAAATTGACATGATTTAATTATTTAAGTTTTAAAAATAACAAATCTTATAACTAATAATGCTTTTTAGATAATTTATGATTGTCATAACTATATTGATATAAATTAAATAATTCACATCAATTTTGAGTTTGAAAATAGTTTGGCTTAAATATATTGTAAATATTAAAGTTTTTTCAGTTTTTTACACTTTAAATCTTAATGTTTCAACTTTTTGACATTGAACTTTAATGTCTTTAATTTTTTATAAATTTAATCTTTTGGCCACCTACATGTAATAATTGATCCAAATGAAAGTAGTTTGGATAATTTCATTCTTAAATAATATCTTTGAAAAAAATTAAAATTGTAAGCATGTGGTTAGTGTATGATGAAGAAAATAAGTAAAAAAAAAATTGGAGCCAATATAAACGATTTATACTAGTCTTAAAAGACTTAATTTTTCACATTAAAGAAAAACTTTAATATCTTTAAAAGTACATAAAATTGGAGATTGACACGTGATTATTGTACGATAAAGAAGAAAAATATAAAAAAATTTCAGCTAATATATATATATATATATATATATATATATATATATATATATATATATATATATACCTTTAAAAGATTTAGTTGTCATTTCATTTTAAATCACTTGACTTACGCCGGTAAAAAAATATTAAATTCGGTGGTCAAAAAGTTTACTTTTTAAAAATTTAGAGACATTAAAGTTTAATGTCTTAAAGTAAAAACATTAGGGTTTAAATATAATTGTGAAAAGTAAAAAAACTTTAAAGTTAAAAGTGTATTTAAATCAAAATATTTAAAATTAACTTTTAAAAAGTAAATATTAATAATTTAATTTGGAACAGAGGGGAGTATATATCATGCAATACAATTATACAAGTATCCAATTGGTGCATGATAGAGGGAGTGTGAGTAACAGATCCACCAAAAAGATGTATATTGTTGGGTTTGTGGGGGTCCAAACCCATGAGGTCTTTTAGACAAAAGTCTAATTGGAAAAGGAATTAAGGAATATATATCTCTTATATGAAAAGAATTTGAAATGGCGTGAATTCCCAAGCCAACATGAATTAGGATTCTGGAAGTATATATATTATATTAGAAGGCTTTGAGTGGGTTTTTCAATCCGAGATCAACTTGGATCAACTCAAGGAGTCTATATATATATATATACATGGACTTGGGATGTAGTAGTACACACAGAACGAGTAATCAGAATTTGAGTGCTCTGTTTTGAGATTAATACTCGGAATAGAGAGAACTGAAAAACTGTGAGTTGCAAAAAAATTGAGAGGGTTTTGTGAAGGTTTATTCACAAGTTGTCATCATTTTTCTGGATCAATTAATTGCTTGAAGACTTTAATTAATTCGGAGGTTCTGGGTGTTGAGGTAATTTGAGTTTTCACTCAAATTTAGGTATTCTTGTATTCTTTCAATTTCTTAATATTTCAAGATTTTAGTTATAAAACTTGGAAGGTGTGACGCCCCTAAAATAGGTTCAATACTCAACCCATTTTGAGTCGCCAAATACACTCAACAAAATTCAAATATAATCTTTCATATCACACGGTCGTGCAAAATACGACCACACAACTGTGAGTGTCAATACAGATATGTAAAAAATATTAATATTCAAACTAAGTCCTCATTACATTTATTATCACACTATTTTAAATAAATAAAATAGTGAGGACTTCTACAGCTCTAACTCGGACCATCACTCCATTCCCCGACTAGTACCCGCGATATTCTCATTTCCTGAAGAGAACAATGGAAGAAAAGGGTGAGCTCAACTAGCCCAGTAAAAAATATTATGACTAAGATAATGAAAAACAAATTATCGTTTGCCTTCAATAAATCAGATAAAATATTATGGACAACAAGTTTTAGATCAATATTCGCAGCGAAAATAACAATTCATTAGAAGAGTTAAGTAGAAAATGATGTCTACTATCTTCTTTGATTTAAAAGTTCATTATCAATATTTTATCCCTGTAACATCAATCAATATACATCTCGAATCAAATATCCATCTTTGTACTACGGCCAAAGATATTCATTTGTATCATCAGTTGGTCATGTTCATCTCTACAGCTGTCCATCTTTGCACTACGGGCTAAAGATATTCATCAGGTAATCATTCATCTTTGCACTACAGGCCAAAGATATTCATCACGTAATTATTCATCTTTGCACTACAGGCCAAAATATTTAGTTATATCACCATTTAGAACTGAGGATGATGAAAAATAATACGAATAACGGATCCACTGAGATAAAGGACAAATATTAGAGAATTTATCCAGAGTTCAAGAATAAAGATCAAAACCTGGATCCAATCAAAGATGATTTGGAAGAAAATAAATAAATAATTTTTTTTACCGTAAATAGTACCCCAGTGAATAGTAACTCGACATGAAAAGATAGAAATTTCACAAGCAAGTTCAGACCAATATTCTAGTGAAATAATATTAGATGAAGCGCAAAACTCAAGTAATATCTGATCATTTCAGGAATTATAGAAGCAATACTTACCGTAGTAAGTTTAGAGTTAAGAATCTGAAATGAAACAATATACGAAACTGCAATTTGATTTTCACCTGTCTAGCGGTAGTCCGCTCAAACAGATTATTTCCATAATTTAATAACTACTGAATACGAAGGGTTATTCACCCGTCTGGCGGTAGTCCGCTCAAACAGATTATTTTCACAATTTAATAACAACCGAATACGAAGATTCACCCGTCTGGCGGTAGTCCGCTCAGACAGATTATTCCAACAAAATAATAAGGAATGAAATAACAACCCTTACGAGTATTGAAAGAAAATAACTCTCTTCATGAATACGAAAGGAATAATACCCCTTACCTTAAAATTTGGAGACTGTACTAGCGTAATAGCATAATACTCTTCTTCTTTCTCTCTTATTCTCTCTATACTTTCTCTCTCTATAGCTTTAGTGAATTGGTGAGAAATAATGAAGAAATGAGCTTCTATTTATAGGCTCGGCAGAGTAAGGGTAAAATAGTCTTTTTGCCATAATTTATGACATCATCGTTTATATCATCGCTCCGATGACATTCTTGCTTACCTCATCAGCTCCGATGACATCATTGTTTACCTCATCGCTCTGATGACATCATTGTTTGCATCATAAGAGTTCAAATTCAATTTGTACTCTTCCACCTCGTTTAACTTTTATACCAAAAAATTACTATAATAACGTTACCATTCAAATCATACTATTATATAATCACATCATACTACTATAATATAATATTATATTAATATATTTAAATAAATTATTTTATCGAAAAAGATAAAATACCACTTTCAACAAATGTCACATGTTAAAAATTTCTCCGTTTAAATCCACATTGAATAAATATTTTCTTATCATATATATCAAAAACTAATTATTCACAAATAATATTACAGAACTATAATATTGACAACCAGGTCGTTCTTAGGAAAGAGGGGTACCTTCCGATAAGGATTTTTCCTTACTGGCGCGCAATTAATCAACCCTTTTCCTAGACAGAACTTCCTTAGACATTGCCAATAATGCTATCTAATAATATTATTCAAATAATATGAATTATTGATTTGATAATTTGAAATAATGTGCAATGACAATTATTGAATCAATAAAATATTATGCAATTATTGAATCAATAATATAAAATATTGAACAGTAATTACTGTAACAATAATTGAGTAAGTGCCTTCCTACGTAAGAATCAATAATTTAAAATACTGTGCAATACCGTGTGCTACCGTGCAACACTGCGTATTACTGTATTTTAACCACCGGGTATTTCAACAGTACTAACAGTAACAGTTTTGCCATTATTTTTATAAAAAGGTTATTTCTGTCGCTTTCTATATCCGACATTCATTCCATTGTGGGGTCCACCAATGACTGCGCCGTCGTACGAATATTCTCCGACAAAAAGAATATTCCTCGACCAAACGAATATTCCCCGACACAACGAATATTTTATAACCACTTGCTTACTTTGTAAACTTTGCACATTTCACCCATAACTTATCACATTTATCAAATCAACACCTTACTATTTCAAAATAATATATAAAGAAAATTAAATCTTATTCATAAAATTTGGGGTCTTACAACCTCCACTCCTTATGAAATTTCGTCCTCGAAATTGTCGTACGTACCTGGTATGTCGAAAAGGTGAGGATACCTCGTTTTCATTTCGATTCTAACTCCCAGGTCATTTCTTCGATGTCATGGTTTCTCCACAAAACTTTAACTTGAGGTATAACCTTTGAGCGTAGGACATGCTCCTTCCTATCTAAGATCTTAACAGGTACCTCCTCGTATGTTAAATCTTCGGCTATCTCGTCTGGTTCTAACTCAATAATGTGGTTTGGATCTTTCACATATTTACGAAGCACATATATGTGAAAAACGTTATGAACACGAGACAAGCTTGGAGGTAAGGCGAGTCTATAGGCCACATTTCCTACTCGGTCAAGGATTTCAAATGGACCAATGAATCGTGGGTTGAGCTTTCCTCTCTTTTCGAATCTCGTAACTCCTTTCCAGGGAGCAGCACGTAATAATACATGATCTCCGACATTAAACTCCACGTCTCTTCGATGAAGATCAGCATAACTCTTTTGTCGATTTTGTGCAGTTTGTATACGTTGCCGGATCATTTGAATCTTATCCGTAGTCATACGTACTAACTCCGGTCCTAACAATGTTGCTTCACCCACCTCGTCCTAGCATACTGGAGAACGACATTTTCGTCCATACAACGCCTCGAATGGAGCCATGCCTATACTTGCCTGATAACTGTTGTTGTAGGAGAATTCCACCAATGGTAGGTACTTATCCCAACTCCCTTTGAAGTCTAGAACACAAAGTCTCAATAGATCTTCAAGAGTTTGGATAGTCCTTTCCGATTGCCCGTCCGTTTGTGGATGATATGCCGAACTGAATCGTAAATTCATGCCCTTAGCTTTCTGCAAGCTGACCCAAAATCATGAAGTGAATCTTGGGTCACGATCCGAAACTATGGATACTGGCATGCCATGTAATCTCACAATCTCATTCACGTACATATGAGCAAGATGTTCAAGGGAATAAGTCTCTCGTATCGGCAAGAAATGAGCAGACTTGGTTAATCTATCAACAATAACCCAAATTGCATCTATGCCTTGAGAAACCTTGGGAAGACCTGTAACGAAATCCATGGTAATGTGTTCCCACTTCCACTTTGGAATCTCAAGTGGTTGCAATGGACCCTTTGGCATTTGATGCTCCGCCTTGACACGTTAACACGTTAAACACCTCGAGATGAACTCCGCGATCTCTCTCTTCATATTGCTCCACCAAAATGTATGTCAAAGATCACGATACATTTTGGTACTTCCAGGATGGATTGCAAACGGTGTGTTGTGTGCCTCCATCATGATTCTATACTTAAAATCAGAATCGTCAGGAACACAAAGTCTAGAGTTGACTCGAAGTATTCCTTCTTCATCAATCCTTGCTTCTGGAATAGCACCTTCTTGCACCTTCTTCCTCATATTCATCAGCTCCGGATCTGTAGCTTGAGCAGCTTTAACTTTATCAATCAAAGCTGGTTCTACGTGTATACTTGATATCATCGCATGGGTCCCCGGAGTCTTGAACTCTATCTCCATCTTTTGTAAATCACACAAAATAGGCCTTGAAAGCATCGCATTCATTCCCACATATGATCTTCTACTCAACGCGTCCGCAACCACGTTCGCTTTTCCAGGATGGTATTGGATGGTATGATCATAATCTTTCAACAACTCAAGCCAACGTCGTTGCCGCATGTTGAGTTCCTTCTGGGTGAAGAAATACTTGAGGCTCTTATGATCCATATAGATCTCCACTTTCTCCCCATACAAGTAGTGTCTCCAGATCTTCAACGCGAAAATGACTGCTGCCAACTCTAGATCATGAGTAGGATAATTCCTCTCATATTCCTTGAGTTGTCGCGAGGCATAGGCTATGACTTTCCCATGTTGCATGAGAACACATCCTAACCCTTTGCCCGAAGCATCGCTGTAAATGACAAATCCATCCGAACCAGATGGTATCGTCAGAACAGGTGCCGAAATGAGTCTCCTCTTGAGCTCTTGAAAGCTCTTCTCGCATTCCTTGTTCCATACGAATTTTGTATCTTTCCGAGTCAGCTGAGTTAATGGAGTAGCGATTCGAGAAAATCCTTCCACGAATCTCCGATAATAACCAGCTAAGCCCAGAAAGCTATGTACTTCGGTTACCGACTTCGGTTGCTCCCAACTTTGTATTGCTTCAATCTTCGCCGGGTTCACAGATACTCCACGTTTTGATACTACGTGCCCAAGGAATGCTACCTCCTCAAGCCAGAACTCGCATTTCTTCAGCTTGGCATATAGTTTATTTTCACGAAGCCTTTGAAGTACCAGCTTCAAGTGGTGCTCATGATCTTCACGGCTTTTGGAATAGATAAGGATGTCATCAATAAAGACAACCACGAACTGATTCAAATATTCCTTGAATACACGGTTCATCATATCCATGAAGGCAGCAGGAGCATTAGTCAATCCAAAAGACATGACTAAGAATTCATAATGCCCATATCGAGTTCTGAAAGCAGTCTTCGGAATATCCTCAGTTTTAATCTTCAGCTGATGATATCCAGAACGAAGATCGATCTTTGAAAAGAATTGTGCACCTTGCAACTGGTCGAACAGGTCATCAATACGAGGTAACGGATACCTACTCTTGATGGTGACATGGTTCAACTCCCGATAGTCAATACAAAGTCGCATACTCCCGTCTTTCTTCTTTACAAATAAAACAGGAGCACCCCAAGGAAATGTACTAGGACGTATAAAATCGAAGTCTAACAACTCCTGTAGTTGGACCTTTAACTCCTGAAGTTCTATAGGAGCCATTCGATATGGGGTTTTAGAAATGGGTTTTGTACAGGGTTCAAGGTCAATAAAGAATTCAACTTCACGTTCCGGGGGTAGACCGGAAAGTTCTTCGGGAAATACATCAGGAAACTCATTAACAACATAAATATCATTCAAACCTGACGTATTCTGGTTTAGATCAGTGACATGGGCTAAGAAAGCTTGACATCCGTTTTTCAATAAACGAATAGCTTTATGACTTGAAATAACATTGATTGATTTTAGTGGTTTGGTTGTTTGAATTCGCACAATAGGTTGGTTAGGAATATGAAAACTAACAACCTTACGAAAACAATCAATTTTGGCATGATAAGTGGTCAACCAGTCAATTCCTAAAATCACGTCAAATGCAAGTATTTTCAAAGATATAAGATCAACAGGTAAGGTAAGGGTACCAATCTGAATCAAGCAAGATTTATAAACTGTAGATGTAATGAATGTTTCTCCTAACGGAGTTTCAATAGATAAGTCAAAGTCTAACTTCTCAGGTGTCAAATTTAATCGTTGAGCACAAGCAGGTGAAATAAATGAATGGGTAGCACCGGTGTCTAACAAGGTGTAAACTTCGCAAGAGTTTATGATTAGCTTACCCGTAATCACCTCGTGTGGGTTTTTCACGTTTTGGGCTGTCACGACAAATGCTCTTTCAGGAACCACCGACTTTGACTTGTCCGAAACCGCCTTTGGAATCACCACCCCCGCTGGACTTGGTTTCGCTACAGGACAATCTCGAACTATATGTCCTTCTTTTCCACAGTTATAGCATGCTTTGAATTGTTGTGGGCAGTTTGGGCTGATGTGTCCCTTTTTCCCGCATTTATAGCATACGACCGGTGGTCGTTCTCCTCCCCTAGAAACAGTTGATGCTGGTGCTGATGTCGATGTCTTCACATTTTCATTATTGTACCTTCTCTTCTTGAAATCTCCTCCCGATTCGCTTTTTCTACTATCATGGCCACGATTACCACCGGAGTGGTTACCGCTTCTGTCACGATACTTTCCTCCCTGCTGGTTGTCATTGTTTCGATGATTGCTGCCACCGGTACGACCTTGGTTGTTGTCCCTTGGTTGAACATAATCATTATCTCGTTCTAATAACTGGGCCCTGTTCACTACATCCAAATATAGAGAAAATTTATGAGAAATGAGGTATTGACGAATTTCGGGTTTCAAACCTCTCAGAAACATCCGTGTCATACGTTACTCATTCTCCACCAAATGAGGTGCAAACCTGGACAACTCCACGAACTTAGCCTCGTACTGGGACACAGTCATGTTGTTCTGTTCCAGTCTGATAAACTCTACCTCCTTCATGTGACGAATACTTCCAGGAAAGTACTTGTCATTGAACAGTTTCTGGAATGCCCCCCAAGTCATCTTGAGTGCGGCAGGCTGCGTACGCTTCACAGATTCCCACCAGTAATCTGCCTCTCCACGGAACATAAAGGTGGCAAATGAAACCTTCTGTTCCTCCGTGCATCCCAAGACATCAAATATCTTGGTAATTTGTTTAATCCAATTTTCTGCCTTGATTGGATCTGGCTTTCCCTGAAACTCTGGTGGTCCCAACTCTTTAAACTGCTTGGCAGTGACAAGTCAGCGAGTTGTTATTTCCACCAGTATTATGAACACGAGTCTCCCTTGTCTGGTTTTGCATGAACTACAAAAAGCTTCTAAACATCCCGTCATGTGTCATTTCTTCGGTAGGGTTGTTTACAACAGGAATATAGCCTTCCTGTTGCACGTTCTCCTCGTTGGTGATTAAAGGTGTCTCAACGGTCTCATTCACTCTATTGTTTACATTTTCAGATGCCATTCTCAAATACTATCACAAAATAAGGGTTAATCAAACAAATTAATATAATCACATATTAACCCTATGTTCTAACCTGACCAATTAAATAACAATTAAGCTTAGGTAGGACACACTAGCGAATGTTTACTCGTCTCTCCCCTCCTAGTTCTATTCCCAGATCTCCGCCAGAGATCATATCCCTAAGCTCTGATACCAACTGTGACGCCCCCAAAATAGGTTCAATACTCAACCCATTTTGAGTCGCCAAATACACTCAACAAAATTCAAATACAATCTTTCATATCACACGGTGGTGCAAAATACGACCACACAACTGTGAGTGTCAATACAGATATGTAGAAAATATTAATATTCAAACTAAGTCCTCATTATATTTATTATCACACTATTTTAAATAAATAAAATAGTGAGGACTTCTACAGCTCTAACTCGGACCATCACTCCATTTCCCTACTAGTACCCGCGATATTCTCATTTCCTGAAGAGAACAATGGAAGAAAAGGGTGAGCTCAACTAGCCCAGTAAAAAATATTATGACTAAGATAATGAAAAATAAATTATCGTTAGCCTTCAATAAATCAGATAAAATATTATGGACAACAAGTTTTAGATCAATATTCGCAGCGGAAATAACAATTCATTAGAAGAGTTAAGTAGAGAATGACGTCTACTATCTTCTTTGATTTAAAAGTTCATTATCAATATTTTATCCCTGTAACATCAATCAATATACATCTCGAATCAAATATCCATCTTTGTACTACGGCCAAAGATATTCATTTGTATCATCAGTTGGTCATGTTCATCTCTACAGCTGTCCATCTTTGCACTACGGGCCAAAGATATTCATCAGGTAATCATTCATCTTTGCACTACAGGCCAAAGATATTCATCACATAATTATTCATCTTTGCACTACAGGCTAAAATATTTAGTTATATCACCATTTAGAACTGAGGATGATGAAAAATAATACGAATAACGGATCCAGTGAGATAAAGGACAAATATAAGAAAATTTATCCAGAGTTCAAGAATAAAGATCAAAACCTGGATCCAATCAAAGATGATTTGGAAGAAAATAAATAAATAATTTTTTTTACCGTAAATAGTACCCCGTGAATAGTAACTCGACATGAAAAGATAAAATTTCACAAGCAAGTTCAGACCAATATTCTAGTGAAATAATATTAGATGAAGCGCAAAACTCAAGTAATATCTGATCATTTCAGGAATTATAGAAGCAATACTTACCGTAGTAAGTTTAGAGTTAAGAATCTGAAATGAAACAATATACGAAACTGCAATTTAATTTTCACCTGTCTAGTGGTAGTCCGCTCAAACAGATTATTTTCACAATTTAATAACAACTGAATACGAAGGGTTATTCACCCGTCTGGCGGTAGTCCGCTCAAACAAATTATTTCACAATTTAATAACAACTGAATACGAAGATTCACCCGTCTGGCGGTAGTCCTGCTCAGACAGATTATTCCAACAGAATAATAAGGAATGGAATAACAACCCTTACGGGTATTGAAAGAAAATAACTCTCTTCATGAATACGAAAGGAATAATACTCCTTACCTTAAAATTTGGAGACTGCACTAGCGTAATAGCATAATACTCTTCTTCTTTCTCTCTTATTCTCTCTATACTTTCTCTCTCTATAGCTTTAGTGAATTGGTGAGAAATAATGAAGAAATGAGTTTTTATTTATAGGCTCGGCAGAGTAAGGGTAAAATAGTTTTTTTGCCATAATTTATGACATCATTGTTTACATCATCGCTCCGATGACATCCTTGCTTACTTCATCGCTCCGATGACATCATTGTTTACCTCATCGCTCCGATGACATCATTATTTGCATCATAAGAGTTCAAATTTAATTTGCACTCTTCCACCTCGTTTAATTTTTATACCAAAAATTTATTATAATAATGTTACCATTCAAATCATACTATTATATAATCACATCATACTACTATAATGTAATATTATATTAATATATTTAAATAAATTATTTTATCGGAAAAGATAAAATACCACTTTCAACAAATGTCACATGTTAAAAATTTCTTCCGTTTAAATCCACATTGAATAAATATTTTCTTATCATATATATCAAAAATTAATTATTCACAAATAATATTACAGAACTACAATATTGACAACCAGGTCGTTCTCAGAAAAGAGGGGGCCTTCCGATAAAGATTTTTCCTTACTGGCGCGTAATTAATCAACCCCTTTCCTAGACAGAACTTCCTTAGACATTGCCAATAATACTATCTAATAATATTATTCAAATAATATGAATTATTGAGTTGATAATTTGAAATAATGTGCAATGACAATTATTGAATCAATAAAATATTATGCAATTATTGAATCAATAATATAAAATATTGAACAGTAATTATTGTAACAATAATTGAGTAAGTGCCTTTCTACGTAAGAATCAATAATTCAAAATACTGTGCAATACTGTGTGCTACCGTGCAACACCGCGTATTACTGTATTTTAACCACCGGGTATTTAAACAGTACTAACGGTAACAGTATTGCCATTATTTTTATAAAAAGGTTATTTCTGTCGCTTTCTATATCCGACATTCATTCCATTGTGGGGTCCACCAATGACTGCGCCATCGTACGAATATTCTCCGACAAAAAGAATATTCCTCGACCAAACGAATATTCCCCGACACAACGAATATTTTATAACCACTTGCTTACTTTGTAAACTTTGCACATTTCACCCATAACTTATCACATTTATCAAATCAACACCTTACTATTTCAAAATAATATATAAAGAAAATTAAATCTTATTCATAAATTTGGGGTCTTACAGAGATGTTATGGTTAAAACGGTTTCTCCAAGAGTTGGGTTTAACACAGGATGAATATGTGGTTTATTGTGACAGTTAAAGTGCATCTGACTTGACCAAAAATGCCACGTATCATAATCGTACCAAACACACTGATGTTCGTTATCACTGGCTTCGAGAAGTGATGGAGAAGGAATTGATGAAAGTGAAAAAAGTTTATACCGACGAGAACCCCTCAGACATGTTGACAAAGGTTGTAACTCGCGACAAATTAGAGTTTTGCAAGGAGTTGGTCGGGATGGACTCCAAGTGACGGGTTCACGGTGAAAGCCCCCTTTCATGGATTTGGAGGAGGAGATTGTTGGGTTTGTGGGGGTCCAAACCCATGAGGTCTTTTAGACAAAAGTCTAATTAGAAAAGGAATTAAGGGAATATATATTTCTTATATAGAAAAAGGATTTGGGAATGGCGTGAATTCCCAAGCCAACATGAATTAGGATTCTGGAAGTATATATATTATATTAGAAGGTTTTGAGTGGATTTTTCAATCCGAGATCAACTTGGATCAACTCAAGGAGTCTATATATATATATATATATATATATATGGACTTGTGATGTAGTAGTACACACAGAACGAGTAATTAGAATTTGAGTGCTCTATTTTGAGATTAATACTCGGAATAGAGAGAACGAAAAACTGTGAGTTGCAGAAAAATTGAGAGGGTTTTGTGAAGGTTTATTCACATGTTGTCATCATTTTTCCGGATCAATTAATTGCTTGAAGACTTTAATTAATTCGGAGGTTCTGGGTGTTGAGGTAATTTGAGTTTTCACTCAAATTGAGGTATTCTTGTATTCTTTCAATTTCTTAATATTTCAAGTTTTTAGTTATAAAACTTGGAAGGACTATTTGTATTCACAGTTGATTATAGTGGAATTGTTCGGAGTTTGGCCCGTGGTTTTTACCTCTTAGTTTTAGAGGGTTTTCCACGTAAAATTTGGTGTCTTGTGTTTGATTTATTATTGTGATATTATTTTCTAGTTTATTTAATTTTTCAAAGACAGTTATAATTGGAGGAGTTTTTCCAACATATATATCATATACCCCCACTCAAATACAATTATTCATAGATTCCTAATTTATGAATGCTAAGGTTAAATTAAGGAGGGCAATTGATAATGTGAGAGTAATAATTTTGTTATTAAAGTAAATATATATTAGCGACATTTTTATATTTGTTTTAATTATATTTTAAATTTTTAGCAACACGTATTGCTCTGACAGTATAATTATTACTCTGATATTATCAATAGCAAAGATTATGAAACGGAGATAATCCAAATTTACCCTCAACATCATATATATATATATATATATATATATATATATAGAGAGAGAGAGAGAGAGAGAATCATAGATTACTCTATAAAACAATATGATCGTCAACAAGTCTTGAAACAGAAATGGAGCATCAAAACTAATTTAACTAAATGGGGGTGTAATATATTATGCCATTATATTCTAATTTGATTTAGGATACAGGAGTACAGGGTTAATAATTGTGATACTTCAATGTAAGTACTCCTATGCAAAAGCAGCCATAGTCCCAGTACTGTAACGACCTAGACTCACCACAAGCCAGATCAAGATTCAATTCCTTGTCTTAAAAGTATCAATTTAGATAATCTTGGATCATCATAAGTCAAAATTATCCAAATCTATATATAGCCCGGTTCAGAAAATCGTCGCTATAGTCTCGTTCGTCTTTGTTTTTTTTTTTTTGATTCGTTTGGAGAAAATTTTCATATATATGTATATATCGATGTGTGTTGTATATTTATTTATTATAACGAATTATGGATGAGATACTTAGCTTGAAGACTTTTGTTTTATTGTTTATATCAGTGGTTGATTTAGAACAAGTGTTTAATTGTTTATATTAACTTAAATGACAGATTATTTGCTCAGAATTTTATTTGATAATTTGATTGTGGTCCTTCAATACTTGATTTTGATCATTTAATTTTTTTTATAGTAACTATTTATCATTTTAAAACATTTTATTAATACTTCAAATTACTTTTGCCATTGGTTCAGACTTCATTTAGAAGAAACTTTTAAGTTTACAATTAATTTTAAGGATATTTTCTCTAAAAGCTGTATTAACCCATATATATATATATCCTGACTATTGACTCGACTTGGAGCAATCATATAATGTATAAAGAATAAATTTTAGTATTAAAGAAGTCATGATCAGTAGCAGTTGGAACAACTAACCCTAAAAACTTAAAGATACAACAACAGGTGCCGGTAGAATATTTACATCAATTTCGGTCAAACTTTCTATTGGAAGTTAGAACTAGGGGTGATAATTTTTATTTTAACACGATACGATAATCCGATACGAACATGATAAATAATAAGAGGAAAAGCGTCGAGTATAAACAATTTTTGTGTCATAAACATATTGACACATTCAACACGGAATTTAAATGGGTCAAACACATATAATTAATGAATTGACATTTTTAATACGATTAAACACGTTTGTTTAAAATAATTTAAAAATAAATATGATATAACGTTATAATTTACCTTAAATATTGAGTTTTATCTTTTTTAGTTACTTTAATAATGTTATATTGCATTTTCTTAAATATAAATTTTGTAACGAATAAATTACATTATTATTTAATAAATAAATGAATGTTGTTTATTTTAATTTATGTACAAAATAAGTTAAAAGGGTTGACACATTTAACACGATCAATAAATAGGTTAGTGTTTGTATTAAAAATCTTAACACGAATAATTAAACTGGTAGTGTAATTAGTGTTTACCTATTAAGTATAATACCTAATTACTTATAACCTGACAGACAATACTAATTTTCTTAACACGACACGGTTGTCACCTCTAGTTAGAACTCGTTTCACTAGGTTTATACTATTTAATTATTTGGTAATTTTTGATGTGTTCATTAAATTTTTGCAAAAATTAAAATCTCTGAATTTTTTTAATGATTTTTAATATTACTTTTATTCTAAATATAATAGCAATTTTCATCCTAATATATCAACCAAGTAATTTTATATTTTGGAAGCTAGCTAGGAAGGATTATAACACTCCCTCCGTCAATTAGCTAGCATGATGACAGCTACATATACCACGTATTTATATATATTGATATTTTGTATGGTCATATATAATAACTCATATTAAATTGTAGTGTAATTGTTTGACATGCTAAGAAACTATGTTAACAAATTTAAAGATATTGTATTATTTTATACTGATATTAATAAAAAGTGAATTCTTTAATGAAATAAAAAAATTAATACAGTAGACTCCTATTATAAAACCGAGGAAGCATTTAATCCCATAGTACTTGAGACTAAAATTATTTATAAAACTTTTTTTTTTAAAAATAATAATAAAAAGAAGAAGAAAGAAAGTTGCAACACACATATATAGCACGCAGTAGCCAAGAGGTACTAATATTATAGAATAATCAGAGTGTTATAATTATCCAATGATTTTATATTTTGGTGTCATGCTCCTTGGGCCATCTATACTTGACAGCACAGATGAAATCCATGGCCTACGTACCGGTAAGTACTAATAATAATTAATTGAAAATCTCATCACTCTACCAATAATCACACACCAATATTATTACTAGTACTAATTAAGCTGAAAGACCACATTTGATTTCATGTTTTACTTTTGTAGCCTGAAAATCAAAAGAAATTTTTAAAGACACAAATTGGACACTTATTACGTACGCAGTTGGTTACTCGGCATTTGTAACATTTTGAAACGTGCTTAAAAATCTTATTCATAAGAGAGAGTGAATGTTAGCTGTTGAAGAGTTTGGGGATCTGGAATCACTTTCGGAGATGGGGAAAAATCAGACAGATAATTCCAAACATCGGAACATTTAATTACACTTCATTTAATCAATATTATTATTGGTAACTTATATAGTTCACATTCTTTGGCTCTGTCCATGAATTATCCAATAATGTCTTTCAGGATTAGATTTACCTATACAGTAACGGTATTTAATTATGAAACTGCTGCAAAAGTTGCAAATTAAACTAAACAAATTGATATATCCTTATATTTGTCCATACCAAATTAGTCCACACCGAATACTCTACAATATTACAATGACAAAGTACCACATTTTTTAAGTGATACTAATGTTAAGATCCCCATATATATATATATATATGTAATACACAGCCTGCAGATTTATACCTATAAATAATCATCCATGCAAATAACACATACATGGGTCATATTGACCTATAATAATAATACTGGAAATGTGCCTTTTCCTTACTTGTTGGAGTCGGGATTTGGACCGCTAGGGACTTCATGCGCCGCTGCCTGATACTGTCCATTTCTTGTACTGGCGGCGGCGGCGGCGGTTATCTCATTTTTTTCCGGACGAAAATTGCTGGTGGCCGATTTCTCTGTAAGGATTCGAGAAGCTGATTTTGAGGAAGCCATTGATATGGTCGACACGTCTAGAGGACGACCTAAGAGAGGCATAATCAAGATTAGGGCAAGAAAGAGCAAGAGAGCTAGTGAGGACTTTATAGAGATTTCACAAACTGTTGCCATGAAATTGGAACCAAGAATCCACCCCCCCAGTGAGCCTCCAGAGATTAAAATCCATGAACCAGTTGGGCAATCAAGTTTAATTTTAGTAAATGAGAATTAAATTTTAGACCATATTTGGTATATATGATATTGATATTATGATATGTGAATCACCACCAAGGAAGTAGCTAGAGGTATATATGAACATCCTGTGACCTAGCTAGCTATATAGTGTTAAGTTAATTAACATTTTGCCTCTCTTTTTATCATTAAACTACAAGGATACCATCGTCTAGAATTGACTAGTGATTTTACAGGTTCACATTTAATTTTTCTACGCTTTCAGACTACGTCATTAATTTAAAAGATGAATACTTATTGGAATATTTTTTTAAAGAAAAAATAGACAAATTTTTTAAGAAGAAAAAACCAATATATAGCCTATATATGTCATCAACTATATGCCACTCCACTTGGTTTGAGAAATATTGTCGAGGAAAAGGAAGAAAGATTAATTTTATGCTTGGAACTTGGAAAACTAGGTGAAAAAAGAAGATGAAAGAGAGAGAGCTTGCTTAACCATCCATGATCCATTAATTAAGAAAGCATGCAGTTCAACATTGTTCTTGATGTTAGTTTTTCTTTAAAGAAAAAGTACAGATAATTAGACTTGGGTTTATTTTTAAGATTTTCTAAATATATATTTACTTTCTTTTATGCATGTCGGGATTGACTTATGCTTCGGTGGGGCCGACCAATTAATGACCACTCTGACAGGATAGTCGGAGGTATCGCTTGACGATGAGCGGGCACGAGTTACAAAGGGACAGGGGCCCCTGGAAGCCTAGTGATCACATGTGTATTGGGGCTTGGAGATTTATTAATAGCACGGATTTGAACCAATGTTATATCAATTAGGTTTTTTAAATTATTATATAAATATTAGTTGATGTATGGATCATTGTAGATTGTGTGAGGCGTATATATGAATACATCACACATACATGACTAGCCACAATTTGGGGAATCCGAATAACTTCATTTTTTTTTTCGTTCTTCCTTAATTTTTGTGTTATTGTTTGTGATATCTGATCTTAAATCTAACATTTTTTTCCGTATTTTTTCAAATTTCGAACCTACCATAATTTTGGACCTCTTAATAGAATTGGTTTTGGACCACTAAATTTGATATTATTGGAGTATACAATAGATAAAAATAATTGAATGTCATATTGACAAAACCCCAAGAATATATATTTATTTATTGGCTAATATGGTCATTTGAGAAATAAAGAGAGAATCTATAAAGATAAAGTAGAAGATAGTATATAGGAAAAAGAGGTATTCGAATGGAAGTGGACTTTTTCTGTTTGGCTTCTTGTATATTAAGAAATATCCCTTTCCTTTGACTTGGACAACCCTTGAAAATTAAATTAATATATCATATATAGATAAATAATACACACATCACCGAGCCAAAAAGCTTGGCATTCAATCTTTGTCACTGAATTTCTGATTGTGAAATTCCATGGCTAGCTTGTCCCCATGATTGGTTGCATGTGTCCCCACAACCTTGATAACTCAAGATATGTATGCTAATTATGGCATGTACCTCCGTCTTCTATTTGGATTTGTCTAATGAATTATTATTTCAATTGGCCTTTATATCTTTTTTTTTAGTTTTTTTTATTCAACAAACATTTTGCTAGATCATGCTAACGTAATTTTTGCTTCAATTATACGCATAACTGTGTTATATATATATATATATATATATATATATATATATATATATATATATATATATATAGGGGGTTAATACATAGCAACCGATTGTTGCAACAACTATTTTTCTCCCCGCCGTTACTCCTTATAGCGGCTTTGTGGAAAATTTGTTCCATAAACTATGTCACTTTCATTATATTAATTTGTTATAATAAATTCTAATAATAATAATAATATTAATTATTTGATTTAATAAATAAAATTATAAATAATATTAATTAAATTTAATGTAATAATAATAATAATATATTATTATTGTTTTTATTATTATTATTACTATTATTATTATTATTATTAATACTATTATTATTATTATTTTAATCCCCCAATAGACACATAATAATAGTAATAATTTAATTTAATTATTATTATTATTATTATAATAGTAATAATAATAATAATAATAATTTAATTATAAATAAAATTTGACTCTTGGCATTGTAATTTGACTTTTTTTGTGGAAGGAACGTTATAAGTATAGAAATTGAAAACAAGTTTCTTCTTCAAGTTATATCATTGTATGTCATGACAATTGGCGGAAGAACACAAGTTAGCTCACTTTGCATGACAGCACTAGAAGGAACGTTAGAAGTATAGAAATTTAATTCTAATGTTTAACATGTATATGTTTAGTTTCCTCCAATATTTCACTTAAAAGACATCAGGAATTGAATCAGAAATATAATTAATCATAAGAAATCAAGAATTGAATCAAAGTATTATGATGCGTGGAAATATATATTGGTTCTGTTCACGTCAATATTGTGTGATTTAATTTGAAATTATTTTAGTGTTGTCATGCAAATTGAGATCGAAATTATTCTAGTGCTGTTATGCAAAGTGAGCTAGTTTGTGTTCTTCCGCCAATTGTCATGACATACATTGATATAACTTGAAGTCAACAAACTTGTTTTCAATTTCTATACTTCTAACTTTCCTTCCACAAAAAGAGCCAAATTGCAATGCCAAGAGTCAAATTTTATTTATAATTAAATTATTATTATTAATACTATTATAATAATAATAATAATTAAATTAAATTATTACTGTTATTACTATGTGTAGCGGTTGGGGGATTAAAATAATAATAATAGTATTAACAATAATAATAATAATAATAATAATAACAATATATTATTATTATTATTATTACATTAAATTCAATTAATATTATTTATAATTTTATTTATTAAATCAAATAATTAATATTATTAATATTATTATTATTATTAAAATTTATTATAACAAATTAATATAATGAAAGTGACATGGTTTTGTGGGACAAATTTTCCACAAAGCGGCTACTCCTTGTTGCGCGTTTTGTTACTTTTTCTTTTGAGGGTTCCACATGTTGACTTCTGACAAGCCGCTAGCGGCTTGGAGAAAAGTGGTTGCTGCAGCAACCGGTTGTCATGGATTAGCTCTTATATATATATAAAATAGGGGAATGATTCATGACAACTATTTACTATGAATCAAAAATAGGCAAACACCATTATTAACATTCAATACAAGAACCAACGCCCGAGATTAGAACTGTCACGTCCGCTACTATTAGTAGTGGACAACGGGCGACGGGTTACGTACGTCCGCTATTAATAGTAGAGAATACCGTTGGAAATAGTATCGTCGTTCGCTACTAATTAATAGTAGCGGACGTGAATTTTTTAGTTCTAATCTCAGCCGTTAACTCTAATTATATTGAACGATAGAGATAGTATATGTCCATTTGTAATCTATTATACTATAACAAATACATGTTATAGATCATTACCATATATATATATATATATGTGTGTGTGTGTGTGTGTGTGTGTGTGTAGGACGTGGACACATCCATTCGGAAGGTCATGTGATTATATTTATATATTTAACTGTGGAGTGTGATTTGCTTGGGTGATATATAGAATTGAAACGTTTATGTATAAGGACTCAACCTTGTTATCACGGATATTTATCAACATGACATTTTGAATTGGTTTGATCTAGTTGATTATAATTTTAGACTCAACTCGAACCAAATTGTTCCCCTCAACTTATGGTTATAGGATGATTTTTCAATATTTTTGATTGATTTGTGAGATAATTGAAGCTCAGTTAATTGGCTTGATCAAGAAGGAATTAGTATATGATCATAACTAGCCGAAAACATGAAAGTATCTTCTTTGTTTGAAAATGAATAAATTAAGAAAACCCTAAATGGAGTGTATTTAGCAAGCGCAATTAACGCATGGATGGATTGGATGCTTGTGGGAGGGATGATTATGTATTTGCATGACAACAACCCTTTCACACTGGCCTGCATTTAATTTCAACTAAATCTTTCTTTTACAACAAACTCTTTTCCTCTTTTTCTTAAATCACAATCATGCTTTTCCGTTCCTTATTAGTAGTGTGTTGATTGCTACAAAATGCCCTACCTCCCGTCCCGTTTTAAATCTCGTTTTATAAAAATATTAGTAATATTTATCGTTTGAGAATTTCAATTAAGAATTAATTATTTTTTTTAATATTATCCCAAGTACTATTAAATAAAATTTTTGTTAATTCTCTAACTAGTTTCTGTCCAATAAATAACCGTTTTTTTTTTCAATTCAAAGACAATATATAGGCAATTGATATTATATTTAATGCTATAAAGTCATTTTCTTAATATTTGTACATAACTCTAAAATGACATATATTAAGGGTCAGAAGGAGTACTACTCCCTCCATCCCAAATTATCTACTCTTTTAGAGAATTTTTGTTGTACCAAAATAATTACATTTCACTCTTTCCTAGACCAATAAAATGATTATATTACAAATCTATCCTCTTCATTTATTTTGTTTTATCATAAATGTATAATCTCCAAATATGAAGAAGAGACAAAATTAATGTTTTTACTTCATGAAAATGTTGAGCTTATTTCTACTTATAAAAAAAAAGTTGTATATATATGGGGATAATTTATTGTACAATCCCCAAAATAGATCCACACAACCTATTTCCGAGTCGTCAAATATATGGTACAGAATTTCAATACAAATCTTTTTATATTAAACTGTCGTGCAAAATACGACCACACAAACTGTGAGCGTCAATACAAATATTATGTAGAAAATATAAACGCTCAAATTAAGTCCTTATTACAATTATTGTCACACTATTTTACAAAATAGTGAGGACTACTATAGCATTATCTCGAACCATCACTCCATTCTCCGACTAGTCCCAGCTATATTCTCATTTTCTGAAGAGAACAATGAAAGAAAAGGGTGAGCTCAACTGGCCCAGTAAAGAATATTATGACTAGGATAATGAAGAATAAATTATCGTTAGACTTCAATAAATCAGATAAAATATTATGGACAACAAGTTTTAGATTAACAACTGCAGCGGAAATAACAATCCATTAGAAGAGTCAAGTAGAGCAAGATGTCTACTATCTTCTATGATTTAAAAGTCCATCATCAATATTTTATCCCTGTAACATCAATCAATAAATATTTCAAATCCATAATTTATCTTTGCACTACGGGCCAAAGATATTCATTTGTATCACCAGTGGTCATGATCATGCCAAACACCTGTCCATCTGTGCACTACGGGCCGAAGATATTCATCATTCAATAGCTCATCTTTGCACTACGGGCCAAAGTTATTCATCAATCAACAGTTCATCTTTGCACTACGGGCCAAAGATAACTTTTACCGCAATTTAAGTTTGAGAATTATGATAATGATATAAAAAATGAATCCAGTGAGATCAAGGATAAATATTAGAGATTTATAATTCAATTTATTCAGAGTTCAAGAATGAAATTCAAAACATGGATCCAATTTCAAGAATGTTCAAATTGTCAACATAATAATCAATTGTGGAGCAAAATTCAAGAATGATATTCATATATCAAAAATAATTTGGAACGAAAAGAAAAAAAATTCCCGTGAATAGTACCGTACGTATGAATAGTACCCCGACATGAAAAGGTAAAAATTTCATAAGAAAGTTCAAACAAATATTCCGATGAAATGATATTAGATGAAGCGCAAAATTCAAGGAATTTCTGATCATTTTAGGAATTATAGAAGCAATACTTACCGTAGTAAGTTTAAGTTTAGGAATATGAAATGAAATATTATCACTTTCATAATATGGAATATGAAAGAAAATAATATTCTTTACGAATATTGAAAGAAAATAACATCATTTACGAGAAAAATAATATCCTTTACCTTAATAAGAAAGTAATTCTGACTGGAATAATGAAGATTATATTGAGAAATTCTTGCACTGTTATCCACACTCAAAATATCCTTATACTCACAAGAAATACGCTCAATATTATAGAGAATTTTCTGATTCTGGTGTGATTTTTATTTCTTAACTAAGCAACCTATTTATAGAAAATGCTTAGCACACCACTTCTGACAAATTTTCACACGATTTGAAAAATGGACTTTAGCATACCTATTTTGAAATTTTTTGTAGCACACCTAAAAGGACAATCCTCCACCTACATGTTTTTTTCTTTAAAAAAATATTTATAATTATTAAAAAGAATTCATTTTATTTTTATACCATGAATTTATTATAATAATGTTACCATTTAAATTATAAAATTATACTATTATATTATCACATTATACTATTATAATATAATATTATAATAATATATTTGAATGAATTATTTTATCGGAGAAGATAAAATGCCAACTTTCAACAAATGTCTCATACTAAAAATTCTTTCATTTATATCAAAATTGAACAAATATTTACTTATCATATTTATCAACAAATTTTATTTTATTCATCAATTATTATTCACAATTAATATTACAGAATCACAATATTGACTACCAGGTCGTTCCCAGGAAAGAGGGGGCTTTCCGAGAAGGATTTCTCCTCATTGGCGCACAATTATATAACCTAACCCCTTTCCTCGACAGAACTTTCTAGATATTGTCAATAATACTATCTAATAATATCATTTCAATAATAGGTGTGACAATTATTGATTTAATAATGTAAAATACTGTGCAGTGGTTACTGTGACAATTATTGAATCAATAATATAAAATATTATGTAATTATCAATGTAACAATTATTGAATCAATAATATAAAATATTATGCAATTATATATAGCAATTATTGAATCGATAATATAAGCTATTGAACAGTAATTACTATAACAATTATTGAATGAGTGACTTCTTATGTAAGAATCAATAATTAGAATTACTATGCAATACCGTGTGCTACTGTACAACAACGCGTATTACTGTTCTTTTATCACTGGGTATTTCAACAGTTTAACGGTAAAAGTTTTGTCGTTATTTTTATAAAAAAGTTACTTCTTTCGCTTTCTATATCCGACAGTATGCCGTTACGGGGTCAACCAATGATTGCGCCGTCGTACGAATATTCCCCGACCAAACGAATATTCCCCGAAAAAATGAATATTTTATGACCTAATTGCTTACTTTGTAAAATTTGCACATATCACCCATAACTTATCACATATATATCAAATCAACACCTTATTACTTAAAATAATATATAAAGGAAATTAGATTTTATTCATAAAAAGTTGGGGTCTTACAACAACAATTTGAAAAGGCTCTTGTTCCAGAACCACAATTGTGTGGGTGTTAAGGTTTGATGAGTAATTTTAAGTATGTGTATAATTGCACTTTTAACAATAAAATTGGTATAATAATTGCATTTATTAGCAAGTGTGCAAATGGTTAAAAATAAAGATAATTTGGAATGGAGGGAGTAAAATATAATACTCATTCCGTCTCATAATATATGATGTTTTAGAGTTGGGCACAACCATTAAGAAAATGATTGTATATCATTAAATATAGTATCATTTCTCTATAATACCCTTTGTGTTGATAAGAAGAAAGAAAGAGTTAAAAACATCTTGGTATTGAAAGAGGAGTAATAAGGGGTAATTTTGAAAAGTTTGTAATTAATGCTCCTAAATTTTCTAAAACATCAAATAATTTGGGACAAATAAAATCACCTAAAACATTATATATTATGAGACGGAGGGAGTACAAAATACTAGTACTATGAGTTTGTTCAGCTACCTGCATTTACGCTTGTAGCATTTGCTTGCGTTTGAGACACAAACGATGCGTCTGTGAGTTAAATAATTAAGCTACATTTAAAATAAGTTATTTAGTAGACGAACCAGGATTTTCAAGTGTACTTAAACTTTCAAATGCTATAAACGCATCAAACCCTGAGTAAGCATATATATAGTAGTTAATTTTTACCAAACTCCTATAATGAAACTAAATAACAATTTGACACCTTATTGTGTATCATTTTTTCATAAATATTTTGTTATCATAACATTATCATTTATCAACTAAAAAGGCACTAAGCCCATCTCCAGGCATGGCTTCAAGTGCCCAACCCGAATCCACCCTCTCTCGGGAAGAGTTCGAAGGACTAAAGAACCAGATAGCTGAATTGACTATTTTCCTAAAGGAGCAAAACAAACGTCTTCAGGGTAAACAAATACCCATTCAAACAGAATCGTCCACGCAAGCTGGCAGTCAGGATACCGACAAAAAGAAAGATACTCAAATACCTGAGCCTCAAAACAAGGATCTGACCAACAAAACCCCTAAAATCACCAATGATAATCAAGAAACTGGTGATATTAGGAAAAATGTCCAACAAATGGAAGAGGCAATCTGGTGCTTCAAAGGAACTGGGGCATTTGGGAGTGTAAACTACTCAGATCTGTGTATATTTCCAGGGGATAGATATTCAGACAAATTTTAAGTCTCGGATTTTGAAAAATATTGACGGATTAGGAGATCCTTACACTCATTTAAAGGTGTTCATTGGAGAACTCGGATCCTATGTTGAAGATGAAAAACTCAAAATGCAGTTATTCCAAAAGAGTCTGACTGGAGAAGCCCGAGCTTGGTATGCCAGACTCGATAATTCCAAAATTCACAGCTGGAAATAGCTAGCACATGCCTTCCTAAATCAATACAACTTCCAGTCTCAGATGGCTCCTGATCAATATCAAGTGACCAAGGTTAAAAAGCAGATCAACGAGTTTTTTCGTGAGTATGCCCAAAGATGGAGGCGGATGGCTGAACAAGTCACTCCACCAATGATAGAGACTAAGTAGTCATGGCTTTTATAGACATCCAATCAGCTCTATATTATGAGAGGCAGTGGCCGATCATATTCAATTTGGAAGCTATGACAGCAATCCTCGGAGAGTTCACAAGAAGAATGAGAAGGATGTGTCCTTGATACTCAGGGACAGAATCAGAGAGGCAATCCAAGCTTGCCCATTCAAAGGAGAAATTATTTCCTTTTTCAAGCTCCTGCACAGCCTTCTGATCCTCCCTTTACAAATGTTGGAGAAGTCAGATATCGAAGAATGTTCACACCCTTAGGGGACTCACTGGAAAATGTACTGAAGCCTTCTGACAGCACAAAAGAAGATCGTTCAGCTCCTTCCGTCGGCCAGTTCAAGCGAACGGAATTTTGACCCAAGTAAGAAGTGTGCTTATCATTCTGGAGCATCGGGCCACGATACTCAAAATTGTTGGTCCCTCAAACATAAAATCCAAGACTTGATAAATAACGGGGAGATTGTGGTGACAACACAAGAAAAACCACATGTCCAAGATAATCCTCTGCCTTAACACAATGAAGAGAGCGTCAATATGATCAGCATGGGAAATGGAGAAGGATTCAAATACCTCTAGTACGTCGGAGAGTCATCCTAAGCCAACAAAGATAGGCCGGACAATTGGCAATATTCAGAAAGACAATTCCTGATAGAACAAGAAATCAAATCTATCAACGACCAGGTTGGACAATTGACAGAGCTGGTAGTTTATCAACATCAGATAACGAGACAATTGATAAATCAAACCAATCAGTAGGAAGCAAATCTTTTGACGCCTGAAATTAGTCCCATTGCCAGGAGGGATCATTACCAGTTCCACGAGCATGAAAACTAGGCCGACAAAGTTGCTAAGGAGGAAAAGTTCCAAGCTAAAATGGAGTTTGCCTTCAAAAGAAATTTTACTAATTTGAATCAGCCCATGAAAGAAATTCTCCAAATGTTGATCAACGGGGGGAAAGTCACGAAATTGTTACCCCCCTGTAGACCCTCGATCCAGGAAGTTCAAGCTTGATAGGATCTGTCAATATCATTCCAATACACCTGGTCATGACAAAGAGGATTTGTTGGGGACTTCGTCACCTGATTCAGAACCTAATTGAAAGCGATGTGTTGATGAAGGCAAACCAAGGTTATGGCTATCCTGGTGAGGAAGCAATCTTTCTGCCTAGGGCATGAAATCTGAAAGAAGTAGTGACTGTCATTTCCTGTGAAAAGGATCTAGCCATCACGCCCCTAATACTTCAGGGAAAAAGGGCCCAAGAAAGAAAGAATCCTGTGAAATTGGTTGCGCCCGAGCCTCTAATATTGTCATTCAGACCACAATATCCCGTAGTCAGCCTGAAAAAAGTCCCATGGAACTATGGAAAAGATGAAGGATCAACATCAAACCCCATTGCTATTATATCAAAGGAAATCTCGTTGTACCTGCCACAACGAGTCATCAACTCAGTCACTAAAGTCAAGGGAAGAGTGTCTGGGGAGAAAATTGAAGAATTCCTCAGCAAGATGGGCATAATGAAGTCAAAGTGGTGCAAAGCTTAAAAGAGGCACCCCCACATATATCCATTCTGGATTTGGTCTTATCTTCGGAGGATCATCGTAGGATTCTAGTGAAAGTACTGGAAGAAGCACATCTGCCGAAGACGGTAGATATTGAGAAGTTTCATCACGAGATAGAGCACATTTTCAACAGTAATTGTAAGACCCCAGATTTTATGAAAATTTAAGTTTCTTTATATATTGTTTTTAAACAGTAAGGTGTTGTTTTGATAAATGTGGTGAGTTATGGGAAATATGTGCAAATTTTTCAAAGTTAGCAAGTGGTAATAAAATACTCATTGTTGTCGGAAAATATTCGTTTGGTCGTGGAATATTCTTGTTGTCGGGGAATATTCGTACGACGGCGCAATCATTCGTGGGCCCCACAACGGAATAACTGTCAGATGAAAAAAATGACAAGAATAAGTTTTTCTAAAAATAACGGCAGGGTGGTTACCGTTAAAACTGTTGAAATACCCAGTGGTTAAAATATAGTAATACGCGGTGTTGCACAGTAGCACACTGGTATTGCACAGTAATTCTAATTATTGATTCTTACGTAAGAAGTCACTACTCAATAATTGTTACAGTAATTACTGTTCAATATTTTATATTATTGATTCAATAATTGCTACATTGATAATTACATAATATTTTATTAATTCAATAATTGTCATTGCACAGTATTTCAAATTATCAAATCAATAACTCATATTATTTGAATAATGTTATTAGATAACATTATTGGCAATGTCTAAAGAAGTTCTGTCTAGGAGGGGTTATTTAATTGCACGCCAGTAAGGAGAAATCCTTATCGGAAGGCCCCCTCTTTCTTGGGAACGACCTGGTTGTCAATTTTGTAGTTCTATAATATTATTTGTGAATGATTAATTATTGATTTATATGATAAAAAAATAATTATTTTGTCGATATAAAAGAAGGAATTAGTGCTGAAGTGTTTTTATCAGTATTAGTTGTTAATATTGTGAATTATAATATTAATGATGAAAAAATGTTATTAAAAATGTGTTTTGTGAAGCCAAGTGAATTGAGATAAATAGAGGAGTTTTTATTGAAGTATTTGTTGTAAATTTTGCTTGTTACATGGACCCCCACTTACCCATTTTTCAAAATTATCGGTAGAAGTTATCTCAGTTTTGTTTTATATATATATATATATATACAGACTTTGAAAATAGGGGGGAGGTAACGTGGATGGGAGGGAGTTATTATTATATATATATATTTATTTAACTTGCCGTATAAGGCAGGGTATATATATATATATATATATATATATATATATATATATATATATATATTATAAGTTTTGTTTTATTAGAATATTTTATTGCACAGTAATGAATAGTAAAATTAAATTTTTCGCCGGTGCGCGTCCATGAATTCAGTCCAAAATTTTTCACTATGCAGTCCGTGATTTTTATTCAAATAGTATCTTTTCATTCTCCTATAAATAGGATGCTTAGTTTAGAATTGAAAATCACACCAGAATCAGAAGTTTTCTCTCTCTACAATATCGAGCGTATTTTTATGAATATTTAGATACTTTGAGTGTTGCTATTCAGTGCAAGTTTCCTTCAGCATTATACCTGAAATTCCGGTCAGAAGTACTGTTCTTTTGAGGTAAAGGATATTATTTTTTTTCGTAAGGGATGTTATTTTCTTTCGTAAATAATGTTATTCTTTTCAATATCATTATACCAAAATATTATCATGGATTTTATTATGAAATTCTTACTTTTTCCGTCGGGATTACTATTCACGTATACGACACTATTCACGTATACGGTACTATTTACGAAAAAAATAATTTTTTTCTATTTGTCCAAGTTGGCTATTATGGGTCCTATCTTTGATTGGATCCAAGTTTTGAGCTTTATTCTTGAATTTTGCTCCACAAAGTATTATTATGGAGTATTTTTGAACTTGGATAAACTAAAATACGAATTCTTAATCTTTGTCCTTTATCTCACTGGATTCGTTCTTTAAAATATTTTTCATCATCCTCAGTCCTAAATGGTGATATAACTAAATTTCTTTGGCCTGTAGAGCAAAGATGAATGATTACCAGATGAATATCTTTGGCCCGTAGTGCAAAGATTGACAGGTGTTGAGATGAACATGACCACTGGAGATACAAATGAATATCTTTGGCCCGTAGTGCAAAGATAAATATTTGATTCAAGATGTATATTGATTGATGTTACAGGGATAAAATATTGATGATGGACTTTTAAATCATAGAAGATAGTAGACTTTATTCTCTACTTAACTCTTCTAATGAATTTTTACTTTCGCTGCGAATATTGATCTAAAACTTGTTGTCCATAATATTTTATCTGAATTGTTGAAGACTAATGATAATTTATTTTCCATTATCTTAGTCATAATATTCTTTACTAAGCTAGTTGAGCTCACCCTTTTCATCTATTGTCTTTTTCAGGAAATAAGAATGTCGCAGGAACTAGTCGGGGGACAGAGTGATGGTCCGAGTTAGAGCAGTAGTAGTCCTCATTATTTCTAATAAATAGTGTGATAATAATAGTAATGAGGACTTAGTTTGAATGTTAATATTTTTTACATATTTGTATTGACACTCACAGTTGTGTGGTCGTATTTTGCACGACCGTGTGATATAAAGTTTGTATTTGGATTCTGTACCATGTATTTGGCTACTCAGAATGGGTTGGGTTGACTGGACCTATTATGGGGTCGTCACAGTAATGTGATAGCTTTCACTGACGATGATATACCCGCGGAAGGGACTGGTCATTGCAAGTCATTGCACATAGCAGTGATGTCCTCAGGATATGTGGTAGAAGGTGTGCTGATAGATGAAGGATCATCCTTGAACATCTGCCCCTACGACACATTGGAGAGGATGAAGATTAATCCAAACCGAATCCGAATTAGTCATGTAAACATTTGGGCTTTTGATGGATCTCGCCGAGAGGCTGTGGGAGAGATCGAGCTTCCACTGGAGATTGGTTCCCATACTTTCTACATATCCTTCCAGGTATTAAACATTACCACAAGATATAATTTGTTGTTGGGAAGACAGTGGATACATATAGCAGGAGCAGTTTCGTCCACCCTTCATCAACAACTCAAGTACATCATTGATGACAATCTGATAACTGTAAATGCCGAGCCAGAATATCCTGTCTGCATACAAAGCGATATGCCGGTAATCAGTCTCGATGAAGGGGTTGAGCCTGTCAGTATTCAAGCCCTGAAAGTGAGCAACACTCAATACCTATCTATTGGGGCACCAACCTTAAAGCTAAAAGTTTCCACCAACAGTAGGTCAGGAATGGTATCCTTGGTTTTCTGCCCTGGAGAAGGGTTAGGGAAAAATAAGCAAGGAATCAGAAGTCCAATGCAGATCCCTAGCCAGATCGGGAAAGTTGGATTAGGCTATTCATCCGGATCAAACCACCGGAACCCACACAAGCATCCACCGGTTCCTACCTCTACCATCCTGCTGCCAAACCTCACTGATGCAGGGTTTGTGAAACCAATGAGGAAGATTCTTGCTGCTGTGTCAGGTATGTTGTTTCCTCAGGTCAAGCCGGATAGTGAAAGAGAAGTCCCAAAGCCTGACCGGGAAAGCAAAATAGGCAAAGAAAAATTCCTATATAGAGGACGAGACCCGTTTGCCAACATGTATTTTCTGGTGCACACTGAGGGTATGAACGACGATATCCCAGACGATGACTATGAAGAAAATTAAATCCTAATCCATCGCATCAACAGGGGTAAGAAGAGCAGTTCAAAGAAGACCACTGGCCCTGATATGGACGATGTCCTACTCATCATCAGAGAGGAGACAGGCGACAACAACTCCTCTATCCTCCCTGTTCATGAGGACTTAACTCTAAACAATTGGAGCAGCACTCCATGGCTCAGTCGAAAAGGGTAAAAGGGCAAAAAGTCCATCTGCCCTAGAGCGTGGTTTTATTTACTGCTTATTTTGCTACACAACGATAACAGTTACTTTTTTCATGCTTTTGCTAAATGCTTTGTATGATCAAACAGTTACATATATTAAAGTGAAAGGCATTTTGTTTTCAGAACTCTAGAGTTGGATTTTTTTTGTCCCTGCTGATGAGATGCCAAATTTTCACAGTGACTACAACTTTGAAGTAGAACTGGACTTCGACTTGATAGAGATTGATCAAGAGGAGATAGATGACTATGAGGTGCCCGAGGAGATCAAAGAATGGGTCGAAGACAAGCCCAAACAAAACCAGCTCGACAAAACCAACACTGTCAATATCATTCTAATAAAAGGAATTTCCAATACCAATTGGTATTGGACATGAATAATAAAGGTAGATAATATTAGGATTAAACATTCAGGTATAACCGAACTGAATATGTCTATTCAATTACAACCGGATGACGAAATTAAGCTATTTTGGGTAACCGTACAAAAATCAAAATACTAAAATATCAAGTACCGATATACTTGATTTACTATCCAGCTATTTCGGAAAATAACGAAACTAAATAAAAATTCTTAATGGAAAATTTTAAATGAAAATTTTAACCAATTTTTTTTATTTCTTAAATTGTTATCCAGGTTAATCGAGTAAGTCAATTTACAAATTGTTATTGTACCCAAATATTGGATTATTATTCTAATTTTACAGAATGATCGAATAACTGAATACCCAAATTATTTTGGTTAAAAAAATCTTATTTAATTATGTTAATTGATTTTAAGTCCCTTGTTTGTGTTACAAAATTGGACTTGTGAAAAATAATTCAAAGGGGACTATTTAATTTAATATTATTTCCGACCAAATATCATAAATCCTATCGTTTGTAATTTAAAATTTGTGGACAAAATTAACCTTTATTTTTTTTAAATGACCGATATATCATATCCATTTATATTCACATTATTGAGAATAAGATTGTTTTGTTATTACTAGTATGAGTATACTAGTCCTACAAATTAATTTTTATTCAACAATTTAAATAATTTTAAATAAAACAAATATGAGATTATTTTAAATTATCTATAAATAATTTCACTCAAAATAAACACGCGACTAAACTTATTAAATCACAGGAGTAGTAGGCTTGAGAAATTGGGGGGCAAAGATCCTAGAGCTATATGTTGAAGACGGTTACCGTTAGAGAGCTTTCAAATTCACATTATTTGAATTTCATGTGTGTGAGAGAGAACCTACAACTCTTGAATTTGAATTTCATGTACAGAGAGTCTTTCAATTCACATTATTTGAATTTCATGCGTGTGAGAGAGATCCTACTAGGTTTTGAATAATTTGTTCCGGTGCAAAATCCATTTTCACCCAAATCTCAGATATTCTACATTCTCTCTCTTCTCCCTTTTTTCTCGTATCCGAATCTCAGATCGCGGGCTCCCAACTTCTTCTTCTCTAAATCCTAGGGTTTACGCCCAAAAAATCTTTGCCTCTATCTTACAATCTCGGCATCGTTGTCTCTTTTGTATTACTTCTATCTATAGAAGTAGAAAATGTCATCGTTGGGAACTTGGAAGGGTGTACTGGAGATGGCAAAGTTCGCTGGATATGTTCGCTGTATTGGAGATGTCTTATGTATTTCTTCGCCAACAACACTCAGAATCTTCAGAAATTCATGGGCGCTGTATGTATATGTTTCTCTATACAATATCGTTCTGAAAATCTTCATTTCTACTTTATATATAGTTTCATAGATTTCCCTAAATTTTGTTTGGCTGTTCTAGTTCAGTACTGATGGCTTATGTGCGTGTATATGTATGTAATCTATAAATGTGTTGTTCATGTAAACTTTGTTTGATTGAATGTTTGATTCATATTATATCACTGATTTCAATGTTGGCTTAAAAGCAGCTTGCTATTTTACAATTTAATTTCGATAATTGCCTTATGAGAATAGGATATCTGCTTTACTGTAGATACTTGATATCTTATTCTGCTAATTCTAGGTTCAAAATGAAGTGTTTCACAATTATAGTTTATGAGACATGATAATATTTGCTCGTGATTTACAATTATCGGTATGTGTTGAAATTTGGTTTTGAAGATTGTGTTTTTGTTGCCAGTAGTCTTGTTGATATGTATCGAAAGTGTGGTGTTATAAATGATGCGGGGAAGGTGTTTAATCGTATGTTTCAGAGAAACATATTGACATGGAATTCAATGATTTCGAGTTATGTTCAAAATGGTTTGATGGAGGAAGCAATTGGGGTCTTTTATGATATGAGGATGGAAGGAATAGAACCCACTCGTGTTACATTTTGGGTACTTCCAAAATCAATTTTTATTCAAAGGTTGGTTTGATCAAGGATGCTGAGCTAGTATTTTAGTAGGTTGCTTGAGAAAGATGTTGTAAGGTATTGAAATTCCAGGTCAATATTAGAATAAAAAAATTTATATAATGAATTTTTAGTTTCTGATATTATTTATTGTGCGTAAGGATATATGTGCAATGTGAAATAAATGTCTGCTATAGGGTAAATATATAACATTATATATATACTGTGATTGAGCTAATGGTTAGAAGGAATTTGAATGGAAAAAGGTAAATAAATAGTAGAGTATACAAAATTTATTGTATACCTTAAAAGATATTAAAATAATTTATATAGCTAAATTATTTTAATATAAGAAAATGATGATATTTTGTATAGTATCTTATTTTAACTATAAGTAAGGTAATATAAATAGGAAATATTACAATAACTTTATATAAAGAAATTATAGCACTAAGTGTTATTTGTAATGTAATAAGTTATGGAAAATAAGATATATTGTTGGTGTATTGCATTATACATGAACTTGGGGTAATATGCAAGCCGGTCACTAAATGAAGCAGTAAGTAGGAGCTGGAAGAGAGGAAGTATAGTGTAATTAATGTAAGCTTGAGCTGTCCTTGTGCAGTTGATATAGACTGTCAGCTTGGCTTGGCTATGTTGTTGAGTAAGAATTTTGGGTAAGATGTAGGAGCAGAGTTCTCTTTTTCCTTCCCATCCTCACCCGCCAACTCCTTTCTCCAGAATTTTAGCTCCTTCAATTCGGCTAGCACAAGTGAAGAGAAATAAGAGTTTAAGCTTTCAAAATTTGTTGAAACAGTGGAGTTCAGCTGGGAGCTATCAGGAGATTGTACGTGAGCTAGTAAGAGGTATTACAATCTATCTTCATTATTGTTATAGATGCAAGTATTAAGCAAAGTGGGTTATTTGGTTTTAAAGTGAAAACAGTTAGTATTATGAATTGATTTCAGTTGTGCATGGGTAACGGATATGTTATTAGCTAATGATGTAGTTAAAATTAAAAGAATTGTTTCTCTTGGAAAGAATAAGCTAACTAGTTTGTATGTATTGGTTAATTATATATAAATTTGATTGTATCATGGATTGCTATGGCTGGAATTAGAACAAAGGAGTTTAGGATGGTTGTGTGGTGTTATAAGGAGGTTAACATGGGTTTATAACTCAAATAAATGGCTATGAAAATGGTGAATTAAAACTGTGCAGACCACATGTTTGTTAAAAGACCCAAGTGGACTGTTTGAGAAGAGTGTTTTAACATATTAAATGCAAACAAAGAGCAATCTTTAGGCTAAAGCTAACAGTTGGGATTTTAGCATGTCAAGCTAATTGGGACTCTGTTTTGGGCAGCTGGGTATGCCAAGGATTCAGGCCTAATATTTTTCTTTGGTAGGCTACTATGATAGCTTTAAAGTTCTAGAGTTTGGGTATAAGTAAACTTAGGGATCAAAACATGGGTGAGTTGTAAAGGGGCTGGGGGGCTGCCGAAGCTGCTGCAGACAGCAGCAGCCAGCGCCTAGCTCTGTGCTGCGCTGTGCTGCAGAGCTGGGCTAGCAGTTTTGTTTTTATTTGAGTTTCATGAGCTGCAGCTGTGGGTTAGTATAATAATAGGGTATCAAAAAGTTATTAGTTGCCAAGTTGTTATCTAGGAAAAAGGGAGAAGGTTTGCCTGGCTGGGTCACTGCAGACAGCAGCAGCCACCGCACAGTGCTGTGCTGTGCTGCAGGGCCAGCTAGGCACTCCTTTTTTGTTTGGTTTGCTTGGGCTTATGTGTTGGATTAATATGAGTTATGTGTTGCTACAACTTATAAGTTATGTCAATAAATGAAGGCATCATTTTTATATTGTTGAAGGGCCATTATAAGAGATGAGATGACATGGAGGTCGGGGCAAGCAACAGGGGGCTGCTACCTATGTGCAGCAGCAGTTGGTGGCCAATGACAATGGGTAACAGTTGGGCAGCCGCTTTGGTTGAACCATGTAATTTAAAAAGCTAATTATCAAGTATGGTTTTTAGTTTGGTTTATAAGCATATATATATAGACTTTTTTGTTTGGTTTGCTTGGGCTTATGTGTTGGATTAATATGAGTTATGTGTTGGATTAATATGAGTTATGTGTTGCTACAACTTATAAGTTATGTCAATAAATGAAGGCATCATTTTTATATTGTTGAAGGGCCATTATAAGAGATGAGATGACATGGAGGTTGGGGCAAGCAACAGGGGGCTGCTACCTATGTGCAGCAGCAGTTGGTGGCCAATGACAATGGGTAACAGTTGGGCAGCCACTTTGGTTGAACCATGTAATTTAAAAAGCTAATTATCAAGTATGGTTTTTAGTTTGGTTTATAAGCATATATATATAGACTTTCCAATGGGCTTGCAAGTTTGGGATTGAAGAAGAGAGGGAGCAGGGCTGCTGCCTCGGCAGCAGCAGGGGGCATAGAGATTTTGACTGGGGGCTCTTCTAGAGCTTTGGGTCAAGGCACTTGTGTTACTATAGATGCCTATATGATAATTTCCTATTATAAATAGAAGTATCATCTATTTTGTATTTCAAAATCTATCTTGAGTGGACTTAAAATATGGGAACTAAAAGTACCCAAAAGGGGATCACGAAGTAAGGGCTGCTGCCCATTGGCAGCAGCCGTTTGCATTAAGAGATTGCTGTAGCAGCTTTGAGTAAATCACTTTGACTCAATAATGTAGATTTATAGAATAAGGCTAACAAACCGAAGTGTTACAAGGTTGGGGCTGTTGGGCTATGTTTGGGGCCGCGAGGCCAAGTGTGGCCATGCCAAGCTTGGCTAAGCCCCACAGGGCCAAGCAAAGCTTGGCTGCCCACATGGCTAGTCAAGTTGGGGTTGTCAGATAGAGAATAATGCAGGTTTTGGAAGTCATTAGATGAACGTAAACACAGAAACTAAGACGTGCTTCTGATGTAAGAGCAAAAAATTATCTACGACATTTATACATCGACATTCATATCTTTGCATGGTGAAAGTCACCATTGCATAGCACTGTAATACGACTATTATCATTTATTTTTCATGAGCAAAACTGGAGTTTCATAATGTTGTAGATCCTACTTTTAATGGCCGAGCCACATATAGCTTATGGTGTGCAGCTGGGGAGGAAAACATTTTCTAGTGCTGAATATAAAATTCTTTAGAAGAATAGGGTATGAAACTCCATATGGCATATAGCTTTGACCCCCTTAATTTTAGAAAAAATTTGCTTTAGTATTAGATATTGAACCCTTTAGTCAAAATTTCTGGCTCCACCCCGTGTTGGTTTTAAATAAGCCTGCCCTATACCTAATATGCTTGAAAACTTTCGACTTTTGGATCCATACTGGTCTGTACCATTGGTGTTGTGTAATTATTTACCTCCATGCTTTATCGTTGTCTTAGGTTTCTCTTTCTAGCATAAGTTATTTGATGTTGCAAATTAAGTTAGGGTTACAAGCTTATTGAGTTTTGCTTGCAGTTTTTATTTTGCTTTACTTTTCTGGTTTTTCCAGGATTTGGCCGTCGTGGTTTTGCTGATACTCATACCTCTTGTTTCACCGAACTCATCTAAAGGGGAGGGGTAAAAGATCTCACATGCGGTTCTTATTGCTTCATCTTTTTCGTTTGATATATCATGCAATGTTAATCTATTCATAACCTTAATTTTGTTTACATTTTATCATATTTGACCATATAATGCTAATTAGTGTCGATTAAATTAATGCTAATGGACATTATTCCACTTTCCAATTATAAATAGCACCTGTTGGTTACCTCTGATGCTTGCTGCTGCTGCAGCTTTTCCTGTATACTGTGTAATCTTCTCCAATTTTTTCAGATTGGTTTCCAAGCAATTGCTGAAGCTCTTGGATTGGCAGGCCTCAAGGCTATTGTAGTGCCATTATTGCTGGAGGACGTTTGGTAAGATCAATATTTTGTGGATTTAAAATTTACAACAGTTTAAGTGGTTTCAATAAAAAATTTATGCTACTCTGTACTGATGGTTCAACTTCCTAGTTATTATCTTTATGACTAGAACTCTTGAGAGAAGTTTTCACTGTTAAGTATTGGAAATCACTTGAGTAGATGCATATTTACTCTTTGTTATCCTTTATCTGACCACTGTATGGAACTGTTCAGTGTTCGCTAGTTTTTGACAGTACTTAAGGCAAGTGTTTTCATATATTATTAGGAGTTTTGTAACTTTTTTTGCCTTTGTGATTACATACAGCTGCTTCGGCCAATATATAAGCAAATTGCAGAGAATCAAAATGCAGAGATATTCTCTGCAAATACGCTCCTGGTTATTCTGGGGACGAGTCTTGTCACTGCAAGGGTACAGATATTTGTTTCAGTTATTTTTTATTTGTTAAATTTTGCAATTATAACAGCAACAGTAATATTCAATTTTCTTGTGTTGAATGAAAACAGGCTGGCCTTTCAATGGCACTGGGAGCATTTTTGGCTGGTTTGCTCCTTGCCGAAACTGAATTTTCTTTACAGGTGGAATCGGATATTGCTCCATATCGTGGCCTTTTATTGGGTCTCTTCTTCATGACGGTATGCTCTCATATTTCCATATCTGTAAGACATTAATTCTACTCAATATAAGTTCCTGTTCTGGCTCTACTAGATATTCAAAGGCATATTAGGTGACAAGTCCCAGAGATTTCAATGACCAGGGGAGAAGGGGTTGGGTTGCAGTGTCTGTTGATTTTCCTGCCATCTTTGAGAACACAGATACTATTTATTGGTATTTTTTTTAATTCTTATTTTTTCAACTTAAATTTCTGTTTGAGAACACAGGTTTTACAAGAGTAACAACCTTATTGGAGAAAGGAGGGAAGTAGAGAGAATGTAGTGGAATTTAGATTTTGTGATAAATTTGAAGAGGGGAATAGAGGGGTAAGTAGGTATAGGTATAGGAGAAGGTTAATTTTATAGGTTCTAAATACTTAGTGAAGAGGTATAAATATATATATTATATTATTTATATTATATTATATATGTAATATACATGTGTGTATACAACTATACCTATATATATGTAGTATAATATATGTTATATTTATATACGCAATATACATATGTATGTATAAATACATATTATATATTATATAATATAATATATAAAATATTTTACATATATTTAATGATTGGTTTATGGGTTGACTAATATATGAGTAATGTGTATTTCTAAATTTTGTTTAGAATATAGTAATTTGTTTGATTAATCCTGCTTGAATGTGATGCTTCGTTGGTGGTTATTGGTTACACTGTCAAAAATCATGACTTAGGGTTATTGTGATATTGATTTTGAATGAGTTCTTCCGTGTATCTTTTTAGTGTATTTGTTATATTGTATTTAATATTGTATTTCATTTTATACTTTTGTTGAGAGATAATTTTACACTTGGGCAGAATATGTATTTATATCTTTTTGTATGTCTTTCTATGGTTGTCCCAAGTGAAAATTTTGTAATGTAGAAATTACTATAAATGTAAGGCAGAGTGTGGCTTGGAAAGGTTGAGTGAATTTTACTCATAACTATGTAAGCAGAAAATAGGTAAAAATAAAGGATCAGCTTCTCAGAATTGGATTAATATTGGTATATTACAGAAATTTCAGCATCAAAGGTATTATTGAAATTAGAAATTGTTGTTTGCTATATTTGAATGATAATGTACCAATGCTATTTTTATCGAATGAGATTTTCAAAATATTTTGCAGGTTGTATTGATTCATAACAGCCTTGCTAAATTTAGAAGTTTTTATTTCACCTGGAACAAGAGATACTATTTATTGGTATGTTTTTAATTCTTATTTTTTCAACTTAAATTTCTGTTTGAGAACACAGGTTTTACAAGAGTAACAACCTTATTGGAGAAAGGAGGAAAGTAGTGAGAATGTAGTGAAATTTAGATTTTGTGATAGATTTGAGGAGGGGAATAGAGGGTTTAGTAGGTATAGGCGTAAAAGAGGGTTAATTTTATAGGTTCCAAATACTTATTGAAGAGGTATAAATATATATTATATTATTTATTATTTATATTATATTATATATGTAATATACATGTGTATATACAACTATATCTATATATATGTAGTATAATATATGTTATATTTATATACGTATTATACAAATGTATGTATACATACATATTATATATTATATAATATATAAAATATTTTACATATATTTAGTGATTGGTTTATGGGTTGTCTAATATATGAGGAATGTGTAATTCTAAACTTTGTTTAGAATATAGTAATTTGTTTGATTGTTCTTGCTTGAATGTGATGCTTCGTTGGTAGTTATTGGTTACACTACCAAAAATCATGACTTAGGGTTATTGTGATATTGATTTTGAATGAATTCTTTCGTGCATCTTTTCAGTGTATTTGTTATATTGTATTTCATTTTATACTTTTGCTGAGAAATAATTTTACACTTGGGCAGAATATGTATTTATATCTTTTTGTATATCTTTCTATGGTTGTCCCAAAAGAAAATTTTGTAATGTTGAAATTACTATAAATGTAAGGCAGAGTGTGGCTTGGAAAGGTTGAGTGAATTTTACTCACAACTATGTAAGCCGAAAATGGGTAAAAGTATAGGATCAGCTTCTCAGAATTGGATCAATATTGGTATTTGCAACCATGAAGACATTTCGGCATCAAAGGTATTATTGAAATTAGAAATTGTTGTTTTCTATATTTTAATGATATTGTACTCATGTTATTTTTAACAAACGAGATTTTTAAAATATTTTGCATGTTGTATTGATTCATAGCAGGCTTGCTAAATTTAGAAGTCTTTATTTCTCCTGAAACAAGAGGTACTAAATTTCTGTTTTAACTTAAATTATTATTGAAGATATTATTGAAATTAGAAATTGTTGTTTGCTATATTTGAATGATAATGTACCAATGCTATTTTTATCGAATGAGATTTTCAAAATATTTTGCAGGTTGTATTGATTCATAACAGCCTTGCTAAATTTAGAAGTTTTTATTTCACCTGGAACAAGAGATACTAGTTATTGGTATGTTTTTAATTCTTATTTTTTCAACTTAAATTTCTGTTTGAGAACACAGGTTTTACAAGAGTAACAACCTTATTGGTGAAAGGAGGGAAGTAGTGAGAATGTAGTGGAATTTAGATTTTGTGATAGATTTGAGGGGAAGAGGGGTAAATAGATATAGGCGTAGGAGATGGTTAATTTTATATGTTCTAAATACTTAGTGAAGAGGTATAAATATATAGTATATTATTTATTATTTATATTATATTATTATGTAATATACATGTGTATATACAACTATATCTATATATATGTAGTATAATATATGTTATATTTATATATGTAATATACATATGTATGTATACAAACATATTATATTATATATAATATATAAAATATTTTACATAAATTTAATGATTGGTTTATGGGTTGACTAATATATGAGTAATGTGTAATTCTAAACTTTTTTTAGAATATAGTAATTTGTTTGATTGTTCCTGTTTGAATGTGATGCTTCGTTGGTGGTTATTGTTTGCACTAACAAAAATCATGACTTAGGATTATTGTGATATTGATTTTGAATGAGTTCTTCCGTGTATCTTTTTATTGTATTTGTTATATTGTATTTAATACTCTATTTCATTTTATACTTTTGTTGAGAGATAATTTTACACTTGGGCAGAATATGTATTTATATCTTTTTGTTTGTCTTTCTATTGTTGTCCCAAGCTATGTTACTTGGACTCGGGTGCGGTGTCGAATGTGGGTACAAATCTAGGTGTCGGACACGTGAAATCAAAAAATAAAGGATACGCGGATATGGATCCGAATTTGGATACGGGTACGGGAATATGATATGTTATGAATATTTTAATAATAATGTTTCTAATTGTATCACCAAGTTTTTTTTGCTCTAGGGACTGAATTGCAAAAATATAAAGAATTAGGGGCAGAAATGGAAAAAAAACTACAGGGATTGATATGTAATTTTCAAGGGGCAATTTTGAACTTTCAGAAAACTTGAGGGACTAAATTAAAAAAATTTAAAAACTATGGGGTACCTAATTGTAATTTTTCAGGAATATTTTAAACCCCAGATCTGATATCAGATCTTACAAACGGCTTTCTCCTCCTTCCTCACAGACGTCCGCCTTTCTTTTCTTCCTCACAGACGACTTTCTCTTCTTCCTTCTCTCGCTCGCGCGTCTCTTCTTCTTCCAAAACAGTCGTATCCGGATTTTTTGGCCGGATCCCGTACGAATCCTGCACCTGTACCCGTGTCGTGTCGCCACGGGTACTCCATCAAAAATGGCGAGTCCGAGTAACACAGGTCCCAAGTGAAAATTTTGTAATGTAGAAATTACTATAAATGTAAGGCAGAGTGTGGCTTGGAAAGGTTCAGTGAATTTTACTCACAACTATGTAAGCAGGAAATGGGTAAAAATATAAGATCAGCTTCTCAGAATTGAATCAATATAGGTATTTGCAACCATGAATAAATTTCGGCATCAAAGATATTATTGAAATTAGAAATTGTTGTTTTCTATATTTGAATGTTGTTGTACTCATGCTATTTTTAACAAATGAGATTTTCAAAATATTTCACAGGTTGTACTGATTCATAGCAGGCTTGCTAAATCTAGAAGTCTTTATTTCTCTTGGAACAAGAGGTACTAAATTTTTGTTTTAACTTAAATTCTTATTGAACGTATTATTGAAATTAGATATTGTTGTTTTCTATATTTGAATGATAATGTACTAATGATATTTTTATCGAACGAGATTTTCAAAATATTTTGCAGGTTATATTGATTCATAGCAGCCTTGCTAAATTTAGAAGTTTTTATTTCACCTAAAACAAGAGGTACTATTTATTGGTATTTTTTTAATTCTTATTTTTTCAACTTAAATTTCTGTTTGAGAACACAAGTTTTACAAGAGTAACTACCTTATTGGAGAAAGGAGGGAAATAGTGAGAATGTAGTGGAATTTAGATTTTGTGATAGATTTTTGGAGGGGAAGTGAGGGGTAAGTAGGTATAGGCGTAAGAGGGTTAATTTTATAGGTTCTAAGTAGGTATGTAATATACATGTGTATATACAACTATATCTATATTTATGTAGTATAATATATGTTATATTTATATACGTAATATACAAATGTATGTATACATGCATATTATATATTATATAATATATAAAATATTTTACATATATTTTTTGATTGTTTTATGGGTTGACTAATATATGAGGAATGTGTAATTCTAAACTTTGTTTAGAATATAGTAATTTGTTTGATTGTTCCTGCTTGAATGTGATGCTTCGTTGGTGGTTATTGGTTACACTACCAAAAATCATAACTTAGGGTTATTGTGATATTGATTTTGAATGACTTCTTCCGTGTATCTTTTTAGTGTATTTGTTATATTGTATTTAATATTGTATTTCATTTTATACTTTTGTTGAGAGATAATTTTACACTTGGGCAAAATTTGTATTTATATTTTTTTGTATGTCTTTTTATGGTTGTCCCAAGTGAAAATTTTGTGATGTAGAAATTATTATAAATGTAAGGCAGAGTTTGGCTTCGAAAGGTTGACTGAATTTTACTCATAACTATGTAAGCAGAAAATGGGTAAAAATATAGGATCAACTTCTCAGAATTAGATCAATATTGGTATTTGCAACCATGAAGAAACTTCGGCATCAAAGGTATTATTGAAATTAGAAATTGTTGTTTTCTATATTTGAATGATATTGTACTCATACTATTTTTAACAAACGAGTTTTTTTAAATATTTTGCAGGTTGTATTGATTCATAGCAGGCTTGCTAAATCTAAAAGTCTTTATTTCTCCTAGAACAAGAGGTACTAAATTTCTGTTTTAACTTAAATTCTTATTGAATGTATTATTGAAATTAGAAATTGTTGTTTGCTATATTTGAATGATATGAACTAATGCCATTTTTATCGAACAAAATTTTCAAAATATTTTTGCAAGTTGTATTGATTCATAGCAGCCTTGCTAAATTTAGAAGTTTTTATTTCACTTGGAATAAGAGGTACTGTTTATTGGTATTTTTCTTAATTCTTATTTTTTCAACTTAAATTTCTGTTTGTGAACACAGGTTTTACTTTAGTAACAACCTTATTGGAGAAAGGAGGGAAGTAGTGAGAATGTAGTGGAATTTAGATTTTGTGATAGATTTTAGGAGGGGAAGAGAGGGGTATGTAGTTATAGGCGTAGGAGAGGGTTAATTTTATATGTTCTAAATAATTAGTGAATAGGTATAAATATATATTATATTATATATGTATTATACATGTGTATATACAACTGTATCTATATATTTGTAGTATAATATATGTTATATTTATATACGTAATATACAAATGTATGTATACATATATATTATATATTATATATTATATAATATAAAAAATATTTTACATATATTTAATGATTGGTTTATGGGTTGACTAATATATGCGGAATTTGTAATTCTAAACTTTGTTTAGAATATAGTAATTTGTTTGATTGTTCCTGCTTGAATGTGATGCTTTGTTGGTGGTTAATGGTTACACTACCAAAATTCATGACTTAGGGTTATTGTGATATTGATTTTGAATGAGTTCTTCCGTGTATTTTTTTAGTGTACTTGTTATATTGTATTTAATATTGTATTTCATTTTATACTTTTGTTGGGAGATAGTTTTACACTTGGGCAGAATATCTAGTTATATCTTTTTGTATGTCTTTCTATTTTTGTCCCAAGTGAAAATTTTGTAATGTAGAAATTACTATAAATGTAAGGCGGAGTGTGAGTGTGACTTGGAAAGGTTGAGTGAATTTTACTCACAACTATGTAAGCAGAAAATGGGTAAAAATATAGGATCAACTTCTCAGAATTAGATCAATATTGGCATTTGGAACCATGAAGAAATTTCGGCATCAAAGGTATTATTAAAATTAGAAATTGTTGTTTTATATATTTGAATGATATTGTACTCCTACTATTTTGAACAAACGAGATTTTCAAAATATTTTGCAAGTTGTATTGATTCATAGCAGGCTTGCTAAATCTAGAAGTCTATATTTCTCCTGGAACAAGAGGTACTAAATTTCTATTTTAACTTAAATTCTTATGGAAGGTATTATTGAAATTAGAAATTGTTGTTTGCTATAGTTGAATGATATGGTACTAATGCCATTTTTATCGAACGAAATTTTCAAATTATTTTGCAGGTTGTATTGATTCATAGCAGCCTTGCTAAATTTAGAAGTTTTTATTTCACCTGGAACAAGAGGTACTGTTTATTGGTATTTTTCTTAATTCTTATTTTTTAAACTTAAATTTCTGTTTGAGAACACAGGTTTTACTTTAATAACAACCTTATTGGAGAAAGGAGGGAAGTAGTGAGAATGTAGTGGAATTTAGATTTTGTGATAGATTTGAGGAGGGGAAGAGAGGGGTAAGTAGTTATAGGCATAGGAGAGGGTTAATTTTATAGGTTCTAAATACTTAGTGAAGAGGTATAAATATATATTATATTATTTTTTATTTATATTATATTATATATGTATTATACATGTGTATATACAACTATATCTATATATATGTAGTATAATATATGTTATATTTATATATGTAATATACAAATGTATGTATACATACATATTATATATTATATAGTATATAAAATATTTTACATATATTTAATGATTTGTTTATGGGTTGACTAATATATGCGGAATGTGTAATTCTAAACTTTGTTTAGAATATAGTAATTTGTTTGATTGTTTCTGCTTGAATGTGATGCTTCGTTGGTGGTTAATGGTTACACTACCAAAAATCATGACTTAGGGTTATTGTGATATTGATTTTAAATGAGTTTTTCCGTGTATCTTTTTAGTGTATTTGTTATATTGTATTTAATATTTTATTTCATTTTATACTATTGTTAAGAGATAATTTTCTCCTTGACTAGAATATGTATTTATATCTTTTTGTATGTCTTTCTATGGTTTTCCCAAACGAAAGTTTTGTGATGTAGAAATTACTATAAATGTAAGGCAGAGTGTGGCTTGGAAAGGTGGAGTGAATTTTACTCATAACTATGTAAGCAGAAAATGGTTAAAAATATAGGATTAGCTTCTCATAATTGGTTCAATATTGGTATTTGCAACCATGAATAAATTTCGACATCAAAGATATTATTGAAAATAAAATTGTTGTTTTATATGTTTGAATGATATTGTACTCGTACTATTTTTAACAAATGAGATTTTCAAAATATTTTGCAGGTTGTATTGATTCATAGCAGGATTGCTAAACCTAGAAGTCTTTATTTCTCCTGGAATAAGTGGTACTAAATTTATGTTTTAACTTAAATTCTTATTGAAGGTATTATTGAAATTTGAAATTGTTGTTTGCTATATTTGAATGATATGGTACTAATGCTATTTTTAGCGAACGAAAATTTTAAAATATTTTGCAGGTTGTATTGATTCATAGTAGCCTTGCTAAATTTAGAAGTTTTTATTTCACCTGGAACAAGAGGTATTGTTTAAATTTCTGTTTGAGAACACAGGTTTTACAAGAGTAACAACCTTATTGGAGAAAGGAGGGAAGTAGTGAGAATGTGTGGAATTTAGATTTTGCAATAGATTTGAGGAGGGGAAGAGAGCGGTAAGTAGGTATAGGCGTAGGAGAGGGTTAATTTTATAGGTTCTAAATACTTAGTGAAGAGGTATAAATATATATTATATTATTTTTTATTTATATTATATTATATATGTATTATACATGTGTATATACAACTATATCTATATATATGTAGTATAATATATGTTATATTTATATATGTAATATACAAATGTATGTATACGTACATATTATATATTATATAGTATATAAAATATTTTAAATATATTTAATGATTGGTTTATGGGTTGACTAATATATGCGGAATGTGTAATTCTAAACTTTGTTTAGAATATAGTAATTTGTTTGATTGTTCCTGCTTGAATGTGATGCTTCGTTGGTGGTTAATGGTTACACTACCAAAAATCATGACTTAGGGTTATTGTGATATTGATTTTAAATGAGTTCTTCCGTGTATCTTTTTAGTGTATTTCTTATATTGTATTTAATATTTTATTTTATTTTATACTTTTGTTAAGAGATAATTTTCTCCTTGACTAGAATATGTATTTATATCTTTTTGTATGTCTTTCTATGGTTTTCCCAAACGAAAATTTTGTGATGTAGAAATTACTATAAATGTAAGGCAGAGTGTGGCTTGGAAAGGTGGAGTGAATTTTACTCATAACTATGTAAGCAGAAAATGGGTAAAAATATAGGATTAGCTTCTCATAATTGGTTCAATATTGGTATTTGCAACCATGAATAAATTTCGACATCAAAGATATTATTGAAAATAAAATTGTTGTTTTATATATTTGAATGATATTGTACTCGTACTATTTTTAACAAATGAGATTTTCAAAATATTTTGCAGGTTGTATTGATTCATAGCAGGATTGCTAAACCTAGAAGTCTTTATTTCTCCTGGAACAAGTGGTACTAAATTTATGTTTTAACTTAAATTCTTATTGAAATTTGAAATTGTTGTTTGCTATATTTGAATGATATGGTACTAATGCTATTTTTAGCGAACGAAAATTTTAAAATATTTTGCAGGTTGTATTGATTCATAGTAGCCTTGCTAAATTTAGAAGTTTTTATTTCACCTGGAACAAGAGGTATTGTTTAAATTTCTGTTTGAGAACACAGGTTTTACAAGAGTAACAACCTTATTGGAGAAAGGAGGGAAGTAGTGAGAATGTGTGGAATTTAGATTTTGCGATAGATTTGAGGAGGGGAAGAGAGCGGTAAGTAGGTATAGGCGTAGGAGAGGGTTAATTTTATAGGTTCTAAATACTTAGTGAAGAGGTATAAATATATATTATATTATTTTTTATTTATATTATATTATATATGTAATAGACATGTGTATATACAACTATATCTATATATATGTAGTATAAAATATGTTATATTTATATACGTAATATACAAAATGTATGTATACGTACATATTATATATTATATAATATATATAATATTTTAAATATATTTAATGATTGGTTTATGGGTTGACTAATATATGAGGAATGTGTAATTCTAAACTTTGTTTAGAATATAGTAATTTGTTTGATTGTTCCTACATGAATGTGATGCTTCGTTGGTGGTTATTGGTTACACTACCAAAAATCATGACTTAGGGTTTTTGTGATATTGATTTTGAATGAGTTCTTCCGTGTATCTTTTTAGTGTATTTGTTATATTGTATTTAATATTCTATTACATTTATACTTTTGTTGAGAGATAATTTTACACTTGGGCAGAATATGTATTTATATCTTTTTGTATATCTTTTTATGGTTGTCCCAAGTGAAAATTTTGTGATGTAGAAATTACTATAAATGTAAGGCAGTGTGTGGCTTGGAAAGGTTGAGTGAATTTTAGTCACAACTATATAAGCAGAAAATGGGTAAAAATATATGATCAGCTTCTCAGAATTGGATCAATATTGGTATTTTTTAACCATGAAGATATTTCGGCATCTAAGGTATTATTGAAATTAGAAAGTGTTGTTTTCTATATTTGAATGATATTGTACTCATGCTATTTTTAACAAATGTGATTTTCAAAATATTTTGCAGGTTGTATTGATTCATAGTAGGCTTGCTAAATCTAGAAGTCTTTATTTCTCCTAGAACAAGTGGTACTAAATTTTTGTTTTAACTTAAATTCTTATTGAATGTATTATTGAAATTAAAAATTGTTGTTTGCTATTTTTGAATGATACGGTACTAATGCTATGTTTATCGAACGAGATTTTTAAAATATTTTGCAGGTTGTATTGATTCATAGCAGCCTTACTAAATTTAGAAGTTTTTATTTCACCTGGAACAAAAGGTACTATTTATTGGTATTTTTTTTAATTCTTATTTTTTCAACTTAAATTTTTGTTTGAGAACACAGGTTTTACAAGAGTAACAACCTTATTGGAGAAAGGAGGGAAGTAGTAAGAATGCAGTGGAATTTAGATTTTGTGATAGATTTGAGGAGGGGAAGAGAAGGGTAAGTAGGTATAGGCGTAGGAGAGGGTTAATTTTATAGGTTCTAAATACTTAGTGAAGATGAATAAATATATATTATATTATTTATTATTTATATTATATTATATATGTAATATACAAGTGTATATACAACTATATCTATATATATATATATATATATAGTATAATATATGTTATATTTATATACGTAATATACAAATGTATGTATCCATACATATTATATATTATATAATATATATATAAAATATTTTACATATATTTAATGATTAGTTTATGGGTTGACTAATATATGTGTAATGTGTACTTTTAAACTTTGTTTAGAATATAGTAATTTGTTTGATTGTTCATGCTTGAATGTGATGCTTCGTTTGTGGTTATTGGTTACACTACCAAAAATCATAACTTAGGGTTATTGTGATATTGATTTTGAATGATTTCTTCCGTGTATCTTTTTAGTGTATTTGTTATATTGTATTTAATATTGTATTTTATTTTATACTTTTGTTGAGTGATAATTTTACACTTGGGCAGAATATGTATGTATATCTTTTTGTATTTCTTTCTATGGTTGTCCCAAATGAAAATTTTGTAATGTAGAAATTACTATAAATGTAAAGCAGAGTGTGGCTTGAAAAGGTTGAGTGAAATTTACTCACAACTATGTAAGTAGAAAATGGTTAAAAATATAGGATCGGCGTCTCAGAATTGGATCAATATTGGTATTTGTGACCAAGTAAAAATTTCGGCGTCAAAGTTATTATTGAAATTTGAAATTGTTGTTTTCTATATTTGAATGATATTGTACTCATGCTATTTTTAACAAATGAGATTTTCTAAATATTTTGCAGGTTGTATTGATTCATAGCAGGCTTGCTAAATCTATAAGTCTTTATTTCTCCTAGAACAAGAGGTACTAAGTTTCTGTTTTAACTTAAATTCTTATTGAATATATTATTGAAATTAGAAATTGTTGTCTGCTATATTTGAATGATATGGTACTAATGCTTTTTTTATAGAACGAGATTTTCAAAATATTTTGTAGGTTGTATTGATTCATAGCAGCCTTGCTAAATTTAGAAGTTTTTATTTCACCTAGAACAAGAGGTACTATTTATTGGTATTTTTTTAATTCTTATTTTTTCAAGTTAAATTTCTGTTTGAGAACACAGGTTTTACAAGAGTAACAACCTTATTGGTGAAAGGAGGGAAGTAGTGAGAATGTAGTGGAATTTAGATTTTTTTGATAGATTTGAGAAGGGAAGAGAAGGGTAAATAGGTATAGGCGTAGGAGATGATTAATTTTATAAGTTATAAATACTTAGTGAAAAGGTATAAATATATATATTATATTATTTATTATTTATATTATATTTTATATGTAATATACGTGTGTGTGTATACAACTATATCTATATATATATATATGTAGTATAATTTATGTTATATTTGTATACGTAATATAAATATGTATGTATACATACATATTATATATTATATAACATATAAAATATTTTACATATATTTAATGACTGGTTTATGAGTTGACTAATATATAAGTGATGTGTATAGTAATTTGTTTATTGTTCCTGCTTGAATGTGATGCTTCGTTGGTGGTTATTGGTAACACTACCAAATATCATGACTTAGGGTTATTGCGATATTGATTTTGAATGAGTTCTTTTGTGTATTTGTTATATTTTATTTAATATTCTTTTTCATTTTGTACTTTTGTTGAGAGATAATTTTACACTTGGGCAGAATATGTATTTATATCTTTTTGTACGTCTTTCAATGGTTGTCCCAAGTCAAAATTTTGTAATGTAGAAATTACTATAAATGTAAGGCAGAGTGTGGCTTGCAACGGTTGAGTGAGTTTTACTCACAAAACTATGTAAGCAGAAAATGGGTAAAAATATAGGATCAACTTCTCAGAATTGGATCAATATTGGTATTTTTGCAACCATGAAGAAATTTCGGCATCAAATGTATCATTGAAATTAGAAATTGTTCGTTTTCTATATTTGAATGATATTGTACTCATTTTATTTTTATCAAACGAGATTTTCAAAATATTTTGCAGGTTGTATTGATTCGTAGCAGGCTTGCTAAATCTAGAAGTCTTTATTTCTCCTGGAACAAGAGGTACTAAATTTCTGTTTTAACTTAAATTCTTAGTGAAGGTATTATTGAAATCAGAAATTGTTGTTTGCTATATTTGAATGATATGGTACTAATGCTATTTTTATCGAATGAGATTTTCAAAATATTTTGCAAATTGTATTGATTCATAGCAGGCTTGCTGAATCTGGAAGCCTTTATTTCTCCTGGAACTAGAGGTACTAAATTTCTGTTTCAACTTAAATTCTTATTGAAGTTATTATTGAAATTAGAAATTGTTGTTTGCTATATTTGAATGATATGGTATAATGCTATTTTTATCGAACGAGATTTTCAAAATATTTTGCAGGTTGTATTGATTCAAAACAGGCTAGCTAAATCTAAAAGTTTTTATTTCATTTGGAACAAGAGGTACTATTTATTGTTATTTTTTTTAATTTTTATTTTTTCAACTTAAATTTCTGTTTGATAACACAGGTTTTACAAGAGTAACAACCTTATTGGAGAAAGGAGGGAAGTTGTAAGAATGTAGTGGGATTTAGATTTTGTGATAGATTTGAGGAGGGGAAGAGAGGGGGGTAAGTATATAGGCGTAGGAGAGGGCTAATTTTATAGGTTCTAAATACTTAGGGAAGAGATATAAATATATATTATATTATTTTATATTATATCATATATTTATTATACATATGTATGTATACAAGTATATCTATATATGTAGTATATTATATATTATATTATATACGTAATATACATATGTATGTTATATATTATATAATATATAAAATATTTTACATATATTTAGTGATTGGTGTATGGGTTGACCAATATATGAAATGTGTAATTCTAAACTTTCTTTGAAATATAGTAATTTGTTTGATTATTCTTGCTTGAATGTGATGCTTCGTTAGTGGTTTTTGATTAAACGAACAAGAATCATGACTTAGGGTTATTGTGAATGATGCCTCAGCTTGACATTTGAAAGTTACATGTAAGTTGAATTGGATTGAAACTGCAGAGGAGTTTGAGGACCTGTTCCTAGGTGATGCAGAGGTAATCTGTTGTGGTATCATTACAATGAAATTCTTTTTATCATATGCAAAAGACTAGGTATTTTGTCTCTCCAAACTAAGGAGAGATGGCTAAATAAAAGCCAAACTTAAGATACTCTCCAAACTAAGGAGAGAAGACTAAATAAAAGCCAAGCTTATAACATATTCTGGGTTCTGCATGTTCTGGTGTTTTTTTCAGTTCAAAATAAATAATAATATCATAGAGCATGTTTTATCTAAAACAAGTAAATATCAATAGTAATATAAAAAAAAACATTTTGTTTACTTCTGGTTGAGTGTATCTAGTGTAAAGCTGCCACATCAACTAAATAATTGGAAAAAAAATTCACCTCAGAAAGAGTCTACATATGATCAGTCCGAAGACATTTTATTATGGAAATCATATTTTTTCTGTCTAGAGATATGCTAGCTTCCGCCTTACATATATGCAGATTCGTTTCAACTATGTTCAAGTAATATATCTCCCCCAAACAACATTTCAAGTTTTAGAAGGCATGAGTTAAGCATAATTTACAAAAATCAAATCAATTTCTAATTTGTACCTGAATTTCAAGTCAAAGTTGGTGAGGCATGATTGGCCAGTAGTTCTGTACTCGTGATAAATATGTACTCTAAAAATTCTCCTTTTGTAAATGAAGCTGTGGAGGACCATCCATAGGGCATGCAGATCCACTAGGTGGCGACTTTCCGCTTGTCAGCAGAGAAGGGCATAATGTTCTTGATGTCATATTTAAATCTCCTATTGTAAACCTTGGTGTAGTTTTTACTTCCATGTCACTTTATCTCAGATCTTGTTGCCCATGCTTCCAAATATTTATTAGGGAGCCTTGCAGCTAATGTAGCAGAAAGCCTTGACAAAATTGATGGGGTTGTCGAACATGGAGTCTGCGCTAAAACCCCATTAGTTCATATCTTTGTTAATTGTTTCTCCCCTCTGATTTCATATAGATAATCCTTTTTTTTTTGTATGTGCTTAATATGTACATATTAAATAAAATCTTTGAGGAATAAGCTTCAATAGATTTCTAATGAACTTCATTTTCCTACCTAATAATTTTAAAAGAAAAGATACATAACATAAGTGAAACAAATGACTTAGATTAGTCTGCAGAAACAAAGAAACTACTTAGGTAGCACCTACAAGGCCTGGTCCATATGTTGCAGGCTGTCCTGAATTATTACAGGCATTCATCAAATAATAGATGATAAGGTTAAAGAAACTAAATTATTGATTTATGGAGGAATTTTAATGTCTGTTACATGTATGCCTGATAAATGCTGCTCTTTCTTTTTCTTTTGATTACTTGGTAATTGCAGATGCACAGTAGTGATTGCCACAGAATATGGGGTGCACATTGTTGATAATACAGTAAAGAGTGAGGTGAGTGGACTTCAATATCAACGGAACTGTGAGGCAGACTACCGAACCTTTGGTTGTTCATGCAGGTAACAATGCATTCTTATTAGAACTATATGTAAAGTATGTCTTTAATGTGTAACAAGAAGACAGAACATATTTCTTGTTTATGCACATAATTAACTTAGTAGGCTACTATCACCTGAGGTGGTAATGTCTAAAATTACGTACAATACTTCAAACTAAAGCAAAATCCCATCTTGTGACACAGATGGAAACATGCACTTGCAGATACACAAAGACCAACACTTGAGCACACAAACAAACATAACGTGCCGATAAATGGTGTTGTACACATTTTATCGTGTCCAATGTTGATTGCTTGAATCTAGGGTGTGCTTGGTATTTCTATGGTGAAAATTTTGTAAAGTAGAAATTACTATCGTGTCCAAAATTAATTGCCAAGTGAAAATTTTGTAATGTAGAAATTAATATAAATGTAAGGCATAGAGTGTGGCTTGGAAAGGTTGAGTGAATTTTTGTAACGTATACAACTCACAACTATGTAAAAAAGAAAATGGGTAAAATATAAGAGATTTAGCTTCTAAGAATAGGATCAATATTGGTATTTGCTACCATGAAGAAATTTCGGCATCAAAGGTTAATATTATTGAAATTAGAAGTTGTTGTTTGTTATGTTTGAATGATATTGTACTAATGCTATTTTAACGAACGAGATTTTCAAAATATTTTGTAGGTTGTATTGATTCATAGCAGTCTTGCTCAATTTAGAAGTCTTTATTTCTCCTGGAACAAGTGGTACTATTTATTGGTATATTTTCTTTTTTCTTTTTATTTTTAACTTTTGTTTCTGTTTGGAGTAGTAACCTTATTGGAAAAAGGAGGGAAGTAATGAGAATTTAGTGGGATTTAGATTTTATGATAGATTTGAGGAGTGGAAGAGGGGTAAGTAGGTATAGGCGTAGGGGGGCTAATTTTATAGGTTCTAAATACTTAGTGAAGAGGTATAAATATATATATTATATTATATATGTAATATACATGTATGTATACAACTATATCTATATATATGTAGTATAATATATGTTATATTATATACGTAATATACATACATATTATATATTATATAATATATAAAATATTTTACATATATTTATTGATTGGTTTATCGGTTGACTAATATATGAGTAATGTGTAATGCTAAACTTTGTTAGAATATAGTAATTTGTTTGATTGTTCCTACTTGAATGTGATGCTTCGTTGGTGGTTATTGGTTACACTACCAAAAATCATTACTTAAGGTTATTGTGATATTGATTTTTAATGAGTTCTTTCGTATATCTTTTTAGTGTATTTGTTATATTGTATTTAATATTCTATTTTATTTTATACTTTTGTTGAGAGATAATTTTACACTTGGGCAGGATATGTATTTATATCTTTTTGTATGTCTTTCTATGGTTGTCCCAAGTGAAAATTTTGTAATGTAGAAATTACTATAAATGTAAGGCAAAGTGTGGTTTGGAAAGGTTGAGTGAATTTTACTCACAACTATTTAAACAGAAAATGGATAAAATATAGGATCAGCTTCTCGGAATTGGATCAATATTGGTATTTGCAACTATGAAGAAATTTCGGCATCAAAGGTATTATTGAAATTAAAAATTGTTGTTTTCTATATTTGAATGATATTGTAGTCATGCTATTTTTAACTAACGAAATTTTTAAAATATTTTGCAGGTTGTATTGATTCATAGCAGACTTGCTAAATCTAGAAGTCCTTATTTCTCCTGGAACAAGAGGTACTAAATTTCTGTTTCAACTTAAATTTCTATTTTAACTTAAATTCTTATTGAATGTACTATTGAAATTAGAAATTGTTGTTTGCTATATTTGAATGATATGGTACTATTGCTATTTTTATCGAACGAGATTTTCAAAATATTTTGCGAGTTGTATTGATTCATAGCAGGCTTGCTAAATCTAGAAGTTTTTATTTCACCTGGAACAAGAGGTACTATTTATTAGTATTTTTTTTTAATTCTTATTTTTTCAACTTAAATTTCTGTTTGAGAACACATGTTTTACAAGAGTAACAACCTTAATTGAGAAAGGAGGGAAGTAGTGAGAATGTAGTGGGATTTAAATTTTGATAGATTTGAGGAGGGGAAGAGAGGGTAAGTAGTTATAGGCGTAGGAGAGGGCTAATTTTATAGGTTCTAAATACTTTGGGAAGAGATATAATTATATATTATATTATTTTATATTATATTATATATTTATTATACATATGTATGTATACAAGTATATCTATATATGTAGTATATTATATATTATATTATATACATATGTATGTTATATATTATATAATATATAAAATATTTTACATATATTTAGTGATTGGTGTATGGGTTAACCAATATATGAGTAATGTGTAATTCTAAACTTTGTTTGAAATATAGTAATTTGTTTGATTATTCTTGCTTGAATGTGATGCTTAGTTAGTGGTTTTTGATTAAACTAACAAGAATCATGACTTAGGGTTATTGTGATATTAATTTTGAATGACTTCTTCTGTGTATCTTTTTAGTGTATTTGTTATATTGTATTGAATATTCTATTTTATGTTATGCTTTTGTTGAGAGATAATTTTACACTTGGGCAGGATATGTAGTTATATTTTTTTGTATGTCTTTCTATGGTTGTGCCAAGTGAAAATTTTGTAATGTAAAATTTGGCTTGGAAAGGTTGAGTTAATTTTTATAACGTATACAACTCACTACTATGTAAAAAGAAAATGGGTAAACTATAGGAGATTCAACTTCTCGGAATTGGATCAATATTGTTTTTTGGAACCATGAAGAAATTTCGGCATCAAAGGTATTATTGGAATGAAATTGTTCTAATGCTATTTTTATCGAACGAGATTTTCAAAATATTTTGCAGGTTGTATTGATTTATAGCAGCCTTGCTAAATTTAGAAGTTTTTATTTCACCTGAAACAATATACATGTGTGTATACAATTATATCTATATATATGTAGTATAATATATGTTATATTATATACGTAATATACATATGTATGTATACATACATATTATATATTATATAAAATATAAAATATTTTACATATGTTTAATGATTGGTTTATGGGTTGACTAATAAATATATGAGTAATGTGTAATTCTAAAATTTGTTTGGAATATAGTAAACTATTTGTTTGATTGTTCCTCTTGAATGTAATGTTTCGTTGGTGGTTATTGATTACACTACCAAAAATCATGACTTAGGGTTATTGTGATATTGATTTTGAATGAGTTTTCTGTGTATCTTTTTACTGTATTGGTTATATTTTATTTAATATTCTATTTCATTTTATACTTTTGTTGAGAGATAATTTTACACTTGGACAGAATATGTATTTATATCTTTTTGTATGTCTTTATATGGTTGTGCCAAGTGAAAATTTTGTAATGTAGAAATTACTATAAATGTAAGTCGAAGTGTGGCTTGGAAAGATTTAGTGAATTTTTGTAATGTGTACAACTCACAACTATGTAAGCAGAAATTGATAAAAATATAGAAGATTCAGCTTCTCAGAATTGAATTAATATTAGTATTTGCAACCATGAAGAAATTTCTACATCAAATGTATTATTGAAATTAGAAAGTGTTGTTTTCTATATTTGAATGATATTGGTCTAATGTTATTTTTAACAAAAAAGATTTTCAAAATATTTTGCAAATTGTGTTAATTCATTGCTGGTTTGCTAAATTAAGAAGTCTTTATTTCTCCTTGGAACAATAGGTATTATTTATTGGTATGTTTTTTTTATTCTTATTTTTTAAACTTAAATTTCTGTTTAAGAACACAGGTTTGACAATAATAACAACCATAATAGAGAAAGGAGGGAAGTAGTGAGAATGTAGTGGAGTTTAGTTTATGTGATAGATTTGAGGAGGGGAAAAGAGGGGGTAAGTAGGTATAGGCGTAAGTGTGGGCTAATTTTATAGTTCTAAATACTTAGGGAAAAGATATATATATATATATATATATATATTTATTTTATATTATATTATATATTTATTATACATATATATATATATATATTTTATTTTATATTATATTATATATTTATTATACATATGTATATACACAAGTATATCTATATATGTCGTATTATTATATATTATATTATATACGTAATATACATATGTATGTTATATATTATATAATATATAAAATATTTTGACATATATTTAACAATTGGTTTATGGGTTGACCAATATATGAGTAATGTGTAATTCTAAACTTTGTTTAGAATATAGTAATTTGTTTGATTGTTCCTGCTTGAATGTGATGCTTCGTTGGTGGTTATTGGTTACACTACCAAAAATCATGACTTAGGGTTATTGTAGATCTTTTTAGTGTATTTGTTTTATTGTATTTCATTATTTTATACTTTTGTTGAGAGATAATTTTATACTTGGGCAAAATATGTATTTATATCTTTTTGTGTCTTTCTATGGTTGTGCCAAGTGAAAATTTTGTAATGTAGAATTTTGCTTGGAAAGGTTGAGTTAATTTTCATAACGTATACAACTCAAAACTATGTAAGCTGAATGTGGGTAAAATATAGGAGATTTAGCTTCTTGGAATTGGATCAATTTGAGGTATTACTGAAATTAGAAATTGTTATTTGCTATAATTGAATGATATTGTACTAATGTTATTTTTATCGAACGAGATTTACATATAACGCTAAAGCTCATATAAGCCATATATATGAGCTTTAGCGGCGGTCTGGTCCGTCACTAAATTCAGGTCCGTATGCGGACCACCAGTACAGGAAGCAGACTGATTTTATATTATATTATATTTGTAATATACATATGTATGTCTACAAGTATATCTATATATGTACTATATTATATATTATAGTACATATATTATATATGTATATGTATGTTATATATTATATAATATATAAAAAAAATTACATATATTTAATGGTTGGTTTATTATGGGTTGAACAATATATAAGTAATGTGTAATTCTAAACTTTGTTTTGAATATAGTAATTTGTTTGATTATTCTTGCTCGAATGTGATGCGTCGTTGGTGGTTATTGATTAAACTTTCAAGAATAATGACTTAGGGTTATTGTGATATTGATTTTGAATGAGTTCTTGCGTGTATCATTTTAGTGTATTTGTTATATTGTATTTAATATTCTGTTTTATTTTATACTGTATTTATGTCTTTCTATATTATATGTATGTTTTATCTTTTTGTATAATATAGTACATATATTATACATATATAATATTTGTACTATGTAAGCAGAAAATGGGTAAAATATAGGAGATTCAGTATCTCGGAATTGGGTCAATATTGGTATTTCCAACTATGAAGAAATTTTGGCATCAAATGTATTATTGAACTTAGAAATTGTTGTTTGCTATATTTGAATGATATTGTACAAATGCTAATTTTATCGAACGAGATTTTCAAAATATTTTGTAGGTTACATTGATTCATAGCAGGCTTACTAAATCTAGAAGTCTTTATTTCTCCTGGAATAAGAGGTACTATATATTGGTATATTTTCATTTTTATTCTTATTTTTTTAATTTAAATTTCTTTTTGAGAACACAAGTTTGATAGGAGTAACAACCTTGTTGGAGAAAGGAGGGAAGTAGATTTTAGGAGGGGAAGAGAAGGGGTATGTAGGTATAGGCGTAGAATAGGGTTAATTTTATAAGTTCTAAATACTTAGGAATAAGGTATAAATATATATATTATAATATTTTATATTATATTATATATGCAATATATATATATATATATGTATGTATACAAGTATATCTAATATTTTACATATATTTAATGATTGGTTTATGGGTTGACCAATATATGAGTAATGTGTAATTCTAAATTTTGTTTGGAATATAATAATTTTTTGATTGTTCCTGCTTGAATGTGATGTTTCGTTGGTGTTTATTAATTAAACTACCACGAATCATGACTTGGAGTTATTGTGATGTTTATTTTGAATGAGTTTTTCTGTCTATCTTTTTATTGTATTTGTTTTATTGTATTTGTTATATTATATTATATATGTAATATACATGTGTATATACAACTATATCTATATATCTGTAGTATAATATATGTTATATTTATATACGTAATATACATATGTATGTATACATATATATTATATATTATATAATATATAAAATATGTTACATATATTTAATGATTGGTTTATGGGTTGATTAATATATGAGTAATGTGTAATTCTAAACTTTGTTTAGAATATAGTAATTTGTTTGATTGTTCTTGCTTGAATGTGATGCTTCGTTGGTGGTTATTGGTTACACTACCAAAAATAATGACCTAGGGTTATTGTGATATTGATTTTGAATGAACTCTTCCGTGTATCTTTTTAGTTTATTTGTTATATTGTATTTAATATTCTATTTCATTTTATGCTTTTGTTGAGAAATAATTTTACACTTGGGCAGAATATGTATTTATATCCTTTTGCAAGTCTTTTTATGGTTGTGCCAAATGAAAATTTTGTAATGTAGAATGTGGTTTGGAAAGGCTGAGTGAATTTTTATAGCGTATACAACTCAACTATGAAAGCAGTAAATGGGTAAAATATGGGAGATTCAACTTCTCGAAATTGGATCGATATTGGTATTTGTAACCATGAAGAAATTTTGGCATCAAAGGTATTATTGAAATTAAAAATTGTTGTTTTATATATTTGAATGATATTGTACAAATGCTATTTTTCACGAAAGAGATTTTTAAAATATTTTGCATATTTTATTGATTCATAGCAGACTTGCTAAATTGAGAAGTCTTTATTTCTCCTGGAACAAGAGGTACTATTTATTGGTATATGTTCTTTTTCAAAAAATTTAACTTAAATTTTTGTTTGAGAACACAAGTTTGACAAGAATAACAACCATATTGGAGAAAGGAGGGAAGTAGTGTGAATGTAGTGGGATTTAGATTTTGTAATAGATTTGAGGAGGGGAAGAGAGGGGTAAGTAGGTATAGCCTTAGAAGAGGGCTAATTTTATAGCTACTAAATATATATGCTATTATGTTATATTATATTATATATGTAATATACATATGTATGTATTCAAGTATATCTATATATTTAGTATATTATATATTATATTATTTAGTATATTATATATTATATTATTATATATGTAATATACATATGTATGTTATATATTATATAATATATAAAATATTTTACATATATTTAATAATTGGTTTATGGGTTGACCAATATATAAATAATGTGTAATTCTAAAGTTTGTTTGTAATATAGTAATTTGTTTGAATGTTCCTGCTTGAATGTAATGCTTCATTGGTGGTTATTGATTAAACTACCAAGATTCATGACTTAGGGTTATTGTGATGTTGATTTTGGTTGTGCCAAGTTTTTGGAATGTAGAATGTGGCTTGGAAATGTTTGAGTAGTGAATTTTTGTAACGTATACAACTCACAACTATGTAAGCAGAAAATGGGTAAAATATAGGAGATTCAGCTTTTCGGAATTGGATCAATATTGATATTTGTAACAATGAAAAATTTTCGACATCAAAGGTATTATTGAAATTAGAAATTGATGTTCGCTATATTTGAATGATATTCATAAATCATCTTTAATTACAATGTACTTTTTCCGCTCCATATTATTTAATCATTGTTGACTTTTTAAAGTCAATTTAAGAGATTTTTAAACTCAAAATTGACATAAATTCTTTTAACTTAATCAATACAATGATGAATATTGTAAACTATCTAAAACTATTATTCATCATTGTAAATTTTATTATTTCATAATTTTTAAAGAGTCATCTCAATTTTGAATTTTATTAAAAATATCTCAAATTGACTTTTAAAAGTCAATAATGATCATATAATTTGAAACAAGAAAAGTATTTAAAATTTTGTACATTAAATTTTTAAAGAGTTGGAGGCATCCCTAATTAATTTTGCACTGAAGAAGGATAATTACTTGATTTAAGCTGTGGGATTTAATGTCATAAAAACTTGATCCTTTCTTTCTCTTTCTCAATAAATTCTTTCTAGGAGTATATATTTATAATTTATATTGACATATTTGGTACTCCCTCCGTCCATTTTTAAATGTCGTTATTATTTGAGAATTTCGATTAAGCATTAATTACTTAGTTTTTAATATTAGCCCAAGTATTAAATACTCGCTCCGTTCCTTAATATAAGTCGTTTTAGAGAAATGTTTTTATTCTTTAATATAAGTCGTTTGAGAATTTCAAGTAAGTATTAATTGCTTAATTTCCAATATTACCCAAGTATTAAATATAACTTTGGTTCTCTCACAATCTGTCCAATAAATAACACTATCATTTTTCAATACAAGGGCAATATAGACAATTGATATTATATTTAATGCTTTACAATAATTTTTTTAATACTTGTGCACAATTCTAAAACGACTTATATTTAGGAATGGAGGGAGTATAACTTTGATTTTCTCACTATTTTTTGTCAAATAAATAATACACTCTTTTTTTAATACAAGGACAATATAGGCAATTGATATTATATTTAATGTTATACAATCATTTACTTGTTGGGACAATATCTTCTTTGTTTGAAAATGACTAAATTAAGAAAACCCTAAATGGAGTATTCCTATTTAGCAAGCGCAATTAACGCATGGATGGAGGGATGCTTGTGGGAGGGATGAATATGTTTTTGCATGACAACAACCCTTTCACACTGGTCTGCATTTAGTTTCAACTAAATCTTTCTTTTACAACAACTTCTTTTCCTCTTTTTCTTAGTAATGTTAGAGACATAATTTATTCTACAACTCTTTTACAATTTGATGATGTGGCATACTCCACATCAGCATATTGATGAACAAATTGCTTCAATATAGTCTTCGGCCCCACATAAATGCTGAGGTGGAGTATGTCACATCAGCAAATTCTAAAATAATTGTAGAATAAGTTGTGTCTCTAGCATTATTTTTTTGTTAAATCACAATCATGCTTTTTCGTTCCTTATTACTGTGTTGATTGCTACAAAATACCCTACCTCCCATCCCGTTTTAAATCTCGTTTTATAAAAATATTAATATTTATCCTTTGAGAATTTCAATTAAGCATTAATTATTTATTTTTTAATATTATCTCAAGTACTATTAAATAAAAATTTTGTTAATTCTCTAACTATTTTTGTCCAATAAATAACCGCCTCTTTTTTCAATACAAAGACAATATATAGGCAATTGATATTATATTTAATGCTATACAATTATTTTTTTAATACTTGTGTATAACTTTAAAATGGCATATATTAGAAGGAGTACTACTCCCTCCATCCCAAATTATCTACTCTTTTAGAGAATTTTTGTTGTACCAAAATAATTACATTTCACTCATTCCTAGATCAATAAAATGATTATATTACAAATTTATCCTTTTCATTTATTTTTTCTTCTCATAAATGTATAATCTCCAAATACGGAGAAGAAGATAAAATTAAGGTTTTTACTTCATGAAAATGTTGAGCTTATTTCTACTTATAAAAAAAGAGTTGTATATATATATATGGGGATAATTTATTGTGCAACAATTCAAAAAGGCTCTTGTTCCAGAACCACAATTATGTGTGTGCTATGTTTTTAATTTTAAGTATGTGCATAATTGCACTTTTAACAATAATAATTGCATTTATTAGTAAGTGTGCAAATGGTTAAAAATGCAGATAATTTGGAATGGAGGGAGTAAAATATAATACAAAATATTAGTACATTGAGTTTGTTCAGCTACCTGCGTTTACGCTTGTAGCATTTGCTTACGTTTGAGACACAAACGACCCGTCTGTGAGTTAAATAATTAAGCTGTATTTAAAATAAATTATTTAGTAGACGAACTAGGATTTTCAAGCGTACTTAAACTTTCAAATGCTATAAACGCATCAAACCCTGAGTAAGCATATAGTAGTTAATTTTTACCAAACTCCTATAATGAAACATCAACTAAATAACAATTTGACACCTTATTTTGTATTATTTTTTTCATAAATATTTTGTTATCATAACATTATCTTATATATATATATATAATACACATCCATTTGATATTACATTCACGTATACACGTCTTTTTATGCTTATTAAAAACAACTACAAAATTACTTTCTATAAACAAATTCGAATGTTTCATTTTAATCCATTACAAGCAGCAATACACACAAATTAAGTATGCATGCATGAAAGATAAACACACTTTTGTAGAAAGAATAAATTTCGTTTATTTGTAAAAAGTTATTCATATGGCCATATTTTCTACAAGTGATCCAAGCAAAATCCCTTAAATTATACTCCCTCTTTCCTTTAATATATGCCGTTTTAGAGTTGTGTACAAAAATTAAAAAAATAATTGTATAAAGTAACATAATATTCTAATTTGTCATTATTTTCTTATAGTTATAACATCACATGACCACCACTATTAATTTGTAGTTAATATTAAGAGTACGGTCCGTTTGAGAACATAAGATTATACTTAAAATTAAATCTTTTTAAAAATGTATTTCTACATGATATTAAAAATAAAAAGAAGAAAGAATCAGTTTCATACCTACAAAAGAAAATATTTCTCAAAAATTTAAGAAGATATAGCTAGCCCCGAAAAAAGTACATTTCATTTTATTTCTGCTAGTTTTTGACTAAAATTTAAACACACAGCTACAGCTGTGGACCAACTATAGGGAAAAAAAAAAAGTTTCAACGTAGAGATATTAGTGAGTGCTTACTTAAGATAAGTTAGGTTAATTATAGTGTTAATTAACCTTGATTAGTAGTGGACCAAGCTAGCTGTAGTACTGTGTGAGCATGATAACTAGTAACTAGCTAAATTTGCGAACACTTGGCTCACCTTAATTAATTAGGAGCTAATTAACATCTAGCACCAACCTGCAGGCTACGACTTGGTTTGGAAGATAAAACAAAATATAAAGAAGAGATATTAAATTTATAAGATTGAGATCCTCCATTTATGCACAAGCAATAAGGTGATGAGAGAGCTAGAAGTAAAGGAAGGGATCAGATTCAAAGGGAAAACTATAAGAAAATACTAGAAGAAGTATTTTTAGTGACATATGAGAGGTAGAAAACTCTGATATTTTTTTTTTGAATTAGTATTCTTACTTCTTTCGTTCCAAAATTTAATAGAATTGACTTTTTAAAGTTAACTAAAGATATTTTCAAACTCAAAATTGACATGATGAATTATTTTAATTTTAGTTAATACAATGATGAGTATCATAATTTATTTCAAAAGTACTACTCATTGTAAGATTTTTTTTTCCTCACAATCTTTAATGAATTATCTCAATTTTGAGTTTGAAAATGTATCAAATTGACTTTCAAAAGTCAGTAATGATCTTATAATTTGGAGCAGAGAGACTATTATTTAGTTTGGCAAAGTTATTCATGCTTTGCAGTTAATATATATATAAGTCCGGATCTTAAGCTTATCATTTATCCAACATACCTTGCTTACCCCCCTTTAGCGACGGACCGGACGACGGTTCGGTCCGTCGCTATATATACAACCGCCGTCTTAGCTTTTAGCGACGGATAACATATAGTGATGGACAACATATAGACAACAGCTGTATATATAGCGACGGACCGAACCGTCGCCCGATCCATCGCTAAAGTGGGTAAGCAAAGTATATTGGATAAAGAGTAAGTTTAAGATCCGGACCGTATATATATATATATATATATATATATATATATATATATATATATATATAATTTGGAATAGAGAGACTATTATTTTTTTAGCTCATTGTTTGCCAATTGTTTATTTTTTGCTATATTCAACTGAAATTTAACATTCTTGCTTTTAGCAATAATAGATCCCAAGATCTCATGCACCCAAGCCTTAAGCTTTTTATCGTTGATCCATGAGAGGCACTAGTACAGAAATGACCTTTGGATACGGTGTTAAACCGTGACTATTTGCTTTTAGATACGGGTTTTCGTTTCACAAGTTGCGTGTCTACAGGCTTTGTGACCAATTTTAGTCAAGATAATTCCATCGTGTCGTTTTTTTTCTTTAAACCGTATCTAATTTCACCCCGTGACTAAAATGATGATTGATAAAAAATATATGTAGGTATTGAATACGGTGGTAGTTATAGCACCGTGACCAATATCTACGTTTATAATTATTTTGTCACGCAAATATTATAAAAATCGTATCTAAAAAAATTTTGTTGTAGGCCTACGGTCACGGTTTTGAAGTTCAACTCGGGACCAATATGAATGTAAGATTTTTTTTCGTCACATGAATTTTATAAAACCGTATCTAAATTACAAAAATGGTCATAACAATGAATTAAAATACGTATCTAATAGTTGGTAACCAATTTTCAACCGTTACAAAACAAACATTGGTTTCGATTTTTCACCGTGTCTAAAAAGTTCCATTTTTTTTTAAAAATAATAATTTTTGTGGCACAATGGCAATCGCCAATAACAACCTACAAATGAACATTAATCCAAAAGCAAACAATATATATAAGACTGAAAACACCTTAACCCAAATCGACACATTAAACCATTCATACCATTAACTCATTCATTCATATTTATTAAAGTATTTGTATATAACATCTTTAATCAAAAGTCAAAACTCATAATAAAATATACAAAGCAATACTATACAAATCTCCTAAGCAAGTTATGTACTCTGGATGTGGTGGAGGGTCCATCCCAGTGCAGTAGGTTCCCCAGCTATTCTTTTCAGCACCTAAGGCAGTTTGGACATAAAATCTGTATGACAATATAGATAAAAATGACAAAGGACATCGCGAAAAAAGCAATTATGGAATGATTTAAGTAATATCTCCTGTAATATGATTCCTAAAATGACATGCTAAAGCTAATTATAGTTGATATTTTTAAGTCAGAAGGATGGCTTTGGGCAAAAAAGAGCAACTCAAAAGTATTAGAGTTCAGTCCCAGTACTGAAAGACGTGAGAACTGAACATTTCTAATACTTGAAGTTACTAAAGGTAAAAACTTCCAAGTTCTTAAACTTACAGAAAATGTGTAAGCCAGTCTCGTACCAGTCTCCATCATCATCTTTCCAAGCAGCCACATATTCAGAAAAAACCAATCTTTATGTCGGTCTAGCAATTAATTATATGAAGAAAAAAATTTGAGCATGCACGTAAATTTATAACACATAATTTTGCAACTAAGTTTTTGACTCTAAACATGAACTGCAATAGGACAGAGTGAAACCCATCTAAACACTGACACAGTCTTACACTCATACAAGGGATGTAAATATATCAGTGAAATATATAACCTTAATATTTGGAATTGTTATTTGATTTGACCACCTAAAGATGATAAAAAAAATATTAAACATAAACCTCTCTCAAACAAAGACGCGGTCAATAATCCCATTCCCTTATCAATTTAAGATTGATACCCAATCTCAGTGTATGGGTTCCCACATCATAAGATGAGGCAATTTTACAAATCAAATTATGAGCAGGTAGGTTCCTAGAAAGACAACAAATTAAGGTCCAAAATATTCCAAAATAAGGAAAAATCTGAAGGAAACAGCAAGGCCATCTCCCAAGCCTTTGGGGAAATTTACATTTATCTTCAGGGGAAGGGGATGTCATGATTCATCCAATTCAATTCGTCACATAAATCATAACCAACTCAAATTATGTTCGGAGAAAAGCTTTGAAAACAAGGTCGTCAAGTTATAAAACATTGTACAGCCAACCACTTTTATTCAAAGCAGACAAACATGTATATGGATTTGAGGTGGTGTAGGCGGAATTATAAATGTATTAGAGCCTCACAGTTACAAACATGTCCTCCTAATTAGAGATTATAAGTACCTACTTACAAGGATAAAATGAATATAAATCAATTACTCCATTTCTTATCGTGTACGCACGTATTCTAATACCAGTCGTATCAAGAAAAAAGACTTGTGATCCTAACCACCAAGATGGTTAAACATGGATTTACATAAATTTACTTGGCTAATAACTAGGATTAGTAATATCGTTCCTAGAATAAACAAGCTCTTCTTCCTTTTATTATTTCTATGCACAATTAAATTCATCTTATGTAATTGCAAGAGCGAATTGAGTTGTTTATTACATGTGGTTCCAAAATCAATTAAATATCATAGAGCATTGGTAATAAGACGACCAAATTGTGTACTAATCATCCCTTTAAAGATCAGATGGGCGATAAATAAAGTAAATAATGTCAGTCGGAGCACAAATTACATTACCTTTCCAGAAGCATTTCGAACAGGTGAAATGTGAAGATAATTCCAAAATGAACTTTTATCTTTTCTGAAAACAGAGAAGCCAATAAGAAGTTTGAGCCCAAAGAAAAATATGTAGTTTCTTAAATACAAAAGTATACTTAATTATTCACCTGTAATTTAATATGCACACGGTGCATGGTTGTTCAGTTCGAATACTTTCCTTTATCTGCAGAAAAATTAGCACATATTAAATTATCAGCTGATCAAAATAATCTCCTGCAAGCTAATTCTCTCTTTTAATTTTGCTATCATGTGGCCAACTTCAAATGACCACCAATTATGGCTAGGCCAAGACCCAGAATGAGCTCTATTAAGTAATGCCACTTCAAAAACATAGGTAAAAAAATTAAAAGCTACAATTAGATATACAGTCACCTAGAACAGCGTTGAGTTATATGTGTTCTACCCCCTTAAAAATCTACAGTTCCTCCCCAATACCTCATTTCTAGCATAACCTATAACCTATTGGAGAAAGAAAAATATATCTCACATAGAAGAAATTAAATGTTGACCAATTGATCAACTTATTGACAATGGAGAACCTGTCAGTTTTATGAACGCGTCACTTGCATAAACAATGGGCATGTCTGCTAAGTGTGGATCAGTCCTGTGAGGCAATAAATATTTTACAATATTCAGAAAACATTTACATCAACAAACTATAAAGCAGAATTATATCATCTGCAAAACAAGAATCTTGGGAATTTGGCCCAACTCACAATACAAAGCTTTGTTTGATTCTACCAAGAGATATATTTAAGGATGCATTAAGAGGATTCATCATAGATGTGCTGCATTTCTTTGCACACACTAATCTGCCGGTTAATTCGCTATAGTGAGTCAGCATAGAAAATATGTTGTGCATAGCAGTGACAGCCTTTCGCTGTTCTATCTCACCTGCCTTGCAATGCTCATCAACTTCTAATTCTGAAAGATATAAGATTCAGGATATAAGAACCTTAGTGAAACCTAATATCTCATATGAAAAAGAAACTAGAAAACATTAAGTATCAGACTAAGTAGAGCAAAAAATTCAAGGCAAACCCAATTTGGTTCTGCATAAAGACACCACTGTCAGACACATGAGAAATAGTGCGGATCACAGTAGTACAATTTTTACATAAGTTTTTTTCCTAAAAAAGAAAGATATAAATAAGACTACTTGAATATGGAAACAACTAGTTTTCTTATTCGTTAGGGCCAATATTGTAACACCCAGAGAAATGCATTATTACAAAACTTCAAAGCATGAAGACAATCAGAACTCAGGACCAACAGATACTAATCTACCAGATAAGGGAGTTCGTCCCAAACCAAGTAGAGGGTCTATGGTTGTCTAAATTCAGCAATGTAATCTCAATCACTAAAATTACTTTGAATAAAATATGTACCTTGGACCAGGCATAGAAATGCAAGGAAGTCAGCTTCCCAAAATTTGGTTGGTCCATATGTATGTTAAGGCTCTGACTCTGATCAATGTAGCATCCGCGATCAACAGCCATATCAACCAATGTCTTTTGCTTGATCTCCTAAACAGTCCTGATTGCACAATTTTCTGTCAGTAAGGAGCTAAAGATTAATTACTAAACCCAGCCTTATTAATTACTAAACCCAGTTGATAAAAAATTACAGCAATGATAATCACTTTTATAGAAGAAACTAATATCAATCAAAAGTTTGAGTGACCTGAACCGCGGACTTCTCTAAAAATAAAAGCTTTATCTAGTTTCAAAATATATGAAGAGAGATTCCTAAATATCCACTTGAAAAAAAGAGAGAAATAGATAGGATAAAAACCCAGCTTAAGGAAGGACCGCTAATGAAAAAGAAAATAGATGCACTAATGTCTAACGCATAACGACTTTCTTTGACAGAGGAAGTTCCGCTGGCCTGAATAGAAATAGCACTTAGTAATAATGCAGGCAGTCCTTTGTAAAGGTTGGAGCTTTGAAGTCTGCCTTATTTCTAGAGAAAGGTGAAAGGACATTTTCAACTTGCTCACCAAAAATTGCCAGCAAAATAAACTCATATAGTCATATGGTTCTTTCTATTCTTATTTCTTTGTTATTTATGGTCTGGCCTTATCTAACCACAGCCAAACTAACAAAGAGAAGCGGAAAGATCGGAAAGAAAATATTCATAAATAAGTCCATAATAATAAATCAACTTTTTTCTAGAATACATACTCGTCTTCAATTTGTCGCTGCTCAATTTGAGAGATGTGTTAGCGATCTCAATGCAGGAACTTTTTTTGTACTAGTGTTGCTGAAAATATTATATAGTGAACTACTCTAACAGAATTACATATAACTTTAGTTTTAAAAAATAATTAAATATCTGTTGGTTAACATCTTATAGATAAGAACAAAACAAAACTCCAGAAACAGAAGGAAAATGAGGGGGGATCGATACGCAAAGTGTGGAACTTCAGAAAAATTATAGAACATTACAGGTAAATTGTCAAGTTATAGCAACTTTCATGATATTGGATTCAAATACTAATTAGAACATTACAGGTAAATTGTCAAGTTATAGATAAAAGCCAAAGAAAATAACTAAAAGTAAATTAATAAAAAAACAAGGTAAAGAACATATTGTAGAAGAACCACCGACAGCATTGAGATCACCATTATCACTCAATTGATTATAACTTCCATTATATCCTGTTAAAGTAGAAAAGAAAACTAGCAATGCTTAATCCAACAAGAAAGCTGAATAAATATAATAAAACCAGGATAATCAGTAAGGCTGCCTCAGAAATCTTCACTTTTGACGAATTATAATTACTGTGGTGTAAAACTATCGGCACGGTGGAACAAATTTTTTGGTAGTGTATCCTGAGTCATTTGTTTCCCCTTTCGTTTTAACCTAAAATGTTAATATTTCTAACACCATAGCTGAATGCATCTACATATTCCAGGGAAGCCATATTAAGCTGATTTGAAGGTAGATAATACCGAGATAAATACTACAATTCTACATCTTAAAATCATTTGGCCATCAATTTCAAGGCTCTTTCTTGATACTAAAAGCAAAAAAAAAAGGATACATTCTTTTATAGGCAAAAATAAGATAACTTTTAAAGCTTAATGGTTGGCATTAAACTTGGAAGTAAGAGAACTTCTTGAGCTTATGACTGACTTACCTCTGCGACTTTCGAGTCAGTATTGTTCTTGCTGCAGTCCTCTTCTGCCATTTCCCTGAGCTCTGCTTGAAGTCTCCCTGTTGTCTTTTGCAAATCCTCTATATATTCAATTGCATCTCCCTGTATTGCTGCTCTATCCATCTAATAAACATCATCATCATCATAAGAGAGAAAGAAAATGTCAAATGCATATGCACACAATTGTCACTATATATGGTAATTATAAGATGTACAAGTATCAAAACCTTGGAAATATTGGGGACTAGAGCACGTAGAGCGAATGGCCCTTCTTTGATCCTATTCCTTCGGTTCCTCTCTGTGACAAGATTCTTTGATTGGTATGGTTCCTTTCCTGTTCTCTTCATACAGGTAAATAGGATGTAATTAGTGTATCAACTTTCATGATATTGGATTCAAATACTCAAATTCCAATGCAAAGCTCTAGCAATATTTGCTGCACTATTTATATACCTCAAGATATTTAGTCATTGAATTGTATTCTCTTTTTTGCAATATAGCTGTGATCATTTGGGGTAGCGTCAAAACCATAAAAGAAATTTCACTTCTAAAAGCAATACAAGTCTTTTCCATGCTAATCTATAGCGGCTCTGCTCTTTCACCCTAATTACCTTGACATCTAGTACTAGTAGTTCAATTTAAATAAGTAGGTACATTCAAACATTTAAAAGAAAGAGCCGACTGTTTTTCAATTTTCTTGCAAAGATGCATCATGAAGGGATAGTTAATATGCTTTATTTATAGTGTTAACAAGTAAAAGGTCTCCAATAACCAAGTGCAAACTGGAAGATAATATCCAGAGAAAGCATAAACAGAACGTAATGAGCAGTACCATCACAGCTATATATATGTGATTACAGTTTGCAGCATGGTTCCCACCAAAAATTAACTACATAAGACTTCATTTTATATTAAAAAACCCTAACAAACATAGAGTATCAAATTTGTCAATTACAGAACACAAGAATTAATTATATTTAAACTCAAATTGTACGTAGTTGAATTTAGTCCAAATTAAATTAGTAGATGAATTATTATAAAAACCAAACAGTCCAACTCACCAAATCAATGACTTTAAATGTAGCCTTTTCATAACTTGCTTTAGCTTCTTCAGCAAGTGCCTAATTAAACAAGGTAAATTTATTTAATTAATCACTCAAATAAAATAAAAAAAGAAAAAGAAAACGTTGACTCAAACAATTCAAAAATATCACAAACCTTAGCAAAAGCTTCAGCAGTACCCGTTTGCGTGCCGAAGAAAATGGTAACCTTCTTCTTGTCGCCGTCTAATTCCTTTTCCGGCTCAGCTTTTGGTTTCGCCAACTTGGGCAGGTTCAAGCTTTTAGCAGGTTTCTTGCTCCATATCAGCCACACCATAATGACAACGCATCCAATCAACACGGTAACTGAAGTCGTGAGCAGCATCAGCAGCTCCCGATTCTCTACAAGCATCGCCAGCGACGGCGACATCGACACACCGACTCCGACGAATTGGACAGGTCGATGATTCCTCCTTTCAGAATCGCAGTCATCAAATCGAACGGAGACACTTTCATCGATTCTGATTGCATAGTGTTCGGCCGGCGAGTGTTGAACAAATTCTAGAGAGAGAAAGAAAGGAAATGATTTCAACTCCCTCAGACGGTGAAGCTTCCGCCGACTCTCAGCGCTTTCATTCGCACAGCTTGAGTGCCGCCGATGAGGCGTTCGCACTTGGAGGAGTTGTATATACTGCAAAGGCTCATCTAGGGCACTGTTCGGAGTCATTGTAGTAGTACTGAGTGAGGCGAGAGAATGAGAGGAGAAATTAGAGAGAGGGGATTTTGATTTGTTGAAGCATATGAAATTAGAGTTGGCCTCCGTATTTTTAACCTTCGTTACATAACGGGTCCTCAAAATTCGTATCTAAATTGGGTTATAGACCAATTTTTAGATACAAGTGCACTGTCGTGTCTAAATTATAGATTCTATAACATAGAACACCATGTCTAAAAAATATAAAATTAGTCACGACACAAACTTTCTCTGTGACAATAATCTAATAGTCACGGTGAGCAAACCGTATTTAAATTCATAAATAAAAATAGTCACGTTAACTACAAACCACCGTGACCAAAAAATTACATATCGATACTAGTCACTTTGAATCACCGTAACTAAACTTGACTACCTAATCATGTGACCATTACCCTTAAAGAAATTTTTTTGTCACGGGTTTTGCTGCCACTGTGTCCCTTTTATTGTTCTCAATCGTGTCCAAAGGTCATTTTTGTACTAGTGAGGCTTGGTTATTGTTGGAGTAGTTGGGCTATTGTTTGATGTGTACATGCGAATAATCGTATAAAAATAAGAGCTTGCCAGATATTATCGAGGGTATATAATTAAATTATATACCTTAGTTTTATAAAATTATTTTATCTTGATATTTTAACAAAATTTAACTGTACAAATGGAAAGATCATACAAAAATACGAGAGAATGTAAATTTTTTTTATTTAATTTGAGGTTGTATAACACATTATTACAGTCTTGTAAACTAAGTATATTTTGACGATTTATATTTATTGAACTTTTGTTGATATAAAGTCGTTAACAGACATCACAAAATCATATTAAAATTCAAAAATTCAATTATTTTTGTATGTTCTATGTAAACACTCAAAATTTTGCATTCATGTTACTAACCTTGCAGGAGGACAAAACAATCTTTTACCTTCCAGAGACAACCCTGGAGGTCCAAATCACCAAAGTTAACTCCGGCAACAACATCGGGAGACCAAAGTCAGCCCCGGCGACAACACCGGGATGTCAAGTCAAACCCCGGCGACAACCTCAGGAGGTATAGTAACCCCGACAACAACACCGGGAGACCAAAGCCAGCCCCAACAACAACACCGGGATGTCAAGTCAAACCCCAGTGACAATCCCGGGAGGTATAGTAATCCCGACAACAACCCCGAGAGGCCAAATCAACCTTCGGAGACAGCCCCGAAGCATCAAATCATCCCTAAAGACAACCCTGGGATATCAAGCCAACCACGGAAACGACCCTAAGGAAGAACATAGTTGGCTCAAACCTAGGAGACAACCTCAAGAAATAGTCGAAAACCATGTCAATCCTAGAGACAACCCCCGGAAAGGTAAAATGGTCATTTTACCAACTTGACATCAAATCAAGTCAAAATCAAGCCAAATCAATGCCATGAGGGTCACAAAGAACCATAACATTAATCCCAAGTGAAAACAGCACAATACAGCTCAAAGGACGGACTGCGAAGACTCGAAGATCTGATCATGGACCCATCTTCTCGAATTAGGAAAAGGTCAAATCACATGTCATTTTGTAGCTCTCGGAAAGGGCTTTCCGAAAAGGTATAGCACGCCTCAATCGAACTCCCGGATTAAAAGTTATGAAGGTTTGAAGCAGACGCGTTGGTCGGAGTGCACGTACTTCGAGATAACGAGACCCACGGGACCGGGGCCCACTCGGGGAGCCGCACCTCTACCCGCGACTTCCGTAAGTAGACTCGCGGTCATCTAGTCTATAAATAAGACCCTCCACTTAGCAAAAAAAAGAGAAGAAAAAAGAAGAAAAGAAAGAAAACTCTGTCCATTTCGACCCTTAGCCTTACTTATAGTGCTCCAAACCTCGATTTTATTATTTCAATACGTTTGCATACGTATATTCACCAATATATCAAATTTTAACCAGTGAAAACGGAGTTTTGAAGCCCCCCGAGTGGTTTAAAGCCAGTGGAGTTACACACTGTAAGATTTTTTATGATCTGAAGCTTTTTACTGCATTATCGTATATATATGAGCGTATATTATATATATATATATATATATATATATATTTATAGCTTCTAGTTTCTCCTGGATTTCAAATCCGTGGCCTTTCTAACTTACTTTTATGTACATATAAGTATATACATATGTTTTTAATTGCATTCGCAGCCTGGATTGTTAATCCGTGACTTTTTACCGCTTTTATATATATGTATATATGCTAATTTGTTGGGTCTGTATTGCTAATTCGTGGCCTTTTCAGCTTTAATATATATATAACTAACTGTATATATATTAACATTTCATTCAGTCAAGCCTGGATTGCTAATCCGTGGCTTTTTACCGCTTTCATATATATATATATAAAAGCTGAAAAAGCCACGGATTTATAATCCAGGTCTGACTGAATGAAATGTTAATATATATATATATATATATATTTACATTTCTCAGCCTTCTAATCCTCCCTTTCCAAAAGCTGGAGAAGTCAGACGTCGAAGAACGTTCACACCCTTAGGGGACTCACTGGAAAATGTACTGAAGCTTCTGACAGCACAAAAGAAGATCGTTCAGCTCCTTCCGCCGGCCAGTTCAAGCGGATGAAATTTTGATCCAAGTAAGAAGTGTGTTTATCATTCTGAAGCACCGGGCCACGATACTCAAGATTGTTGGTCCCTCAAACATAAAATCCAAGACTTGATAGATAACGGGGAGATTGTGGTGACAACACAAGAAAAACAACATGTCCAAGATAATCCTCTGCCTCAACACAATGAAGAGAGAGTCAATATGATCAACATGGGAAATGGAGAAAGATCCAAATACCTCCTGTACGTCGGAGAGTCATCCCAAGCCAACAAAGATAGGCCGAACAATTAGGAATTTTCAGAAAGACAATTCCTGATAGAATAGGAAATCAAATCTATCAAGGACCAGGTTGGACAATTAGCAGAGCTGGTAGTTTATCAACATCAGATAACGAGACAATTGATAAATCAAACCAATCAGCAGGAAGCAAATCTTCCGACACCTGAAATTAGTCCCATTGCCAGGAGGGATCATTACCGGTTCCATGAGCATGAACCCTGGGCCAACAAAGTTGATAAAGAGGAGAAGTTCCAAGCTAATAGGGAGTTTGCCTTCAAAAGGAATTTCACTAATTTGAATCAGCCCATGAAAGAAATTCTCTAAATGCTGATCAACGAGGGGAAAGTCATGGAATTGTTACCCCCTGTAGACCCTCGATCCAGGAAGTTCAAGCCTAATACGATCTGTCAGTATCATTCCAACACACCTGGTCATGACATAAAGGATTGTTGGGGACTTCGTCACTTGATTCAGAACCTAATTGAAAGCGGTGAGCTGATGAAGGTAAACCAAGATTATGGCTATCCGGTGAGGAAGCAATCTTGCTGCATAGGGCATGGAATCTGAAAAAAGTAGTGGCTGTCATTTCCTATGAAAAGGATCTAGCCATCACGCCCCTGATACTTCAGGGAAAAGGGGCCTAAGAAAGAAAGAATCCTGTGAAACTGGCTGCATCCGAGCCTCTAATATTGCCTTTCAGGCCGCAATATCTTGTAGTCAGCCTGAAGAAAGTCCCATGGAACTATGGGAAAGATGAAGGATCAATATCAAACCCCATTGCTATTATATCAAAGGAAAACCCACTGTACCTGCCTCAACGAGTCATCAACTCAGTCAATAAAGCCAAAGGAAGAGTGTTTGAGGAGAAAATTGAAGAATTCATCAGCAAGATGGGGCATAATGAAGTCAAAGTGGTGCAAAGCTTAAAAGTGGCACCCCCGTAGATATCCATTCTGGATTTGGTCTTATCTTCGGAGGATCATCGCAGGATTCTGGTGAAAGTATTGGAAGAAATACATCTGCTGAAGATGTTAGATATTGAGAAGTTTCATCATGTGATAGAGAACATTTTCAACAGTAATGTGATATCTTTCACTAACGATGATATACCCGAGGAAGGGGCTGGTCATTGCAAGTCATTGCACATACAGTGATGTCCTCAGGATGTGCATGTGGTAGGAGGTGTGCTGATAGATGGAGGATCATCCCTGAACATCTGCCCCTACAACACATTGGAGAGGATGAAGATTAATCCAAATCGAATCTGGACTAGTCATGTAGTCATTCGGGCTTTTAATGGATCTCGCCGAGAGGCTGTGGGAGATATCGAGCTTCCACTGGATATTGGCACCCATACTTTCTACATATCCTTCCATGTACTAAACATTATCACAGTATATAATTTGTTGTTGGGAAGACCGTGGATACATATGGTAGGATCAGTTCCGTCCACCCTTCATCAACAACTCAAGTACATCATTGATGGCAATCTGATAACTGTAAATGCCGAGACAGAATATCCTGTCTACATACAAAGCGATATGCTGGTAATCAGTCTCGATGAAGGGGTTGAGCCTGTCAATTTTCAAGCCCTGGAAGTGAGCAACACTTAATACCTATCTATTGGGGCACCAGCCTTGAAGCTAAAAATTTCCACCAAAGTGATGACAGTCGGTCAGGAAATGGTATCCTTGGTTTTCTGCCCTGGAGAAGGGTTAGGGAAAATCAACAAGGAATTAGAAGTCCAATGCAGATCCCTAGCCAAACCAGGAGAGCTGGATTAGGCTATTCACCCAGATCAAACCACCGGAACCCACACAAGCATCTATCGATTCCTACCTCTACCATCCTGCTGCCAAACCTAACTGATGCAGAGTTTGTGAAACCAATGAGGAAGATTCCTGCTGCTGTGTCAGGTATGTTGCTTCCTCAGGTCAAGCCGGATAGTGAAAGAGAAGTCCCAAAGCCTGACCGAGAAAGCAAATAAGGCAAAGAAAAATTCTTGTATGGAGGACGAGACCCGTTTGCCAACATGTATTTTCTGGTGCACACTGAGGGTATGAACGACGATATCCCAGACGATGACTATGAAGAAGATCAAATCCTAATCCCTCACATCAACAGGGGTAAGAAGAGCAGTTCAAAGAAGAACACTGGCCCTGATATGGGTGATGTCCTAGTCATCATCAGAGAGGAGACAGACGACATCAACTCCTTTATCCTCCCTGTTCATGAGGACTTAACTCTAAACAATTGGAGCAGCACTCCATGCCTCAGTCGAAAAGGGTAAAAGGGCAAAAAGTCCATTTGCCTTAGAGCGTGGTTTTATTTACTATTTATTTTGCTGCTGCACAGCGATAACAGTTACTTTTGTCATGCTTTTGCTAAATACTTTGTATGATCAAACAGTTTCATATATTAAAGTGAAAGCATTTTGTTTTCAGGACTCCAGAGTTGGATTTTTTTATCCCTGCTGATGAGATGCCAAATTAACGTAGAACTGGACTTCGACTTGATGGAGATTGATTAAGAAGAGATAGATGACTATGAGGTGCCAGAGGAGATCAAATAATGGGTCAAAGACAAAACCAAACCAAACCTCGACTAAACCACCACTGTCAATATCATTCTAATAAAAGGAATTTCCAATACCAATTGGTATTAGACATGAATTAGACCACTAAGTTATAAGGTAGGGGCCGAACTACATACAAATCTTGGGGTGTTTATTATTTTGCCATTCTACACACATCTGCATATATTGTTTCTGTTATACTCTTTTGAATTAACACTAATCCAAATACCTAAGTAGACATTACATCCTGTCTAAATAATAATCGAAGTAGAACTTGAGATAAAGCATACACCAAAACAAACATGTCTTACCTGTCTGAATTCATTCTGAAGCAGATGAATTTAAAATTATAATTGATATATAATTGGGTTTGAGAATCAACACATATTCAACGCCCTTCTAGGTGTGCACATACACAAAATTAATGTGTGCATTTAACCAGGGCCGGACCTGAGGGGGTGCAGAAGGGGCGACCGCACAGGGCCCCTGTGACGCCCCCAGAATAGGTCCAGTCAACCCAACCCATTCTGAGTCGCCAAATACATGGTACAGAATTCAAATACAAACTTTTATATCACACGGTCGTGCAAAATACGACCACACAACTGTGAGTGTCAATTCAAATATGTAAAAAATATTAATATTCAAACTAAGTCCTCATTACAATCACTATCACACTATTTATTAAAAATAGTGAGGACTACTACTGCTCTAACTCGGACCATCACTCTGTCCCCCGACTAGTTCTCGCAACATTCTCATTTCCTGAAGAGGACAACAAATGAAAAGGGTGAGCTCAACTAGCCCAGTAAAGAATATTATGACTAAGATAATGGAAAATAAATTATCGTTAATTTTCAACAATTCAGATAAAATATTATTGACAACAAGTTTTAGATCAATATTCGCAGCGGAAATAACCGTTCATCATCAATATTTTATCCCTGTAACATCAATCAATATACATCTCAAATTAAATATTCATCTTTGCACCACATGCCAAAGATATTCATTTGTATCATCAGTGGTCATGTTCATCTCAACACCTGTCATCTTTGCACTATGGCCAAAGATATTCATCAGGTAATCATTCATCTTTGCTCTACAGGCCAAAGATATTCAGTTATATCAGCACTTAGGACTGAGGATGATAAAAAATAATATAAATAACGAATCCAGTGAAATAAATGATAAGATTAAGGATTCGTAATTTAGTTTATTCAAGTTTAAGAATATTCCATGATAATACTTTGTGGAGCAAAATTCAAGAATAAAGCTCAAAACTTAGATCCAATCAAAGATAATAACCATAACAGACAATTTGGACAAATAGAAGAAAATTTAATTTTTTCGTGAATAGTGCCGTATACGTGAATAGTAACCCCGACGGAAAAAATAATAATTTCATAATAAAATCCATGACAATATTTTGGTATAATGATATTGAAAAGAATAACATCATTTACGAAAGAAAATAGCATCCCTTACCTCAAAAGAATAGTACCTCTGACTGGAGTATCGGATATAATACCGAAGGAAACTTGCACTGAATAGTAATACTCAAAGTATCTAAATACTTACAAAAATACGCTCGATATTATAGAGAGAGAAAACTTCTGATTCTGGTGTGATTTTCAATTCTAACCTAAGCACCATATTTATAAGAAAAACTTAGGATACCAAAGAAGACTAAAGTAATAAAATAATATATTTTATTTTTAAAATTTTCCGCCGCCGGCTTCTAAAAAAAATCAGAATTTTTTTCAACAACCAACAAAAGTGGGGCCCACCCATAAAAAAATATATTTATTTTCTGAAACTTCAATAATTCATAATAAATAGCCCCTTTGTCAGAAAAATACAAATTCTATGTCTTTTTATAGGAAATTTAATTATCTACAACTTTGTAGAAGGAAGTTTTTCCAAATTCCAAACATAAATTATTCGAAATTCATAAACGGATGATTTTTCACACCAAAATACTGATAAAAACACATCAGCGCTAATTCCTTCTTTTATATCCACAAAATAAATATTTTCTTATCATATAAATTAATAATTAATTATTCACAAATAATATTACAGAACTACAATATTGACAACCAGGTCATTCCCAGGAAAGAGGGAGCCTTCCGATAAGGACTTCTCCTTACTGGCGCGCAATTAAATAACACCTCCTAGACAGAACTTTCTTAGACATTGTCAATAATGCTATCTAATAATATTATTCAAATAATGTGAATTATTGAGTTGATAAAGTGAAATACTGTGCAGTGACAATTATTGAATCAATAATACAAAATATTAACTGTAGCCATTATTGAATTAATCATATAAAATAGCAACGTAGCAATTATTGAGTCAATAAAATATCAATGTAACAATTATTGAGTCAATAAAATATTATGCAATTATTGAATCAATAATATAAAATATTGAACAGTAATTACTGTAACAATAATTGCGTAAGTGCCTTCTCACGTAAGAATCAATAATTCAAAATACTGTGCAATACCGTGTGCTACTGTGCAACACCGCGTATTACTGTATTTTAATCACCGGGTATTTCAACAGTACTAACGGTAACAACTACGCCGTTATTTTATAAAAAGGTTATTTCTGTCGCTTTCTATATCCGACAGTTATTCCGTTGTGGGGCCCACAAATAGCTGCGCTGTCGTACGAATATTCCCCGACAACAAGAATATTCCACGACCAAACGAATATTCCCCGACAACAATGAATATTTTATGACCACTTGCTTATTTTAAAATATTTGCACATTTCACCCATAACTTTTCACATTTATCAAACCAACACCTTATTGTTTCGAAATAATATATAAAGAAAATTAAATCTTTATTCATAAAAGTTGGGGTCTTACAGCCCCCAAATTTGGAGGGCCCCCGAATTTTTTGTGTATATGTAGAAAATTGATTATAGAAGTTTGATTGATAATTTTGCAGCAAAAAATGAAAGAATGATGCTAGTGATCGTGTGAAGTTTATTGTCCATTTAAGTTTTAGCTACCTTTTCTTTTTAATTGATAATTTATTGAAGTTTTAGCTATATTTTCTCGCTAATTGATAATTTTGTTACTCGACGTTGACATTTATTATTTTAATTAATGATGAATTTTGATATAAATTGTGCTTTTATATATTGGTGTTGATAAAAAAATTAGTATTTTTATATGCGAGAGGGCCCCTATTTTTTTCTCGCATAGGGCCTCCAAATTCTTAGGACCGACCCTGCATTTAACTAGTAGTTATTAATCAAGTTAGTATTTATCATTTTATTTACTAAATTAAAGAATTTTATGTCAATTTTGAGTTTTGAATCGATTTAATATGACTTAAAAAAGTTAATAATAATCCTATATTTTTGAAAGAAAGAATATTTAAAAATAATTATTATTACTACTGTGCACGTACACACACGGTGCACATGATAATTTCTTATTGGTAAATATGTTTGAAATTTAAAATTTAACTATTAATAAGAGCTGGAATATGAAGGCTGAAAAGGGAAAATAACAATGGTAGAGATAAAAAAAGATTGAAATAACTGCTAATAATTTAAAATTGTAACTATAGTGTATTATACACTTACCCCAATCTTAACTGTTTTTCATTCCCTTTCCCTTTATAATAAAGGTAGATAATATTAGGATTAAACATTCAGGTATAACCGAACTGAATTTGTCTATTCAATTACAACCGGATGCCGAAATTAAGCTATTTTGGGTAACCGTACAAATATCAAAAATACCAAGTATTGAAATACTTGATATACTATCCAGCTATTTCGGGAAATAACGAAACTAAATGAAAATTCTAAATGGAAAATTTTAACCAAAATTTTTTATTTCTTAAATTGTTATTCAGGTTAACCGAGTAAGTCAATTTACAAATTGTTATTGTACCTGAATATTAGAATATTATTCCAATTTTACACAATGACCGAATAACTGAATACCCGAATTATTTTGGCTAAAAAAATCTTATTCAATTATGTTACTTGATTTTAAGTCCATTGTTTGTGTTACAAAATTGGACTTGTGAAAAATAATTCAAAGGGGACTATTTAATTTAATATTGTTTCTGACCAAATATCATAATTCCTGCCGTTTGTGATTTAAAATTTGTGGACAAAATTAATTTTTTTTTTAAATGACCGATATATCATATACATCTATATTCACACTATTGAGAATAAGATTGTTTTGTTATTACTAGTATGAGTATACTAGTCCTACAAATTAATTTTTATTCAACAATTTAAATAATTTTAAATAAAACAAATATGAGATTATTTTAAATTATCTAAAAATAATTTCACTCAAAATAAACACGTGACTAAACTTATTAAATCACAGGAGTACTAGGCTTGAGAAATTGGGGGCAAACATCCTACAGCTATACGTTGAAGACAGTTACCGTTAGATAGAGTGCTTTCAATTCACATTATTTGATTTTATTTGAATTTCATGTGTGTGAGAGAGACAACCTACTAGCTCTTGAATTTTAATTTCATGTACAGAGAAGCTTTCAATTCACATTATTTGAATTTCATGTGTGTGTGAGAGAGATTCTACTAGGTTTTGAATAATTTGTTCCGGTGCAAAATACATTTTCACCCAAATCTCAGATATTCTACATTCTCTTTCATCTCCCTTTTTTCTCGTCTCCGAATCTCAGATCGCGGGCTCCCAATTTCTTCTTCTTCTTCTTCCATTTCTTCATCTCTTGGCTTTACATCCCAGAACAAAATCACTACGTTCACCTTCGTTTTAACCTTTGTTTGTAGCTAATTAGGAATCTATGATTTGGAAAAAGTTCGGGAGCTGCGTACAGAGTCTTCTCCACATGGATTTGGAAATCTAGGGTTTGTGTTCTTGTCCAGACTTAAGTTAATTTACCAATTTCTTTCTCTCTTTTCAATTTAGTCCTCTCCACCTTACATTCTCTAAATCCTAGGGTTTACGCCCAAAAAATCTTTGCCTCGTATGCTATCTTACAATCTCGGCATCGTTGTCTCTTTTGTATTACTTCTATCTATAGAAGAGAAAATGTCATCGTTGGGAACTTGGAAAGGTGTACTGGAGATGGCAAAGTTCGCTGTATAAGTTCGCTGTATATGTTCGCTGTATTGGAGAAGTCTTATGTATTTCTTCAGAATCTTCAGAAATTCATGGGCGCTGTATGTATATGTTTCTCTATACAATATCGTTCTAAAAATCTTCATTTCTACTTTATAGTTTCATAGATTTTCCTAAATTTTTTTGGCTGTTCTAGTTCAGTACTGATGGCTTATGTGCGTGTATATGCATGTAATCTATAAATGTGTTGTTCATGTAAACTTTGTTTGATTGAATGTTTGATTCATATTATATCAGTGATTTCAATGTTGGCTTAAAAGCAGCTTGCTATTTTACAATTTAATTTCGAGAATTGCCTTATGAGAATAGGATCTCTGCTTTACTGTAGATACTTGATATCTTATTCTGCTAATTCTAGATTCAACATGAAGTGTTTCACAATTATAGTTTATGAGACATTATAATATTTGCTCGTGATTTACAATTACCGGTATGTGTTGAAATTTGGTTTTGAAGATTGTGTTTTTGTTGCCAGTTGTCCGGATATTTAGATATTATTAAAATAAGAAAAATAATAAATAATTTTTTTATATATATGTTAAGTGTGTTGGTTGCATATATATATGTTGTGATTACGTGATGGATGAGATGTATATAATAAATACATTTATTTGAAGAACTATATTGAGTTAGTTTGAATTGACTAGAAGATGGAATGAGAACGTTAATTCACTAAATAAAATTTGTGGATTGAAATTAAATAAATAAATAGATTTATTTATTTATGATAATTATAATTATGTTACAATAATTTTGTGTAGTATGAATAATAATATAATAATTTATATTAATTATTTAGAATAATATTTTTTTTCTCTTCGTTATGTTAAATAAATCATTTTATGTAATATACAGGTTCTATTTTATTATAATACAATTAGTATTGTATATTAAAAATGTAGTGTAAATATTATATGTAATGTATAATGTGTATATTATGGGTATTAAAGCATGACGTGGGAAAAGTTTAGCTAAGCAAAGCACGAGCTGTAATAATATTAGGCCAAATAAGTTTATTCATACAATAGGAAGCATGAGTTGTGGCATTAGAATTTCATAATAAGCAAAGCTAGAGGCCTAAGTTGAAGACTCAGCAAAGCTATACGTGATGGGCAAGGTTAGAGAATTCTATATAAACCAAACTCAGCTCTCTCATCCTTTCATACACTGTAATTTTCTTCTCTTCCATTCCATACCCAATCCTCCATACCACTAAGCTATTACCAAATTGAAAAGAAGAATTGAAGCTAGCCTCTGTATTTAAGGAAACTAATCACCAAAAAGAGAACCAAATCAAGGTAAGAATATAATCCATTCCGAGTAAATCTCATTTCTTCCTTTCTTGAATACATGAATATTGAATAAGAATGGAGGTAGATAATGAATAGAAATTATAAAGTATAGTTGGTAAAGGCCTTGGTTAGTTGTGAAATTGTTGGGTTTTAGTAAGGAGGATAGTGTTGTTGTGCGGAGTAATAAGGATGACGAATTGGGTTTAGAACGTAAACAAAACACAATGAAATCTGAATTCTAAAGCGACGCATGTGACGTGTTTATAAAAAGTCCTCTAACAACAAACAAAGAATTAAGCGAAGCCAAGACTAGAGTTATGTATGTTTCTGTTATACATAGTTAATAGAGTCAATAAAGGAAGCTATTTCCAAACGAAATGAAAACCCAAAAATTAGTGCGACAGGGCATTTTTGAGGTCTGTTTTGGGCAGCTTAGAATGTCCAAAATGAGTGGCTTATATTTTTTAAAAATACCCTACCATACCACCTATAACATATCCAAATTTTGTAGGAATCGAACGGGCGAAATGGAAACTAAAAATATGCAAAGTTGTTACGCCGCTAAGGGCCGACTACCAGCAACAGCAGCAGCCCATGGCTGCGCTGTGCAGCAGTCCGGTCATGCCAGTTTTGGCTTAGTCTAGGATTGTGTGGTTTATCCGAAACTCATAGCTTATATTTTCTAAAAATAGATGGATATACCACCTATAAGATATTCAAAATTGGGCGGGATTGAAATTGTAGTTTGGAAATTAAAAATTCGCAAAGTGGATGTCATAAGCATGAGGGGCTGAGCTAGGCAGCCGAGCCGGGCAGCGTGCACAGCAGCCACACAGCAGACTGTGAACACTCAGTTTTGGTTTAGTTTTAACTTCTTGGTAGTTTTGATGTATAACACATAGAAATAAAATAAAAATAAATGAATATACATGATTAGCGGTTATAATTTGTATATAAAAATTATAAATACTTATAATACGAAAAAGAAACTACAAATACATTATGCAATCTCAAGTTTACGTATAGAGGTATGAAATGTCTATAAAGTGAGTTACGGAGGATTTATAAACTAAAGCGAGTCTATAAATCGATGTGGTAGTTATAAGTTATCTATATAAATTATAAACATGTCCAATCCGCAAAAGAAAATAAGAATAACGCAAAGACATTAAGCCGTATAAAGGCTATGTAATTTATGAATTCGTTTAAATACGGAATATTAGCTACGAGTACGCCGTATAAAATTGAGTTCATGAATATGGATGTTAGATGTCCGTAAAATGTATTGTATATGGTTGTAACCACAAATATAGCATATTGAGGTTCTAAAAGTCGTGTCAAAGCTTTTTGCGCGTGTGAAATGGTAACAATAAGCAAAAGTTTAAAATATTTTAAAAAGGATAGGAAATATTATATTTAAACGTAACAAATCGGGATCCACGTTTTTCGACAATTTTCGAAAGATCATGTAAAAGCAAATGGTAACACGATTAAGCTGAAGCAAACGCCTGACTTGTGTAGAATTCATATACAACAATAACAACACGATAATTGTTTGCATATTGCATGGGCAAGAATCGCAACATTGAAACCAGAATGAATGCATGTAGCTTACAGGAATTGGTCAAAGAATCGTAGCAGGTCAAAAGAAGTACGCTAATTATCTTCATTTACTTGCGTAGTTTCGTTTTGCGATTCCGGGGACGGAATCTTTATAAGGGAGAAGAATGTAACAAACCGGATATTTAGATATTATTAAAATAAGAAAATAATAAATAATTTTATTTTATATATATGTTAAGGGTGTTTGGTTGCATATACATATATATATATATATATATATGTTGTGATTACGTGATGGATGAGATGTATATAATAAATAAATTTATTTGAAGAACTATATTGAGATAGTTTGAATTGACTACAAGATGGAATGAGAACCTTAATTCACTAAATAAAATTTGTGGATTGAAATTAAATAAATAAATAGATTTATTTATTTATGATAATTTTAATTATGATACAATAATTTTGTGTAGTATGAATAATAATATAATAATTAATATTAATTATTTAGAATAATATTTTTTCTCTCTTCGTTATGTTAAATAAATTATTTTATTTAATATACATGTTCTATTTTATTATAATACAATTAGTATTGTATATTAAAAATGTTGTGTAAATATTATATGTAATGTATAATGTGTATATTATGGGTATTAAAGCATGACGTGGGAAAAGTTTAGCTAAGCAAAGCGCGAGCTGTAATAATATTAGGCCAAATAAGTTTATTCATACAATAGGAAGCATGAGCCGTGGCATTAGAATTTCATAATAAGCAAAGCTAGAGGCCTAAGTTGAAGACTCAGCAAAGCTATACGTGATGGGCAAGGTTAGAGAATTCTATATCCTTTCATACACTGTAATTTTCTTCTGTTCTATTCCATACCCAATCCTCCATACCACTAAGCTATTACCAAATTGAAGAGAAGAATTGAAGCTAGCCTCTGTATTTAAGGAAGCTAATCACCGAAAAGAGAACCAAATCAAGGTAAGAATATAATCCATTCCGAGTAAATCTCATTTCTTCCTTTCTTCAATACTTGAATATTAAATAAGAATGGAGGTAGCTAATGAATAGAAATTATAAAGTATAGTTGGTAAAGGCCTTGGTTAGTTGTGAAATTGTTGGGTTTTAGTAAGGAGGATAGTGTTGTTGTGCGGAGTAATAAGGATGACGAATTGGGTTTAGAACGTAAACAAAACACTATGAAATCTGAATTCTAAAGCGACGCATGTGACGTGTTTGTAAAAAGTCCTCTAACAACTGTTTTAGCTAAAAACAAAGAATTAAGCGAAGCCAAGACTAGAGTTATGTATATACCTGTTATACATAGTTAATTTAAGAGTTTGAGTGAATCGAATCAATAAAGGAAGCTATTTCCTAATGAAATGAAAACCCAAAAATTAGTGCGACAGGGCATTTTTGAGGTCTGTTTTGGGCAGCTTAGAATGTCCAAAATGAGTGGCTTATATTTTTTAAAAATACCCTACCATACCAGCTACAACATATCCAAAATTTGTAGGTATCGAATGGGCGAAATGGAAACTAAAAATATGCAAAGTTGTTACGCCGCTAAGGGCCGACTGCCAGCAACAGCAGCAGCCCATGGCTTTGCTGTGCAGCAGTCCGGTCAGTTTTGGCTTAGTCTACGATTGTGTGGTTTATCCACAACGCATAGCTTATGTTTTCTAAAAATAGGTGGATATACCACCTATAAGATATTCAAAATTGAGCGGGATTGAAATTGTAGTTTGGAAATTAAAAATTCGCAAAGTGGACGTCATAAGCATGAGGGGCTGAGCTAGGCAGCCGAGCTGGGCAGCGTGCACAGCAGGTTGTTACACCGCTAAGGGCCGACTGCCAGCAACAGCAGCAGCCCATACCACCTATAAGATATTCAAAATTGAGCGGGATTGAAATTGTAGTTTGGAAATTAAAAATTCGCAAAGTGGACATCATAAGCATGAGGGGCTGAGCTAGGCAGCCGAGCTGGGCAGCGTGCACAGCAGGTTGTTACGCCGCTAAGGGCCGACTGCCAGCAACAGCAGCAGCCCATGGCTGCGCTGTGCAGCAGTCCGGTCAGTTTTGGCTTAGTCTAGGATTGTGTTGTTTATCCGAAACGCATAGCTTATATTTTCTAAAAATAGGTGGATATTCCACCTATAAGATATTCAAAATTGAGCGGGATTGAAATTGTAGTTTGGAAATTAAAAATTCGCAAAGTGGACGTCATAAGCATGAGGGGCTGAGCTAGGCAGCCGAGCTGGGCAGCGTGCACAGCAGCCATGCAGCAGACTGTGCACAGTCAGTTTTGGTTTAGTTTTAACTTCTTGGTAGATTTGATGTATAACACATAGAAATAAAATAAAAATAAATGAATATACATGATTAGTGGTTATAATTTGTATATAAAAATTATAAATACTTATAATACGAAAAAGAAACTACAAATACATTATGCAATCTCAAGTATACGTATAGAGGTATGAAATGTCTATAAAGTGAGTTACGGAGGATTTATAAACAAAAGAGAGTCTATAAATCGATGTGGTAGTTATAAGTTATCTATATAAATTATAAACATGTCCAATCCGCAAAAGAAAATAAGAATAACGCAAAGACATTAAGCCGTATAAAGGCTATGTAATTTATGAATTCGTTTAAATACGGAATATAAGCTACGGGTACGCCGTATAAAATTGAATTCATGAATATGGATGTTAGATGTCCGTAAAATGTATTGTATATGGTTGTAACCACAAATATAGCATATTGAGGTTCTAAAAGTCGTGTCAAAGCTTTTTGCGCGTGTGAAATGGTAACAATAAGCAAAAGTTTAAAATATTTTAAAAAGGATATGAAATATTATATTCAAACGTAATCTATCGGGATCCACGTTTTTTGACAATTTCCGAAAGATCATGTAAAAGCAAACGATTAAGCTGAAGCAAACGCCTGACTCGTGTAGAATTCACATACAACAATAACAACACGATAATTGTTTGCATATTGCATGGGCAAGAATCGCAACAATGAAACCTGAATGAATGCTTGTAGCTTACAGGAATTGGTCAAAGAATCGTAGTAGTTCAAAAGAAGTACGCTAATTATCTTCATTTACTTGTGTAGTTTCGTTTTGCGATTCCGACCCGTTGTCAACGTCGTCAAAAAAATACTATTATTTTTTTTGCTTGTTCTCGACATTCTTTTCGCGCATAGCGGTGCTTGTTGGTGTCGTCTTATTTTCCTTTGGTTTGCATGACTTTTGTTTACTCGCTCGTTGACTCGCACGCCTGTCAGACTCCTTGGTCCGTGTTTCAAGACGGGCCGAATGGGGTACCCGCAGGCCAGTGCTAGGAGCACGCAGATGCCGAAGCACGCTGGACGGAATCTTTATATGTTGTGATTACGTGATGGATGAGATGTATATAATAAATACATTTATTTGAAGAACTATATTGAGTTAGTTTGAATTGACTAGAAGATGGAATGAGAACGTTAATTCACTAAATAAAATTTGTGGATTGAAATTAAATAAATAAATAGATTTAGTTATTCATGATAATTATAATTATGTTACAATAATTTTGTGTAGCATGAATAATAATATAATAATTTATATTAATTATTTAGAATAATATTTTTTTGCTCTTCGTTATGTTAAATAAATCATTTTATTTAATATACAGGTTCTATTTTATTATAATACAATTAGTATTGTATATTAAAAATGTAGTGTAAATATTATATGTAATGTATAATGTGTATATTATGGGTATTAAAGCATGATGTGGGAAAAGTTTAGCTAAGCAAAGCACGAGCGGTAATAATATTAGGCCAAATAAGTTTATTCATACAATAGGAAGCATGAGTTGTGGCATTAGAATTTCATAATAAGCAAAGCTAGAGGCCTAAGTTGAAGACTCAGCAAAGCTATACGTGATGGGTAAGGTTAGAGAATTCTATATAAACCAAACTCAGCTCTATCATCCTGTCATACACTGTAATTTTCTTCTCTTCCATTCCATACCCAATCCTCCATACCACTAAGCTATTACCAAATTGAAAAGAAGAATTGAAGCTAGCCTCTGTATTTAAGGAAACTAATCACCAAAAAGAGAACCAAATTAAGGTAAGAATATAATCCATTCCGAGTAAATCTCATTTCTTCCTTTCTTGAATACATGAATATTGAATAAGAATGGAGGTAGATAATGAATAGAAATTATAAAGTATAGTTGGTAAAGGCCTTGGTTAGTTGTGAAATTGTTGGGTTTTAGTAAGGAGGATAGTGTTGTTGTGCGGAGTAATAAGGATGACGAATTGGGTTTAGAACGTAAACAAAACACAATGAAATCTGAATTCTAAAGCGACGCATGTGACGTGTTTATAAAAAGTCCTCTAACAACAAACAAAGAATTAAGCGAAGCCAAGACTAGAGTTATGTATGTTTCTGTTATACATAGTTAATAGAGTCAATAAAGGAAGCTATTTCCAAACGAAATGAAAACCCAAAAATTAGTGCGACAGGGCATTTTTGAGGTCTGTTTTGGGCAGCTTAGAATGTCCAAAATGAGTGGCTTATATTTTTTAAAAATACCCTACCATACCACCTATAACATATCCAAATTTTGTAGGAATCAAACGGGCGAAATGGAAACTAAAAATATGCAAAGTTGTTACGCCGCTAAGGGCCGACTACCAGCAACAGCAGCAGCCCATGGCTACCCTGTGCAGCAGTCCGATCAGGCCAGTTTTGGCTTAGTCTAGGATTGTGTGGTTTATCCGAAACTCAGTTTATATTTTCTAAAAATAGATGGATATACCACCTATAAGATATTCAAAATTGAGCGGGATTGAAATTGTAGTTTGGAAATTAAAAATTCGCAAATTGAGGGGCTGAGCTAGGCAGCCGAGCCGTGCACAGCAGCCACACAGCAGACTGTGAACAGTCAGTTTTGGTTTAGTTTTAACTTCTTGGTAGTTTTGATGTATAACACATAGAAATAAAATAAAAATAAATGAATATACATGATTAGTGGTTATAATTTGTATATAAAAATTATAAATACTTATAATACGAAAAAGAAACTACAAATACATTATGCAATCTCAAGTTTACGTATAGAGGTATGAAATGTCTATAAAGTGAGTTACGGAGGATTTATAAACTAAAGCGAGTCTATAAATCGATGTGGTAGTTAGAAGTTATCTATATAAATTATAAACATGTCCAATCCGCAAAAGAAAATAAGAATAACGCAAAGACATTAAGCAGTATAAAGGCTATGTAATTTAAGAATTCGTTTAAATACGGAATATAAGCTATGAGTACGCCGTATAAAATTGAGTTCATGAATATGGATGTTAGATGTCCGTAAAATGTATTGTATATGGTTGTAACCACAAATATAGCATATTGAGGTTCTAAAAGTCGTGCCAAAGTTTTTGCGCGTGTGAAATGGTAACAATAAGCAAAAGTTTAAAATATTTTAAAAAGGATAGGAAATATTATATTCAAACGTAACAAATCGGGATCCATGTTTTACGACAATTTCCGAAAGATCATGTAAAAGCAAATGGTAACACGATTAAGCTGAAGCAAATACAACAATAACAACACGATAATTGTTTGCATATTGCATGGGCAAGAATCGCAGCATTGAAACCAGAATGAATGCATGTAGCTTACAGGAATTGGTCAAAGAATCGTAGCAGTTAAATAGAAGTACGCTAATTATCTTCATTTACTTGCGTAGTTAAGTTTTGCGATTCCGGGGACGGAATCTTATAGGGGGAGAAAAATTTAACAATCCGGATATTTAGATATTTTAAAATAAGAAAAATAATAAATAATTTTATTTTATATATATGTTAAGTGTGTTTGCTTGCATATATATATGTTGTGATTACGTAATGGATGAGATGTATATAATAAATACATTTATTTGAAGAACTATAGAGTTGGTTTGAATTGACTACAAGATGGAATGAGAACGTTAATTCACTAAATAAAATTTGTGGATTGAAATTAAATAAATAAATAGATTTATTTATTTATGATAATTATAATTAAGTTACAAAAATTTTGTGTTGTATGAATAATAATATAATAATTAATATTAATTATTTAGAATAATATATTTTTTTCTCTTCGTTATGTTAAATAAATTATTTTATTTAATATACAGGTTCTATTTTATTATAATACAATTAGTATTGTATATTAAAAATGTAGTGTAAATATTATATGTAATGTATAATGTGTATATTATGGGTATTAAAGCATAACGTGGGAAAAGTTTAGCTAAGCAAAGCGCGAGCTGTAATAATATTAGGCCAAATAAGTTTATTCATACAATAGGAAGTTTGAGCCGTGGCATTAGAATTTCATAATAAGCAAAGCTAGAGGCCTAAGTTGAAGACTCAGCAAAGCTATACGTGATGGGCAAGGTTAGAGAATTCTACATAAATCAAACTCAGCTCTCTCATCCTTTCATGCACTGTAATTTTCTTTTTTTTCAATTCCATACCCAATCCTCCATACCACTAAGCTATTACCAAATTGAAGAGAAGAATTGAAGCTAGACTCTGTATTTAAGGAAGCTAATCACCAAAAAGAGAACCAAATAAAGGTAAGAATATAATCCATTCCGAGTAAATCTCATTTCTTCCTTTCTTGAATACATGAATATTGAATAAGAATGTAGGTAGATAATGAATAGAAATTATAAAGTATAGTTGGTAAAGGCCTTGGTGAGTTGTGAAATTGTTGGGTTTTAGTAAGGAGGATAGTGTTGTTGTGTGGAGTAATATGGATGACGAATTGGGTTTAGAACGTAAACAAAACACTATGAAATCTGAATTCTAAAGCGACGCATGTGACGTGTTTGTAAAAAGTCCTCTAAGGACTGTTTTAGCTAAAAACAAAGAATTAAGCGAAGCCAAGACTAGAGTTATGTATATACCTGTTATACATAGTTACTTTAAGAGTTTGAGTGAATCGAATCAATAAAGGAAGCTATTTCCAAACGAAATGAAAACCCAAAAATTAGTGCGACAGGGCATTTTTGAGGTCTGTTTTGGGCAGCTTAGAATGTCCAAAATGAGTGGCATATATTTTTTAAAAATACCCTACCATAGCACCTATAACATATCCAAAATTTGTAGGAATCGAACTGGTGAAATGGAAACTAAAATATGCAAAGTTGTTACGCCGCCTAAGGGCCGACTGCCAGCAACAGCAGCAGCCCATGGCTGCACTGTGCAGCAGTCCGGTCAGGCCTGTTTTGGCTTAGTCTAGGATTGTGTGGTTTATCCGAAATGCATTGCTTATATTTTCTAAAAATAGGTGGATATACCACCTATAAGATATTCAAAATTGAGCGGGATTGAAATTGTAGTTTGGAAATTAAAAATTCGCAAAGTGGATGTCATAAGCATGAGGGGCTGAGCTAGGCAGCGAGCTGGGCAGCTGTGCACAGCAGCCACGCAGCGGACTGTGCACTGTCAGTTTTGTGTTTAGTTTTTAACTTCTTGGTAGTTTTGATGTATAACACAGAAATAAAATAAAAATAAATGAATATACATGATTAGTGGTTATAATAGGTTATAAAAATTATAATTACTTATAATACGAAAAAGGAAACTACAAATACATTATGACAATCTCAAAGTTTACGTATAGAGGTATGAAATGTCTATAAGTGAGTTAAGGAGGATTTATAACAAAAGAGTCTATAAATCGATGTGGTAGTTATAATTTATCTATATAAATTATAAACATGTCCAATCCGCAAAAGAAAATAAGAATAACGCAAAGACATTAAGCCGTATAAAGGCTATGTAATTTATGAATTAGTTTTAAATACGGAATCTAAGCTACGGGTACGCCGTATAAAATTGAGTTCATGAATATGGATGTTAGATGTCCGTAAAATGTATTGTATATGGTTGTAACCACAAATATAGCATATTGAGGTTCTAAAAGTCGTGTCAAAGTTTTTGCGCGTGTGAAATGGTAACAATAAGCAAAGTTTAAAATATTTTAAAAAGGATAGGAAATATTATATTCAAACGTAACAAATCGGGATCCATGTTTTTCGACAATTTCCGAAAGATCATGTAAAAGCAAATGGTAACACGATTAAGCTGAAGCAAACGTCTGACTCATGTAGAATTCAAATACAACAATAACAACACGATAATTGTTTGCATATTGCATGGGCAAGAATCGCAACATTGAAACCAGAATGAATGCATGTAGCTTACAGGAATTGGTCAAAGAATCGTAGCAGTTAAAAAGTACGCTTCTTCATTTACTTGCGTAGTTAAGTTTTGCGATTACGGGGACGGAATCTTTATAGGGGGAGAAAAATGTAACAATCTGGATATTAGATATTATTAAAATAAGAAAAATAATAAATAATTTTATTTTATATATATGTTAAGTGTGTTTGCTTGCATATATATATATATATATGGTTGTGATTACGTAATGGATGAGATGTATATACTAAATACATTTATTTTGAAGACTATAGAGTTAGTTTGAATTGACTACAGATGAAATGAGAACGTTATATTCACTATATAAAATTTGTGATTGAAATTAAATAATAAATAGATTTATTTATTTATGATAATTATAATTATGTTACCATAATTTTGTGTTGTATGAATAATAAATATAATAATTAATATTAATTATTTAGATAATATATTTTTTTCTCTTCGTTATGTTAAATAAATTATTTTATTTAATATACAGGTTCTATTGTATTATAATTCAATTAGTATTGTATATTAAAAATGTTGTGTAAATATTATATGTAATGTATAATGTGTATATTATGGGTAATTAAAGCATGACGTGGGAAAAAGTTTAGCTAAGCAAAGCACGAGCAATAATAATATTAGGCTAATTAAGTTATTCATACCATAGGAAGCATGAGCCGTTGCATTAAAATTTCATAATAAGCAAAGCTAGAGGCCCTAAGTTGAAGACTCAGCAAAGCTATACGTGATGGGCAAGGTTAGAGAAGTCTATATAAACCAAACTCAGCTCTCTCATCCTTTCATACACTGTAATTTTCAAATTGAAGAGAAGAATTGAAGCTAGCCTCTGTATTTAAAGAAGCTAATCACCAAAAAGAGAACCAAATCAAGGTAAGAATATAATCCATTCCGAGTAAATCTCATTTCTTTCCTTTCTTGAATACATGAATATTGAATAAGAATGGAGGTTGATAATGAATAGAAATTATAAAGTATAGTTGGTAAAGGCCTTGGTTAGTTGTGAAATTTTTGGGTTTTAGTAAGGAGGATAGTGTTGTTGTGCGGAGTAATAAGGATGACGAATTGGGTTTAGAACGTAAACAAAACACTATGAAATCTGAATTCTAAAGCGACGAATGTGACGTGTTTGTAAAAAGCCCTCTAACGACTGTTTTAGCTAAAAACAAAGAATTAAGCGAAGCCAAAACTAGAGTTAGTATATACCTGTTATACATAGTTAATTAAGAGTTTGAGTGAATCGAATCAATAAAGGAAGTTATTTCCAAACGAAATGAAAACCCAAAAATTAGTGCGACGGGGCATTTTTGAGGTCTGTTTTGGGCAGCTTAGAATGTTGTAAATGAGTGGCTTATATTTTTAAAAATACCCTACCATACCACCTATAACATATCCAAAATTTGTAGGAATCGAAGGGGCGAAATGGAAACTAAAAATATGCAAAGTTGTTACGCCGCTAAGGGCCGACTGCCAGCAACAGCAGCAGGCCCATGGCTGCGCTGTGCAGCAGTCCGGTCCGGCTTGTTTTGGCTTAGGTCTAGGATTGTGTGGTTTATCCAAAACGCATAGCTTATATTTTCTAAAAATTGGTGGATATACCACCTATATAAGATATTCAAAATTGAGGCGGGATTGAAATTGTAATTTGGAAATTAAAAATTCGCAAAGCGGACGTCATAAGCATGAGGGGCTGAGCTAGGCACGCGAGCTGGGCAGCGTGCACAGCAGCCACGCAGCAGACTGTGCCGGTCAGTTTGGTTTGTTTTAACTTCTTGGTAGTTTTGATGTATAACACAGAGAACAAATAAAAAATAATGAATATCATGATTAGTGGTATTACTTTGTATATAAAATTATAAATACGAAAAATAAACTACAAATACATTATGCAATCTCAAGTTACGTATAGAGGATGAAATGTCTATAAAGTGAGTTACGGAGGATTTATAAACTAAAGCGAATCTATAAATCGATGTGTAGTTATAAGTTATCTATATAAATTATAAACCATGTCCAATCCGCAAAAGAAATAAGATAACGCAAGACATAAGCTGTATATAGGCTATGTAATTTATGAATTAGTTTAATACGGAATATAATCTAGGAGTACGCCGTTATAAAATTGAGTTCATGAATATGAGTGTTATATGTCTGTAAAATGTATTGTATGTGGTTGTAACCACAAATATAGCATATTGAGGTTCTAAAAGTCGTGTCAATGTTTTTCGCGCGTGAAATGGTAACAATAAGCAGAAGTTTAAAATATTTTAAAACGGATAGGAAATATTTTTGAAAATGGCATAAAATCGGATCTTTAAAGTATGATTAAGAACTAATGTAAACTAAAGTTTACACCAAATATATGTGACTAGTTTACATACTATAATTCATTCAATATACAAAAACTATGAAAACTCAGGCTTATATATAAAAATTTAAGATATCCGTAAAACGGATTGTAGATGGTTTGAAAATCAAAGATATAATATCTTGATATACCAAAGCAATGTCGAAGTCTTGTTGACATAACATGGTTACGACAAGCGAAATACTTTTAATAGAACGCGAAAGTGTTTCAAAACAAAAACAAAAGTTAATTAATTTAAAACGAAGGAAGTAGCCTAGTTCACACACATGTGACATGAATGTATAATTAATATATGCTTTATATATGTACTTGGAATGTATGAGCTTGTTATACATGGCTAATGGATATCTATATATAATATAAATGTGTAGGATATTGGAATAAATTAAGCGATAATCGTAATCAACGTGCCAGGCAAGTATCTAAACCTTACTCTTTTTGAGAAAGTATCTCCTCTACAATTTTTTAAATTCAATATGAGCAAGTATCTAAACTTTACTCTTTTATTAAGCCAATTCTTATTTCCGTTCGATTACATGAAACGTAAGTATTCCTAACTTGTTTACTTTCGAGCAAGTTACTTATGTTTGTATGCTTGTACAAGTCTCCTAACTTGTACAATTCAATATATGTATGAGAATTTCTTTATTACTTCTAGTTCTAAAATTTCTGAATTATTTACAGATGAGTTTAAGCTAATTGTTTCAGCTAGACTCACGTTACAATATTTTGTCACTAGTTTTTATCATATAGTTGAGGTAGGTAGAGCTGTCCAATCAAATTGTTTTGATTTGGAACTCAATGC